>CM051690.1:29833797-30223797 GCA_028022725.1 Lycodopsis pacificus | reverse complement strand
GATCACACTGACAAAACACATCCCCACAGGACTGGGATCAGTCTGAGAGTGATGAAATAATGATGAAAACGTTTGTTCTCCATAAATGTACCGCTACAGGGAAACACGGGGCAATTGGCAGCTACAAGAGATTAGTTGTCGTCATGGTTGTACGTATCTAATACGAGCTGTGAAGTCAAACGTGTTCACTTGTGCACACACATTCATGGTCCGACCCACACAAGCCCCGAGTCCTGTACCGCTCCAGCTGAGAGCTTTCTCTCGTGCGATCCGTTCAGCCTCAACGGCTTCTTCCATGACTCACTCCTGCTCTCACTTTACAGCAGAACTGTAGCAATCACACCCAAGTTTGATTCATCCAAAACATGACGCTTTTAGAGTTGCCAAGTTTGGTTTTATTATAAATGCCATTTATATTTCTCCTGTCTGCGACATATTCAACAGATACAAACATTCAAACTGTAGGAATGTTGCCAATATGTTATCATAAGATAATTTATATTGCTGCTGTTAAAGGTGCACGTCACACAGGTGGTCTGGCTGCTCTAACCTGTTAACATGGGCACCAACAAGATGACACGCACGCACGCACACACACACACACACACACCTGACTTCAGAACACATCGCTGTCGTCAACTCAAACTGGATTTTCTTTAAATTCAGAAAACTTCAAAACTTTTCAGACACTTGAAAGAGGATGGGAAAAGGCTGAAAGTAAGACAATGTGAAAAAGGAGCCTTGATGTTAGAGTGCGAAGGAGCCGTGAGTCCTAAAGCTGGGTGAGTCAGAGAGGAACTATTGATTATTGTTTCAGGAGAGAGAAGAAAAGGAGTTAATCAAACACAAACAGTCTTGAGTTGAGATGTGTGTCTCAGCCTTCTATCTCAGTGCTTCAGAGGAAGAAAAGAGGGGATTACTGAGATTTACAAAAGGATTGAGACCAGGACGCCATGTAGCCAAGAGAGATTGCAAAAAGACAAGGAACAGAATGGTTGGCCTCTGTGTGAGCGAGGGATGAAGCGGCAAAGATAAACAGAGGGAAAGAGAGGCACGGAGAGGGAGAGGGGGAGAGAGAGAGAGAGAGAGAAAGGGTCACCTGTTGAGTTGCGATAATAATCTCAACCCAGGCCGTTTTTCCTCGGTCCATGACTGCTGTTCCCTTCAGAGAGAGAGAGACACAGAGGAAAGAGATGACAGACGTTTACTGGATGAGAGACCCCGCCTCCTAAAAGTTTGTGTGAAGAAGAGAAACTACATTAAGAACGATGAGCCTCGTGTGGAAGGAAGACAGACCCTGGAAAAATACTCAAGACACAACAACACAACACCGTCCTACATCTGAGCGGAGAAACAAAATGGAGAGACAGAATAAATCAAAAGCAGAGTGAAGACGTGTTTATAAACCTGCTGCTGAGCAGCTAATGGGGGGGGGGGGACAGAGACAGACAGAGAGCGAGAGACAGAGAGGCAGAGAGACAGAGACAGAGACAGGCAGAGAGAGAGAGAGATGGAGGCAGAGAGAGAGAGAGAGAGAGAGAGAGAGAGAGAGAGAGAGAGAGAGAGATGGAGGCAGAGAGAGAGAGAGAGAGAGAGAGATGGAGGCAGAGAGAGAGAGAGAGAGAGAGAGATGGAGAGAGAGAGAGAGATGGAGAGAGAGAGGCAGAGAGAGCGAGAGACAGAGAGGCAGAGAGACAGAGACAGAGAGAGAGAGAGAGAGAGAGAGAGAGAGAGAGAGATGGAGGCAGAGAGACAGAGAGAGAGAGCGAGCGATGGAGGCAGAGAGACAGAGAGAGAGAGCGAGAGATGGAGGCAGAGAGACAGAGACGGGATGTAAAACACTGGATGTGGAGGGTCATTGTTGAAGCCTGAAACAGTGACCGAGTGGATTTTTCTGAAGCACTCCAGCACAAGAAGGGCCTCGCCTCCTCCTCAGTACTTAGAAACAACCACAGCAGTCTTCTGAGAGCACAAGTGGTCCACAGAATAACTCAAACGAATCTCCTGTTGGTGCTGAACCGCCTTCAAATATATTTACACGGTGACTGTTTCTTTTGGTCAAGAAAACGTACTCAAAACAAGTGCAGAGACCTGGGAACACGATGACATCTCAGGTTAGAGAGAACGTCCTCATCAAAGGTCCACAACATCACAATAACCTCCAACCTGCACGATGACTTAGTCCCATATAGATAGTGAATACATAGAAACTGAACACGCGAGACTCACTGGTTTTAAACTGAACACGTGAGACTCGCTGGTTTTAAACTGAACACGTGAGACTCGCTGGTTTTAAACTGAACACGTGAGACTCGCTGGTTTTAAACTGAACACGTGAGACTCGCTGGTTTTAAACTGAACACGTGAGACATGCTGGTTTTAAACTGAACACGTGAGACTCGCTGGTTTTAAACTGAACACGTGAGACATGCTGGTTTTAAACTGAACACGTGAGACTCGCTGGTTTTAAACTGAACACGCGAGACTTACTGGTTTTAAACTGAACACGCGAGACTTACTGGTTTTAAACTGAACACGCGAGACATGCTGGTTTTAAACTGAACACGCGAGACATGCTGGTTTTAAACTGAACACGCGAGACTCGCTGGTTTTAAACTGAACACGCGAGACTCACTGGTTTTAAACTGAACACGTGAGACTCACTGGTTTTAAACTGAACACGTGAGACTCACTGGTTTTAAACTGAACACGTGAGACTCACTGGTTTTAAACTGAACACGTGAGACATACTGGTTTTAAACTGAACACGTGAGACATACTGGTTTTAAACTGAACACGTGAGACATGCTGGTTTTAAACTGAACACGTGAGACATGCTGGTTTTAAACTGAACACGTGAGACATGCTGGTTTTAAACTGAACACGTGAGACATGCTGGTTTTAAACTGAACACGTGAGACATGCTGGTTTTAAACTGAACACGTGAGACATGCTGGTTTTAAACTGAACACGTGAGACATGCTGGTTTTAAACTGAACACGTGAGACATGCTGGTTTTAAACTGAACACGTGAGACTCGCTGGTTTTAAACTGAACACGTGAGACTCGCTGGTTTTAAACTGAACACCTGAGACTCACTGTTTTTAAACTGAACACGTGAGACTCACTGTTTTTAAACTGAACACCTGAGACTCACTGTTTTTAAACTGAACACGTGAGACTCACTGTTTTTAAACTGAACACGTGAGACTCACTGTTTTTAAACTGAACACGTGAGACTCACTGGTTTTAAACTGAACACGTGAGACATACTGGTTTTAAACTGAACACGTCAGACTTGCTGGTTTTAAACTGAACACGTGAGACTCACTGGTTTTAAACTGAACACGTGAGACTCACTGGTTTTAAACTGAACACGTGAGACTCACTGGTTTTAAACTGAACACGTGAGACTCACTGGTTTTAAACTGAACACGTGAGACATACTGGTTTTAAACTGAACACGTGAGACTCGCTGGTTTTAAACTGAACACGTGAGACTCACTGGTTTTAAACTGAACACGTGAGACTTGCTGGTTTTAAACTGAACACGTGAGACTCACTGGTTTTAAACTGAACACGTGAGACATACTGGTTTTAAACTGAACACGTGAGACTTGCTGGTTTTAAACTGAACACGTGAGACTCACTGGTTTTAAACTGAACACGTGAGACTCACTGGTTTTAAACTGAACACGTGAGACTTGCTGGTTTTAAACTGAACACGTGAGACTCACTGGTTTTAAACTGCCCGTGGGAAGAATGAATTATAAGAGTCTGTCCATTCTTGGTTAAAGACTCTGGTTAATCTGTCCACATTCCTCTTTTTGGAGAACGCCATGAGAAATAACTGAGAAATAAGTATTTCTCCTGTCTCTCCTGTGTGTGTAAATCTCAGTGGAGTTGCGATGGTAATCAGAACACACATATTTGAATCATCACACTGCATCTGCCAAAGAGGGAAATGTTCAGCTGTCTTCGTACAGAGCCATCTCCAGGGAGCTCGGTCTGAGAGAGTCCTCCCGAGAGAGGCCGGTACGGGAATAGCAGACCAAAGATGGGCGAGAGGACGAGGAGGAGGGCGTGAGACTGGATTGAGGCTCTGACCCCGAAACAGATGGTCTACGATGTCTAAGAGGCTTTGATGCCCAACATTATACTTTGAGGAAACTCTAGAGCAGAGGGATTTTATTTAAGTCGCCAAATCTTTTGTTTAACATCTATATCTGCAGTACACCTTTGAGCCACATGAGGGAGCCTTAATGTTTGCATTGTTCTAATAATAGTCGCTTACTTTTAACATTGAATCTAATATGAAAGGCTAGCGTACATTTATTACCTTACCTGATGAGAAGAAAAACAAGCCTGTTGACGCCACCTAAATGCACTTATTTGGTCTCAATTATGAAGTATTTTGTATTGTATACGTCTTAAATAACCCGTCTCTGTGTTGGAGATTCTGGGTGGACACAGCAGATAAATTGTTGTACTAGCTGTTGTGGTAATTAAAGCGCTGAAATGGTTAAAAAAAGCTTTGTGGCTCTCCTCCAGAGCCGATTGCCTGTAATGTAGTGCAGATGTTGTTGGCGGGTTTTTTTTTTTTTTACACACCCTCCGCCCCGATCTCCCCAGAGACTGTTGAGCGGGAGAATCTGACTCAACAACACAAGAGCCGGGAGAGCGTTTAATGCGGATGTCCAATCAGTGTTAGCAGTGGAACTGGGCTCTGATAATGGCTGCGCAACGGCTGATTTTACAGCAAACTGACACGCATATTTGATCCGTTTTCAGTGTATTTCTGCCCATAAAAGTCATCTCTCCAACAATAACGCCACATTAACAGTTCTTGATAGGTATTGGCCATCTACTTTCTCCTGCTAAAAGCTAGCGTTATTATATCGGTCTTTAATAACAAGTATCTGTCATAAAGAATATAATAGAGTAGAAAAAACAACAAAAAACAGAACATCTCTTCGCTTGTATCGCAAACTGGCTGCGTTTTCCATCAAAATACGAGTGGCAAGGATGTCACGGGCGGCAAAACGTTTTCTCAACGAGTCTGTGTCTGCAGCGCGGAGGAAGACGAGGGGAAGGGCGACTGGCAGCCGGCCAAGCCAGCACATAAACACAAGAGTGAGTGGGGAGGAGCGGTTTTGTTTTTAATCACAGGGCCATAACCCACTCCCTTGTAAGCACTGAGGAGAAGCCGTCACCCAGTACACCGACTGCACAACCAGGGCTCACATCAAGGACAAGCAGTGTAGCATTGTTGTCCAGCAGGCGCTGATATTACATTTCTGCTAAGCTGGAGATTGTGAAGCACAGGGCAGTGGTGCTGTGACAACATACAATCCCTAAACAGTAGGACGGCTGCTGTTGGGCATCATGAACTTTAAAGTGAAAAGGCTATCTGTCAAACACCGTTAGGTAGCCGCCGCCTCCCCAGGGACTAACACAGCACCTCAAACATTCCTGCAAATAAAACAACATTCTGCACATCCACTGATGATGACACTAGCAGGCACAGAGCGGCTCGACGGGAAGAGGAAACGGTTCCTGTGGTAAAATAATCCAGTTTGGAGGAAGAAGAAGAAACACAATAACCGTTCTGTCAGCAGCCACACAGATGTTTGTACTCACCTTCTCCAGTTGTTGTCCAGAGGTGGGGACAGGTACACCGCTCCGTACGGAGAGCTCTCGATGTAGGTTTCAGTTAAGGGAATTATTGACACAAATACAGAAAACATCACTGTGATATTAAAGTTGCCATGAAACAGCTCATGATGCTACACGTTTATGCGTTTATTGTAAAAACGGTGAGCTGGCGTTTACAGCAGCCAATAGTGCAGAAGAGCCTTAAACCTGCATGCTCTCTATGTCCACCAGGGTCTCAATCTCTAGTTCCAAGTCTTCTTCAATACAACATGATGTTCATTAGGGTCCATTTAGAGTCAAACAGACCATAAAGCAGGGGATGCTTTAGGGCGGGGCTTACAGTGATTGACAGGTCGCTACCCGGTCTGGGAGTTGTCTGTTTTCAACCATTCACAGTGTTTTCACTTCATGAAAGTTAATTGGAACATTTCGGTCTCCAGATGTCGTCTTAAATATGCATTCGGTTGTACTTAGCTCCGCCCTCTCGTGTCACTTCTGGTTGCAAAAAAACAAGATGGCGACGGGCAAAACGTCGAAACAGTTATATACCAGTTGGTGACGTCGTGGTGACTAGCCGCCAGCTGAACACGGAGGACAGCCTGCTCTCTGCTGTAAAGGACCACCATCGAATACGCCAGCGGATTTTTTACCAACGATTTCATCAGACGGGGATGAAATAGACGACGACCATGAAGAAGTCGCCTTTTTGGAGCGAGGACACGCATGTGCGAGCCGAGATCCGAAGCCGAAAGTGCTGCTGTTTGAAGGAGAGACTGGAAATGGTGCATCCCAATGGTAGGTTTGTGTTTGTATGACAAATGTTTAATTGGACGCAAATTGAGTACACGCCCAAATTTGCAGGATGAGTCATCAACATTTCTTATTGTTTTCAAGGTTATGACAAAATGGAAAACACCATGAAAGAAGTTAGAGCGTCTTCAGATTCTGTACGGTGACGTATTTGAAATGAAATATTTTGGGCGGTGTACTTAAGAGGAATTTAAATCAAAAAGTGGGCACGCTGAAGAGTTCAGCACGATATGGAGCTGCAGAGGACGCACAGCTCTCTGGTGGGTCAAAGATGCAGACGGCTTGATGGATAGAATTGGTTGAAATCTGTTGGTACTAGCTTACGTCAGCACAAGTCATATTTTGTTTTACAGGAAACAAACCATGAACGAATCGTGCTAAAGAAAGACAAAGAAATGTAATGTTTTGCATATATTGTTAAATAAGTGCAATATCGCCGTGGATGTGATCTAAAAAGGTGTTAAAAGGGCTTTTATTCCCTTGAATCTAGACTTTAAGAATACCTACTACCTTTACTTTATATATTACATGTCTGTCTGTGAGTCAGTTTGTATAGTTGGCCATCATGTTATGTACTATTCTTTTCGAGGGTAACATTTAGTGCGTATCCTGTATGAACTGAAAATAAAATGATTGAAATTATGAAAAAGAAGAAAAGATGACCTACTAAATGTTTTTTGTCATGGTTTGGCCATATACTAGCCTTAGAAGACAACCAGCACAATACATGTGATACAAATATATATACATTTTGATTTCACGGGCACTTTAAGTTCATTTTTATAACATTAGGATAAGGATAAGGATGTTTATCGTCATCGTACGAACATACAACGAAATTTAGTTGGCGACTCATCAGTACAGCAGCAACAGTTAAAAAGTGTATAAAAACGATTTAAAAACAAGACATTAAATAAATATATACAAGATAAAGCACAGGCATCAATGGCTCCAAAGAGAAACATGTGCTTGGTTACAGTGTCGTGTTGTTGACTGTTTGTTTCAGCACTGTCCGGTGTGAGCTGGGTGGGGTGGTGGGTGGGGGCGATGGAGGAAACCGCTCTGGGGAAGAAGCTGTTCCTCAGCCGATATTAACACGCAAAGAAATGGAATAAAAGACATTTACAATCTGACCTCACCCTGACGTTTTCATTAACTATAGCTCGGAGCTCAGCTGCTCGACATGAAATATCAAGAGGATGAGTGTTTCACATCAAAGAGACTTCGTATAGCGGGGCACATTCTCATCAAAGCCCTACAGCCGTGTGAACAATAGAGCAGTCTTTTTCAAATACTTCACGGAACAATGACGACATGATTTGATTTACTACGGACTCCTGGAAGGGCAGGACTTCAGAAAGGTGGCGTCGTATCTCGCCAACTGCCACTATTTAAGTGTTCTGTCTGGAGACGGTTTCTCCTCTGGGGGGAGGACTGTTGAAAATGTTGACCAATCAACAAAAACAAATTAAAGCAGACATTGGGTGCCACACAAGGACGACTTCGGCTTAGGCCTTGGAGAAATGATTATCAGCAGTGAGCGAGACTGGAGCCCTGCTATCACCCCTCACACAGAACACGCCCCTTTCTAAATACCGGTACACACAAACACGACCGAGGGGAGAGGACACTATTGTGGTTTCTCCAGACGCAGAGGAGGAACGGAAACTATCCCGTCAAACTGGTTCATGTGCTCTTACTGCACACATCTCAACAACTATAATAGTTGGGTATAGGTGGCACACTGACACACAGCTGTGTTTCTGGGACTGTAGAATTGGGATATAATTCAAAGTACCAATCAGAGTTAAACAAACCACTTCAAAGTATGGCACAGTAGTTGGATGAGCCAGAGCCACAAACCGCACTACACAATTTCCCTTTTTCCGAGATGCCGAGCTGCTCCTCGTCATCATCATTTAAACCACTCAGCAGATGACGGTCTAGTTTACAGCTGCCAGACTCAACCGGTTCTCAGTGGACGAAGGACCCGCCAAGAACTCTGCTTTTCACACCCATTTGCTAAATATATATATATTTTTTCTTCTACAAAAACCTTTTTTATCATTTAACAGGAAACCAAATAAGTAGAGCTTGTGTGAAGAATTTAAAGACAGTAACGTGTGTATCACAGACGCTATTCTTCAAATAACTCCTCTTAATAACAGCAAGGAGCAAACTAAACAATAGCAAAGAAATGAGAAAAAAATGAAATGTGTTAATCCACTGTTTTACACAACGTAAGCGATCCGGCCACTATCTGATCAGGCTGGTGATTTTGTAAATACAAGTGAAAGCACGACCTTACTGGTCGCATTATATCAATCTTCTTTTTGAATCATTTAGGTTTATCCTCGTCCTCATTTCCTCCCTCTCCTTCACTACCCTCTTTCTCCTTTCCATCGATGATGCACCACTTCCTCGTTTTGGACCAATAGGTTTGCACGTTGATAGAGGAACCATCCTCAGACTCCTCATCAGTGTAACACAACACAGGTGTGCATGCTACTTTGGCGTGAGTTGCAGAGTGTTGGAGATATCGCAGTAGAGATGTCTGCCTTCTCCCCAAAATAACTGGACTATACGACACTCAATGTGCCAGAAGATGCATTGGAAACCCTCAACAGCAACGTCTCTTACTAGAGATCCCGACTCTGTTTCTCACGATAATCCACAGACCTTGTTGTGAGCAGTTACATTGCTTTGAGCACCACAAGCCTAGTGCCATATAGTCTAATTATATACACTAGAGAGAAGGCCGACATCTCTCCGGACGACCAACACTCGGCAGCTCGCACCAAAAGATTAACACCCCTAACACAAACACAGGAACAGAATTAAAGCCTCTCTCAATATTCACTCAGCTGAGCTTTTAAGACGAATGAAATACAATTTGTGAAGGACATGATGACACGTCCACTCTGACATCATTTGGTATCAACAACACGGTTTCATTGTGATATTTTATCAACATTTATTCTACATGTCCCAGTTAAAATCGCACCACAAATAAACTGTTTGCTTTAACCAGATCCTTTAAAAAAACATTAAATTCTGAGCTCCTCAGCAAAACCAAGAAGATTGACCCGCCAGAGACCAACAGTCACGTGACAGAAACTCTGTGAAGCTTTGACGAAGGTTCAGGCTGCTGAACACAGAGCAGAGAGGAGAGGCTGTAAGTGGAGGTTGTGAAAATGTGAATAGCTCAATATAAACAGCACGTCGTGGAGACTCCATTCCCCCAACACTGGCAACACGTGTGGACACCTACCCAAATGTTGGATATATAGATTCCAGTGTTTGCCAATTTTTGTAAAATAAATGATCAAAGAAATTCAACTTGCGTTCTTTTCTTTTCTTTAGGATTTACGGCATTGCAACACAAATTGTAAGACATGTTTGAGTTCTCTCTACTTCTAGCCATCGCTGTGCTGCTTCCACAGAGGTGCAGGACTTTTATGTTGCTGTGAAATTCAAAACGTTTGGGCTTCAGAAGGTTAAAACACAATAAACAGGAACATTTAAAACCAAAGCGCTCGCTTACATTGCCTACATGAATGTAAAGGGCACCGTTGATCCACCAGGAACCCTTTGAGACAGTCAAGTACGCTTCGAGCTACGCTTTGCTGGCTGAACTTTAGGCAATTTAAACAGTCACACATCCCACTGGATGTAGGTCAGCCCAGTCTATTGTACACATCAACCCAAACATGACAAACAAGCACCAATGACGTCAATCTGTACCGACAATAAGAGAAAACCTAATGTGGAATGTTTGCCCCAAAATACCATAACCACCATCACGTTATGCATCGGTTTGCTCGCTGAAATATATATCTGCTGGTGAGACATCACATGCTGGGACACAGCGATCACACAGCATAGTGACAGGTCAGTGAATCATCTCCGTCTCAAAGCAATAAACAGACTCGCTTATTAAGGGGGGGGGGGGGGGTGCTGGTGGATCAGTGGGCTGTTTCATGTAAATGTGACATGTTGGGTGTGAATCCAGGTCAGGAAATAAAATCTACGTCACAAACACTGACGTCTCATTTAAAATTCCGCCTCAAATAAACCGTTTATTCTAAACAGATCCTGTAAACAGTGAGTTCTCTCGACTTCAGCCATCGCTGTGCTGTTTGAATAAACCTGCAGAACTTTGATATAACTGCAGAGAAAATCAAGGCTACAGAGAGAAAAATGTGACGGGAGCAAATAAGGTTTGAAATATATACATACACACACACA
This sequence comes from Lycodopsis pacificus, assembly GCA_028022725.1. Classification (NCBI taxonomy): domain Eukaryota; kingdom Metazoa; phylum Chordata; class Actinopteri; order Perciformes; family Zoarcidae; genus Lycodopsis; species Lycodopsis pacificus. Next base: position 30,213,084 of record CM051690.1, on the reverse strand, counting down.
CACACACACACACACACACACACACACACACACACACACACACACACACACAGCTGAGAATCTCCTACTGTCGATGTCCACCAGTTGAAGCAAAGTGTCTGCGTCACATTTCAAATTTGCATAACGACGAATTCTGTTCCCGAGGCTTCAAAGCAAGCTGGCTACACGGTCAAGTATCGTCACGCATGAAATCACACCACAAAGACAAAACAACACTAAAGAGCAACCAGCGGGAAGCCACAACACCCACCTCCACACCGCCGGTTACCCTTTGAGGGCTCCTGCTTGTCAATGATTTGAGGTTTGGAAGGATATCTGCCGTCCGTGCTTGTCGACGGGTCGGCGGTGGGGAGAGTTGATGCGGTTGCGGTCCCTGTGGACCCTCTCGACCAGCCCGTGGTGGCGGGTCCCTCTGGACGAGTCCAATCCCGATGGAAAGCCACTCTGAAAGCAGACATCGGACAAGTGAGACGCAGTTTCCCACAGATTGGCTGGGAGGCATGAAGATGGACGTTAGTCAAATGTCATCAAACTTCAGTTGTATCTGAAAGCACTGTTGTGCCCCAATGCTAATTAATTTAGCCAAAACAGATCATTTCTTAATACCTCTTACTACACAGTATTGACATAATCACTGACTATTATAGGGGTCATGTGATGGCTGCTACGTTTACATCACGCTGGCTCTTCAAACACAAAGGAACAGCTGATTAAAGGAAATAACAAACTAAAGAACGCGAGTCACCAATGCACAAAAGACTTGCATCATAACTGCCAGCTTTCAATGCCACATTGTAGCGATGAAATATATGTAAACAATAAAGATGTGACACTCAAAGTCAGAGTGAAGAGGAGTTTGCAAAGGACAGAACCCGTACACCTTCTTACGGGTTGGATGCAATGATGCCGTTGAGGGTTTGGCAGTACGGCGGAAGGATATTCATAATAACATAATGTAATTTTGGCAGATGGTTATCATCGAGTGGAATCTAGAAGCCATGTAGTTTGTGGAGTTTGTCTCTCAGAAGGTGAATGGACTCCAGAAGAGTTTTCTCCCTCCACGTGGACCTGAGCACTCTGGTGCCATTACTGATCAACTCAACGCACTTTAACCCGGGACCCTCTGTATCCCAGCATGCCCAGCCCTTAGAGAGCCGACAGATACAGGCCCAGTGCTGCAGAAGCACTGTTCTACGCAAACAGAAGTGCACTGCTTGAAGAAGTGCTCTTGTATTCCTCCTCCTCTCTCCAGTCTGCAGCTGAACTATTTAACGCTCTCAGGAGAAGCTTGTTCGCTCATCTGAAGGTCCAGTTCAGCGATTTTCAGAGGTTTTCTAAGTTCTCTCCGAGTCATTTAATGTGATTTTAATAAACTTTCACCACATTTTTCTTTTTTGAATTATTCATAAATATATCAACAAAAAAAAAAGGTAACTATAAACTAATGAAAACATAGTTATGACTATTATATTCTAGTTCTGCTAATAGATCCCTAAAATCCTATACGCACTTTTTCTTTAAGTTTATTACTCATCTGTAAATCTGTTGACTCACGTTCTGGGTGATTGAGAATTATCTTATATTATTTTATAACACATAAACATTAGAAGTATTCAGATGCTTTTATAGTACCGACATTAATACAAAAGTGGGGGTTGAAGGTATGAACATTAGAACAGAGTCATTGTGCTAAGACCTTGAAAAACCACTGGATGAGATCAGGACCTCCAAGCTTTGTTGTAAAGAAAATATTCACGTTCAGTTTTACATCAAAATGACATTCACATCAAATAAACTCCAGCGATTTACAGCACCAGTACATCTATGAGTGTCCAGGCCGACGGTGTGTGAAAAAATGCCGCCTCCTCATTTATTAGAATCACACTGATGTGTTTGCACATCTGGAGCGCCAACGCAGAGCTCAGTCCACGAACATGTCAGTATTTTAACCTGGCTCTACGTTAGCTGCAACGCTATGTTACATTTTTGATGCAATGCTAACGTTGGCGCGCCGCGTTTAGTCTGAACACCTGGTAACAAAGGCACTGCTGGAGGACCGGTCTCTGCTGGAGGATCTGGGTCTGTCCACGGTGGACTGGTCTCTGCTGGAGGATCTGGGTCTGTCCACGGTGGACCGGTCTCTGCTGGAGTCTGAGCTGAAGGAGGTTCTGGTGAACCTGCATGAGTTCATGTGGTTTCACCAGAATCCGACCCGGTGGCTCCGATGACGAGCATCAAGAATAACTCTATAGAAACAGACCATCTTCTCTCTGACGGTCTCTTTACTGATGGAGGTCTGATAGAGGATCAGGACTAAACTGAGACTGGTTCAGGACCAGTTAAAAGTTCCTCACAGTGACTTTAAGAAACCATTTACACTGACGGGACAAAACACATCACATACGGTCTTAATTGACTGCAGTGAACCTGGACTTAACACTACTGATGAACCTTGAGGGCTGGTTCCCCAAACAGAGAGTGTGCATTGTCGTGAACTAAAACAAAACTCTATTCAAGTGAATTCACTATTAACTCAAATTGTAATTGTCTCGGACTGGACAGCCAGTCCCGAGCGTTTGGTTTTTACTGTCAAAGACAGGCTGCTAGTGTGCGGTGTGTATTTCGTCTGTGACGACATCCCACCTGGAACTCGGTGCTGGTGTTGCCGATCTGATTGACGTTGGGCAGAGAGCCGTAGTACTGCGCCCGGGATTGAGTCAGACGAAGCTGCTGGACCTTCTGAAACTGCACCTGTCAGTCAAAAGAGGGACAAGAACAACAGTCAGATGGATTCTGCACATCTGGAGTCTTCATGTGTAAAGAACATAACGCTTCAGGATGAAAGTCACAATTGGTGTCGATTCGGGCTTTTCTTTCCCGCCATTGCGAATGTAGAGAACGCAAATATTGTAACGACTACCTCACAGAAAACAGGAGGAGGCGTGTTCTACCAGGGGACGGTAAACAGAGCCTGTTATCAGGGGAAAGGAAATCAGAGGGGCATTTCTTCTGTAGCCTGCCCAAAGGGCAACATTTCAATCTCAAAGACCGACCTGATTTGATTTGATCAATAGATTTACAGGGAGCAGAGAGAGCCCTCTCATGGGGGAGGGGCTGTATCCTTTGGTGCAACATTTGTCCGTTCATACGGTGAAGTGTTAACTACAGACAGTGTGTTCATTTATGCAGCACTAAGTGCATTTTATCTTGTTTTCCAGCAAATAATAATCTTTTAATCAATCCAATGCATCAGCATTCATGGACAGCTGTGGCTACAACTCAAACAACCACCACACAAGAGCCACGATGAGACGCTCATTAGAGACATCAGAAATGAAAGACAGTCACTGAGCTTATCGTTTCGCTGTGAATGTATTTTAAAGATTTTGGAACTTCTTGTATCGATGCTCAATAAAGACTATTTGTTTAAATAGAAGTTAAATGAAGCAACGTTGATTATTTTCTTAATTAACGGCCTTTTCCCCCTCACAAGATGATCAAAAAGAACCGGTAAGAGTATCGATTAGGAACCGAACCGATAAGCAGAAAACCTCCTGGATTACTCGACACTTTGAAGCCTCGGCACTACGGACGGGTATCGTTAGGGTTTCATTACTACGAGTACTCTTATCGGTTCAGTTCCTTATCGGTTCTTTTTGATCATCTTGACCGTTAATTCATTTGAGACGAAGAGATCTCACTCCGTAACTGTTTAAAGTACCGATAGCAGAACCGTTAACCCCGGACCTCATCAATACTCTGGCTTTATACGTATTTAGAACCGGTTTGACTGACGACTGACCTTCAAATAAATGATGTATCAGGGACCCAAACTGTTAATCTAATGCTCTGTTAACTGTGGCCAACGACTGTCAGACTGTCCCTGCCACCTAAAACAGACGGACACGAAGCGCTGAAAACACATTTCCTGGCAGCAACACTCAATTTCTCATCAAAAATGACATTATTTAAAAACAAATCTTCATTTAAACCTCTTACTCAAGTGTTGGAGTTACATAACACGGAACATGCAGACGTTTACACATGGAGGGCTCACGGGGCAGCCGGCTCCCTGCAGCTCAGCAGCTGAGAGGCTGTGCTCTTCAGAGCCCCTCGGGAGACTTCTCGCTTCAGTCTGTTGGTCACTGGAGTAAATGTTGAAGCAGCTACTTCTAACTCCAGCTGTTTGCTGACTGGACGTTTCTGTCTCACTCCGGGTCACTGACAGTTCATACCTTGTGGCAATGCTTCATTCTGAAACCACATCCTCTTCGACCGGCCATCCGGGCGCTCTCCCTCTCGCAGAAAGAGCACATTGTGACAAACCGACGGCGTGAGGATAATGTGAAAAGGGCCTTTATATCTGCCCAGAGACGACTATTTGTATTACTTGGGATGTGCAGTGTATATGTTTGAGACTACCATGAAAAGGAGAAATAAAAAAGTAATTCAATAACAGCTCCTTTAGGAAAGCATGTTGACTAACTCTGAATATGAAGTTTGAGGAGCTGCTACAATTGCAGATAAAGGTTCACATACATTTGCCTGTGAAGCTAATTTATCATCTTTAAGTGTAAATCATAAATTCAGATATTGTAATACATGATTACATTGTCTTAATTAGAAACAATAATATTCACATACCAACTCACATTTATCCGAAAATCTAATCAAACTCAGTTAAATTAAACTATATCCTTAATCTGATTACTTTGTATTTGTTTGAGTGCATGTTAATAGTGTAAAGCTCAAATATTTATGCATTTCATAAACTCACTTTAAACTGTTGTGTTCATTTTGCAGTTAAATTTAAAAAGAGATAAAATACACTGCTTCACCGTGTGGTTATTTCATAAAATAAAAGCACACTGTATGTATGTATGTATGTATGTATGTATGTATCTATATCTATATCTATATCTATATATTTATATTTGTGCAAAAGAAATCAACACAAAAAACAACAACAACAAAAGAAGACACTACTGAAAGGACAACTTGTGGATGAAATGAGGGCATATCTCACCCTTGAGACGGTGAGGTCTGTCATCAGCTGGTCAAAGGCCCGCGTCTCCTCCGCTTGCTTCTGGTTGTGCAGCGCGATCTTCTCGCTGAACTTCCTCGGGTTGGACCCACCTGTGCCCGGGGAGCCGGACATCGTGCCGGGCCTCAAGGGTCACAACTTCAGCTACTACTAACAAAATAATAAGTGGTAGACGGAGGCTGGGAGTCTTATTGTCCAAAGTCTTTGAGTGAGCGTTGAAGTGAATCCATCAGAGCTTTAAAAAAAGAAAAACCACACATTACTGTCTGGAGAAAGTAGTTTTAGGAGACCAAGTATCCTTACTATTTGAAAATAATGACCTAGTATTTCAAATTAATGACTTAGTCTCTCAAAATAATGACTTACTATCTCAAAATAATGACTAAGATTCTCAACATAATGAGAGTCTTAATATTTTGACCTAGTATTTCATAATAAGACAATTAATCAAAACAATTACTTAGTACCTTCAAAAAGTTAGGAGTTATTTATATAAATAACTCCGGTTCCAAGTCTCTCAAACAGAGTGTATCCTGCCGTTAAACACCACAGAAGAAGAAGAACTGAGTGTTTATCACTGTAAGCCGAAGCTAGCGCCCGTTAGCTAACGTAGCTAAGCTAACACTAAATAAAAAGTTGTTTTCTTGTGCCTGGAGAGCGAAGTCAATACAGCCGTTTGCCAATCATGTGTTTTTACTTTACTTTCAAAACTTTTAAAATGAGTTAATGGGCATAACACAACTTCATATTGACGTATTATTTACCAGCGAACCACTTGTTTGAATGTAACGTTAGCATAACGTTAGCCGTCATTGCTAACACATAACGCTGGAGGTGAACGGGAGTAACCGCGGCTAGCAGCTAGCCAAGTTAGCTAAGTTAGCTAAGCTGCTGTCAGAGCCATCACAACGGTTTGTTGTTTGACAAACATATCGACAACTCTGCGACATCGGTCAACCATTTAACAGACGTGTATTAGAAGCAACTTGTCGCCTGTTTTTAGCTGTTGGCCGTTAGCTAAATCTTTGCTACTAACGTTAGCAAAAGCTCCCGAGCAGCAGTTGGGCAAACGGTTAAATCTGTATTTCAACAAGTGTCCGTTGACTTAAAAAAAACACACAATTTAAATGTTTCTTTTAACCCCTAACCCACACGCTAGGAAACCACCAAAAAAACACAAATATGCACACGTGATCCAGGAAAGTAAATCCACGATTTCACACTTTAAATGTGATCTCGCAGCGTTTCTTTCGGAGTCTTCAGTGTTAATCCACGGAACAGCAGAGAGATTTCAGACTAACTCCGACGAGTCCAGTGAAGATAAACAAAACAAAAACAAACCTCTCGTCTCCCTTTCACCGCTGTGAAAACCAGAAGTATTCTACTAATGTTTTGCAGTAGTTAGTAGCCGTCGGTTGACAGAGAGACTCAGATATCCGCTGGCTTGTTATCCTCATTCGACTGCGAGAAAAAACGTTCCCTCGTTAAAACGGGGTCAGTACCTATGGCGTCCACAGGGTGGCGACAAAGTTACACTGTCTCTCTCTATGGGATTACTCATGAGTGGAGGAAATAATAAGGTCTTTTGTTAGGAATCTTCTTTTTCCTTCAATAATGTTAACAGAGATTTATATATATATATATATATATATATATACATATATATACATATATATACATATACATATATATACATATATATACATATATATATACATATATATATATATATACATATATATATATATATATATATACACCTTGCTAGTACCGGGTTGGATCCCCTTTTACCTTCCTTCAGAACTGCCTTAATTCTTCGTAGCATAGATTCAACAAGGTGTTGGAAACATTCCTCACAGATTTTGGTCCACATTGACATGATGGCATCACGCAGAAGCTGCAGATTTGTCGGTTGCACATCCATGATGCGAATCTCCTGTTCCACCACATCCCACAGGTGCTCTGTTGGATTGAGATGTGGTGACTGTGGAGGCCATTGGAGTGCAGTGAACTCATTGTCATGTTCAAGAAACCAGTTTGAGATGATTTGAGCTTTGTGACATGGTGCACCATCCTGCTGGAAGTAGCCATCAGAAGATGGGTCTACTGTGGTCATAAAGGGATGGAAATGGTCAGCAGCAATACTCAGGTAGGCCGTGCCGTTTAAACGATGCTCAATTGGTACTTAGGGGCCCAAAGTGTGCCAAGAAGATATCCCCCACACCATCACACCACCACCAGCAGCAGCCTGAACCGTTGATACAGGCAGGATGGATCCATGCTTTCATGTGGTTTACGCCAAATTCTGACCCTACCATCTGAATGTGGCAGCTGAAATCGAGACTCATCAGACCAGGCAACGTCTTTCCAATCTTCTATTGTCCAATAGTGAGGCTGTGTGAGCCTGTAGCCTCAGTTTCCTGTTCTTAGCTGACAGCAGTGGCACCCGGTGTGGTCTTCTGCTGCTGTGGCCCGTCTGCTTCAAGGTTCCACGTGTTGTGCATTCAGAGATGGTGTTCTGCATACCTCGGTTGTAACCAGTGGTTATTTGAGTTGCAGTTGCCTTTCTATCATCTCCAACCACTCTGCCCATTCCCCTCTGACCTCTGACCTCTACAAGGCATCTTCGTCCACACAACTGCCGCTCACTGGATATTTTCTCTTTTTCGGACCATTCTCTGTAAACCCTAGAGATGGTTGTGTGTGAAAATCCCAAGATCAGCAGTTTTTAAATACTCAGACCACCCCGTCTGGCACCAACAACCATGTCACGTTCAAAGTCACTTAAATCCCCGTTCTTCCTCATTCTGATGCTCGCTTTCACACATATATACACATATAGAACATATATATATACACATATAGAACATATATATATATATATATATATTTATTTATATATATATATTTAAATATTTATATATTTACACATTTACACCTCAAAATAATGACTTAATATCTCAAAATAATAAGACAGTCTTAATATTTTGACTTAGTGTTTCATAATAAGACAAGTTATCAAAACAATGGCTTGGTACCTTAAAAATAATAGACTATCTCAAAACTGTGACTTGGAATTGCAAAATAATGATTATCTTAATACGCAGGAGACACAGTGCATCTGTAGAGCTTTATTCTAAAATAGGTCAAATACATTTAATGGACTCCTCCATTAACACAGCGGCTTCAACAACTGGCAGAAGATCAACATCTGGTTCAATGGAATGTGATTGAAGGCTTGTTGAGTCAAACTGACACTAAAGACTGGCTGTAGAGGGACATCTGTAATACTGCTCATCCTCAGCATCTGTTTTAGGCTTTTGCACGCGTCAACTACAGAATATATAAAATATAAATAAGGGCAACTTTACCAAAATTATTTTCCAACAAAACAAATATCTCTGTATTCAATGTCCATCTTACGTTTCTATCCCATCATATATTTTACAATTTCAGGAGACACGGCCGTCCCAAAGCTCTTGTTTCTGCTCTGAGGAGCGAGGAGGGAGGAGGGAGGAGGGAGGAGGAAGGAGGGAGGAGGGATCTCTGAGGAGCGAGGACCCACGAGACAGACATCCAGGAAGTGTTTTAACGGCCGACACGCCCCCTCATTGTTCATCAGTCACGTGATTGGACGCTGGAGCCGATCGGACTGATGAGACTGTTTTCAACATGTAAACAGTGAAGACGGATCACAGATTAAACTCTAGCTTATATTTGATTCGTTTCTGATTCAACATCTGGTTTAAACTTCACTCTTTCATTCCTCTACGTGCTGCAGGTTAACAGAGGGGTTTGTTCACACAGCATCCAGAAGATGATTTATACTACAGGTTAATGAAAACAAGGAGAAAATAGATGTTTTATGGCTGTTGACAGTGTTTTCTGATTGATGGAGTGAAACAAAGAGATATCATGGTCGTTGTGGAACAGTCACCTGTTTTCAGTCATACAACAGAAACAGCCCACGAGAGATGAAAAGAAACGAGACATCATCCCGTCAGTCTTCAGAGATTGAGCCTCCTCACAGGGCCGGTAGTCCCCATGAGCTCGGTCCAGCTCACAACAAACCAAAACCCGGACTCACCAGGAGAGCGCCAGACGCGAGCGCTGGAATGTGAATTAGTCACGCAACAAATTAAAGTTTATAACATATATATATTGTTTTTTTAACATAAAGTTTTGAGTTTAACAGCTCAATATGAGCATGCCTTTTGTTGTGTGTCAAATAACACGTCGGATGCCACTTTCTCTTTGCATAGATATCAGAATATTTGATGTGTTGAGGATCCAAATCACACAGTCAGGAGAGTCTGATCTCGATATTCATATCCAAATATGTGAAAAATACCAATAATACGAAGTACAGAAAGAGGAGCGCATCAACTGTTTGGGTTTTTCTGTCCAATTCGTCTCGAGCAGCAACATTTAAAAAAGAAGAAGAAAAACAAAATGCCCAGGCAGGGTTCCCACGCGTCCTGGAAAACCTGGAAAACAGTTGTAACGGAAAATATGAGGGAAAGGTTCTGGAAAAATCTTGTGTTGTCCTGCAAAATTATTAAATCTAATCAGAGCTCCCCAAACCAGATAACATACCCATCTTAAAGGGCAAAGTTATATCATATATCAATATTCAAGCGGGAGTTTACATTGGAGTTTTCCGGTTGCGTTGTGGGAATGCTGTTAACGTCACATGGTCGCTTAACACTCTAAATAATGTGCGTTACATTTATCCTTCAAGTGTAACCATCAGCTGACTGGTTGTTTTTATTCTTGTATTATTCTATGATGCGTTTGTCATCATTTCTTAGCACATAAGAGATGATTTCATGGATGGATTATAGCCACAGACTCCATATGTTTGACATCAGACTTCCACAGAGAGGAACATATTAGTGTGCGGCGCGATCAAAGCGGCTAGATCATCTGAGAAGGATGTCGAGAGGAGACGAGTCCGTCTGGTGTATGCAGCCCTGCTGAAAAACTACGCTGGCACTTTGAGACGTTCATCCGGCTTTTTATCAGTCAGCTGAGCAGATGAACTAACTAAGAAAGACACAAAGCGGATCTCTTAACATAAAACAGACTTTTTTTTTTATATAATTAATCCAGGCCCATGCACAAGATATTCATAATATTTAAAGCAAAAAAACATACAAATCTTAAACCTCTGACCTAACCGCAAGTTACAGACAATAGAGATGGACTGGTCCATTCAAGCACATATGGTGATCCACGTAATAATAACAATTAAAAAAGAATGCACGTAAAGCTGCATAGGCACGAGGGAGAAGTGCAGTGGGGAATGTGAAGGAACGCCGGGTGGTTCAGGTCAGGGCTTTTCTGCAACCCTCAAAGTGGGTTTTGTGGTTTTGAATCAGTGTCTGTAGCCCTTTTTTTTTTTTTTTTTTTTTAATCCTCTCTTTTTCTATTTCCCATAAAATTTCTTGTTGAGCAGGAAAATGAGCAGGTTGACGTTGATGGTGGCCCTGTCGAAGAGCTTCATCACCGCCACGCCTTCGTACTGCAGCTGGAGGAGATCCTGAGAGACGAACAACAAGGTCAGCCTCGATCAACCAATCACAGACAACCGTCTCCGTAACATGCATCAATATTCACTCTGTCGACTGTAGAGTTGTTCCAATACTAATAACCCCCTAAAATGCTGGATCGGCAAGTATTCAAGTCTATGGGCCGATCCAACATCACAACATTGTGTCATTTATCAGCTCCTTTACACAGAAACACGTGTCACTCGCTATCAGGCAACAACCTGCGGTTTTGCCGAGTGAAGCCGGTGCTTCATGTGTTAAAGCTGCATTCTCTCTAGTGGCCACCAGGGGGCGACTCCTCTGGTTTATAGAAGTCTATAGAAAATGACTCTACTTCTCTCTTGATTTATTCCCTCAGTAAACATTGTAAACATGAGTTTATGTCTCAATCTCTAGTTTCAAGTCTTCTTCAATACAGCATGATGTTCATTTAGTACATGATGGTCCATTTAGAGTCACACAGACCATAAAGCAGGGGATGCTTTAGGGCGGGGCTACACAGTGATTGACAGGTCTCTATGTCACTCCTCGATATTCAAACATGGTAACTTCCGTTCATCGGTTGAGAAATAACCGTTGGAATCATTTTTTTCATCGGAACATCTCTCGTTTACTTTAGCGAAGGAAAAAAAATAAAGTTATGAAAAAGAAACAATACCTGATATTCTAACTGTAATGTCTCCAAGTGCACGCCCATGAACTTGGCCTTCACCTCGAACACTCCGACAGTCTCCGACGGAGCAATCTCAAAAATGGCATTCTTGAACCTGTGAAGAGAGAAAAGTACACGACAGAGAGACGGATCAATCTTCATGAATTTAACTATAACTGCTGATAACAAAGTCAACAAATTGCCTTTCACAAAAGACGTTTGAGATGGAGTTAGAAATGAACACAAAATTCAAAAGATAAGGAAATAAAAGATTGTATTTTATAGATTAAAACAAATCTTGTCATTAGTAGTTGTAATGATGCAATATAATCAGTTTGATCGTAGGACGTGAAACAGCTCATAATTCATCAGTAATATCTATTTTATATGAATGTTTCTGATCAAAACTACAGTTTACCAGATTACATGTGAACACGTCGTGACTACGTTTTAATTTAAAGTTGCCCAATACTCCTCTTCACTGAACAGAGCCTGAACGCATCACAATGCCATTGAACAGAACCCGTTCTTTAGCCGTTAGCGTCTAAGTTCTCTTCAAGACTTCCAGAGACCGCAGGGCGAACAACTGATACGCAGACGATCCTTGTGTGGCTGAAGAACTCACTGGTTGGGCTGCAGGTCCTCTATCGCGATCAGCACGCCCTTCTCGTGGAGGCGGGAGGCGGTGTACTTCTGAGAAACCTGCTTGCTCTTCTTGGCCTTGTTGTCGCCCGGTTTCTTTGACAGCCTGAGAAGAAAGACGAGCGCACGAACATGAAACCGTCTCTCAGCGCAGAGAAGGAGCGGTTCTTAAGGCGTGTTCAACATGTCTGGAAGATGATCATCAGAGGAGAACGGGGTCGTATTTGACATTCAGGAAAACAAGAACAAACCATGTGTTCTGTTCTTCAGCCGAGTAAACACTACAGCTTCGTGATAAATATACTTTCAACTATAGATGCATTTATGAAACAGCAAGACAGACTTCCTCTGTCTAACAAACATCTGAACTCTGGTGGTTCAGATCCTGGTCCTCGGTTCCCTTAGTTACTGGTTTTCTATCAAACCAGGCAGCAGCTGTGCTTCATTGGATTTTGCACTCCAGGAACAAAACAGCCGCTGATTAGAAGTCCAAAATCAAAAGCAGCAGGAGTCTGAGGATCAACACTGTAACTGCCTGTTCGGATGTTTGGCACAATTCAGATATGTATTATTATTTTATTAATCACTCACTTTATATTGTATTGAAGTTTTGTTTAAGTAGTTTTTAACTCACAATGTATTACGACTATTACTGTTAAAATAGCTTATAATCTATTTAATGCTTTTATTGTAATCGTTTTTGTCTTTTCTGTTGTTTTCACGGCCACTTATTCTGTGTGAGCCTGCGACCCGGCTGCTTGGTCTCGTGCTGCGTACAGATGACAGTGTAGCGCTGCTCGTTTGGCCTCGTTTGGCCTCGTTTGGCCTTTACACAGGAATCCTGTACGATCTATGACGGCGAGAACTACGGCACGCGTCTCAGTGAGAGCACGACGGCTCAACCTGAACCACATAACGACAGCTTGAAACTGTTGAATGAGATGGAAGGCCACTCACTTGCCCTTGCTGGCCAGGTTGTCCATGCACGTCTTGATGTACTGATTGTACGAGTCAATCTGAACATTGAAAAAATTGGTCTTCGAATTCAGGGCGACGTTGGTCTGCTGAAGCCTGACCAGCTCAGCTTTCCGGCGCTGACGATACCGCCTCTGGTTTCTGATGTCCTGTAACACACACACACACACACACACACACACATTACATTTAAGTGAAACACACACAGAGGAGTTGCATTTGTCCTCGTCCTCCGATGATCTGCGGACCTTGGCGATGTCGTTGATGAGGTCCTGGTAGCGGTTCTCGGGGTGGACCTTGCCCAGCTCGGCCAGCCGCTGCAGGTTGCTCTTGATCTTGTCCTTCTTGCCCTGCAGCGTCAGGCTGTCGTCCACCACCGGCTTCACCTGCTTCATCTTCTCTGGGGTCTTGGCGTCTCTGATGGCCCTCCTCTGCATGGCCCGCTGGTACTCTGCTTCCTGTCATCCGGGACAACAAGAAAGAAAAGGGCCTCATGAAAGAATGTCTCATATGAACAGATTGGTTCTTAAAGGGATAGTTCAGGTCTTTTGAAGAGTGGTCGCATGAGGTACATCCATAGTTAGTGCAGTATTTGGTCCTCAGCACACAGAAGCAAAGCAATACTGTGGATGACGTCAGTAAAATGTGTTTTAGCCTTAAAAATAGGCCACGGGGGTTTCAATGGATAGATCGATACAGCGGCTTGTACCACTGTCTCACAGCAAGGTAGAAAAGTGAAAATATTCCAGATATTGCATACACGTAAACTGATATTGATTTTTATTTAGGTGGCTTAGGTGCTGCTGCCCCTATCCACAGCAGTACATGTCTGTTCTGTCCCGTGCAGTGAATCCTGTCGAAGCTGTGTCACCTGTAGCTAAAGCTTAACTCCGGACTATCAGCAGTAGCAGCTTTATCAGCCCCCAAATCTCATTTCTGACCTGTTCGGCTGCAGGTGATGAGTCCAGGATCTCAGTCAGAGTCTCTCCAGGCTGGAACCGGATCACGTCCACAATCAGCCTCTTGGTGCTGAGAAGAAACAGCAAAGGAACCGCTGAGTCTCCCAGAAACGACCGTATACATCGACTCCCGCCAGCCGTGGATCTCAAACGTACGAACTTACTTGAGCAGGAGCGTGCGGGCGTCCATCTCGGCATTGGCCTCGCCGGGGAGGTCGAACTTGTTGGTGAGCGTGAGAGAAACCTCGGTCTTCCCCATCAGCTCTTTGTTGGGGTCGTTGGGAGGAAGAGGATTCTCACCTGGTGAGACGGGCGATCAGATGTTATATATAGATACGTTATATTTTGGGTGCTTTCTGGTCATGAACGCTCTCATCTCACGGCTATTTATATAATCCAGTAACCTAAAAACGAATTGATCGATTATTCTAAAGATTATTTTCTATGTTCACCATTAATATAACAATTAATTTCACCAAAAATTAAAGACAACTTGTCTTATTTTATCATCTTCTCTTAGAAACAAACTAATGTAAGAAGACATCAGACCATCTGTCAGATTCAAAATACTGGGCCTGTGACGCATAAATGTATTTAATGACTGTGTCACAGCAACCATTTCCCTGAACCGAAGCACTTGACCTAAAACTTGAAATGGTTACGACAGGGAGCCATTTAAGTGCCGGAGATGATTAAATGTTATTATTTGTCGTCTCTAACAACAGTCTGCAACGTAAGTTTAATTCGTTTCCTCGCTCATACGCGAAAGGAAATCACAAAACGGGCCGAACAACAACGCTCGATGACGCACGGTGTAACTGCAGCTGTGCAGAAGTGACTTACCATGGAAAATATAAGTGCCTACGACCAACAGAAACACGGTCCTGGTGTTGATAATCCAGAGGGTTCATGCTTTGGTGGGGACAAGAAAGTACCGTTGTCTCTTTCTGAAATATTTGCAGCACTTTAGAGGTTTTCTTTATTAGCTGCAGCTGGTTCTCTGGGGAGCGAATGCTCTGACCGGACTACTTTCTGTACGGCTCAGCACTGCTCTCATTTCATGTAAACTGCTGAACAAAACACCAGATCCAGTATCACCTGTCACTTTCATGAATGAGTTAAATTCTTGTGTCGCTGATTGTTGTCGCTGACACTTGAAAGCCTCGTTTCACTCACCGATGAGGGACTCGACGGTGGGAACCTCGGCCAGGTCCTCCAGCAGCTCGTGGATGGGGTCGTTGTGCTCCGGCGCGATGGCGTCCTGGTGGTCCAGCAGCAGCTAACGGGAGACAGAAGAATCCAAGTCAGTGCGTTAGTCACACTGGAGTCAAAACCGCTCAGGAACGTCTGCAAACAAGACTGGACCGACTGGAGCGCACATGGGATTTGAGCTAACGTGCAGGTGGTCCGAACTCACCGTGTGGGTGTTGATAATCTCTCCAATGGAGATGTAGATGACCGGTTTGGTGACGGTGACCAAGTCGGAGTACTGATCCACATTGAACTTATCCTCGAGCGAGGGAACGTCGCACGCCGACAGAAAGAAACGCCTGCGACGGAAGAGGAAAGTCAGATGAGACAAAGAGCTTCAAACAGCAACGGAGGACAGCAACGGAGAAGCGTCAGCGGTCGGTCACCGGACCTGAACTTCTGGTAGGAGGCGCTGAGATATTCGTTGATGGGATTGAGATGGGCGTTGTCCCCCAGGAACATCTTATTGGAGGCGGCGTGCTGCAGCATCTTGGCGACGGAGCCCAGGTTCCGCCGCTGCTCCGTGGTCAGCTGGCCGCCCGCCGACACCTCGATGATGTCGAAGGCGTCGGGCGCCACGATGGCCGGGTTCATGTAGCGGTAGTACAGCAGGTTCCCCACAATCTGACGAGGCAGTTTACTTTAATTATGATGATGAAATGAAACTACAACCAGAGTTCACGTGAAACTGCTCAGAACAAGTTCTGTGGATGATCGTGAGATCAGGGTTTCTGCAAAGAGACGTTGCTATCGAGTGTTTTAAATGTTTGGTTTTTTAATTTGAGCACCACAAGCCGAGTGACATGGAGGCGAGTTGTATTGGAGAGAAAGAGACGTCTCTGAACAACACTGGAACTATCTAGATTGATTAATAGCACGAGAGGGATGCGGACTTTGGGGTGACCTGTCCCTTTAAAGACTGTGGAGCTCATTAAGTTTAAAGAGGCACGTCTGGCTCTATACAGCAGACACGCTGACGGCTCTTCTGGCTGTTCCACAAAACTAAAGGCAAGGCAAGTTTATTTGTACAGCACATTTCAACAACAAGGTAATTCAAAGTGCTTCACATAAAACCATTAAAAGCATCAAAACATAAGGCAAAGGAGATTTAAAAACAATTAAGAACATTCATTAAAACATTAAAAAACAGTGTAAGAAATAAAATGCAGTGGTAAAATGCAGAAATGCAGGAAATTGATTAATATATGAATTGAATGTGGTTCAATTAAAGGCAGCAGCAAACAGAAAAGTCTTCAGTCTTGATCTAAAGGAGCTGAGGGTCTCAGCAGACCTGCAGCTTTCTAGGACTTTGTTCCAGATATGTGGAGCAGAATCCTGTAATTTCCCCACTGAGGGACTAATAAAGGATTATCTTATCTTATCTAACACTGAACGCTGCTTCTCCATGTTTAGTTCTGACTCTGGGAACAGGAAGTAGACCGGTCCCAGACCACCTGAGGGGTCGGGATGGTTCATAAGATAAGATAAAGGTGACTTTTGGCACCGGGACCTCTCGGCTTTAGAACGAGGAGATGAGAATCCGTGATCTCTTTTCACTCACTTCTTAAAACACGTTTCTACAGACTGGCTTTTACGCGACTTCGCCTTTTAACTGCTTTATTATATTACCGTTATTGTTGTTGCGTGTTATTAGTTGTTTGTCATTTATTCTACTTCCTAGTTTGTTCTTATTGTCCGTTTGGTTTTATTGTTTCCAGGGTTGTTGAGCTTTCTCTTATATTTCCTCGCCTCGTCTGTCGAAGCACTTTGTAAACTCTTTGTTTTCCAAAGCCGCTTCATAAATGTATTATTATTATTATTATTATTATTATTATTATTAGAGAGGCAAACCTTGAGCAGCTCGTCCTCTGTAGCGTCGGGGAACTTCTCATGGAGGGTGTCCTTCAGCACTTTGGAGACGAAACGCATCCCGTATCTGACAGAGTGAGACAGGAATGTGGAAATATATCAAATATATCGAGATAGATATATATATATAAATAATATATATTGTTGGTGTAAACTAGCTGACTACTGTCTGTAAGAATGTAGCCGGTGATGCAGTACGTGAAGAACGTACGGTATTTTATCCACAGAGACGGTGATGGCGGACAGGAACTTGTCGGTGATGGTCTTCATGTTCTTGATGGAGGCTTCTAGTCTCGTCCTCACCTCCTCGTGGGCCATGGCCTGCTCTGGAGTCACGTCGTAGGGCAGCTTACTGTTGACAAAGAGACGGAGCAAAGGAGGAACCTTCAACAGGGGTCTTCACCTACGAGGCCTTTTCTTTGCTCGGCAGCGCCGTCATCACTGTAAGGAAATCTGACCACTACAACACACGTCCTGCTCTTCCTACAGCAGTACTGTATTCATACAATCTGAACTTATACAACTCTTTCTGTATATATTCAAGAGAGAAAGAAAGAAGCCGATTCAACATCTTACTAAGTATTAACCGTTTAATTATCCTAAAACAACCCAACGTGACTTTCTTGTTCTGCTGTGTTTGCAGTATGTTTTTTTTTCCTGTTTACTGAAACTCGGGTCCAGGCGACCTCGTCTCCAGCTCACCTGGCCTCTCCGGTCTGCGTCTCCATCTGGTTGACCCAGCTCTTGTAGATGTCCACCGGGTCGGTCTTGATGTTGAGCGTTTTGTCGTCCATGATCTCCTTGACGACCGGTGCCAGGATCTGCCGCAGCGCGTTCTGTCCCCGCGCGCCTCGGTGGAAGCTCACCACCATCTTGATGATCGTAGGGTTTCCTGTGACGATCTCCTTCATCTGGTCCACCTTTGACCTGCGGACAGTCGGAACGCGTCACTGTGCACTCATCAACCGGGAATGCCAAGTAGATACGTTTGCATGGAGTGGTTTGGAGTGTAGTGGAAACTTCCAGACCACATGTACGTTTCCTAACCCCCATATACAACAAATGGGAAGAAACCCTGCGGTTTACTTCTCTTTCAATACATTGTATGTCTCTCCAAAAAGCCAGCTGTGCTTCACACAATGTTCTCATGATAAACTCAGCTACAGCCAGCAGATGACATCATCACAGGCACGAAGGCTCTGCAAGCGTCTCCTGGTCAGGAACCTCTGGATCTTTGGATCGGAGCTCTTCAGAACGTGACTAACAGAAATAGTTCCCTGATAGAA
The DNA here is from genome assembly GCA_028022725.1 of Lycodopsis pacificus. Classification (NCBI taxonomy): domain Eukaryota; kingdom Metazoa; phylum Chordata; class Actinopteri; order Perciformes; family Zoarcidae; genus Lycodopsis; species Lycodopsis pacificus. Next base: position 30,194,854 of record CM051690.1, on the reverse strand, counting down.
GCACTAGTATCATATCTGAGGGTTTTACAAAGCAGGGGAATGCACTTTGAAACGCTTTAGGCCTTAAAATTCTACATTTGAGTAAATAGTGTGCAGGATATCCAAGCTTTGTTTCTTTATAATGCTTTTAGTTCTGTACAGGCGTTCTTTGTCTTCTTGATTCTTCTCGTGCATGTTGGTAGTACGCCCTCTGGTGCTTTGGAGAGTTATGCCATGAACAGTGCGTGCAGAACGTGTATGAACACCTGTGCGTGGTAGTAGTTTGTGCACCGTCTGCTGAGGCTGGCGTTACTGAGCGAGTACAAACGAGGCTTTAACTCTTCGCTGCAGACGAGCTCATTCAGCTGAGCCCGTCTAGCGCATCAACTCTTTTCCACACAGCATTTCTAACGCGACGCTTTGAGTGCGTATGAGAATTCGTGGACGGTTCTCACTTGATCTCCTCCTGCAGGGCCGTTTTGAAGAGCTTGGTGAGCAGGTACTCCTCCCTCTGGTTGGAGGCGTAGTTATAAAGGGTGAAGATCACAGAGTCCATGAACTTTGTGGATTTATTCTGCGGCATCTGGAAGATCAGCTTGGCGAGATACGTGGGGTTGGTCTGAAAAAGAACAAGCAGAACTGTGAGAGTTCATCAGAGAGGTGTGATCGTGTTGTTCAGGATCTCCAGACAGAGAACTGTAACGTTACCTGCAGCAGGTAAAAGAGGTACTGGTAGGCTTCCAGTTTCAGCCTCTTCTCCTTGCTGAGGGCCTTCAGCCCCCCCCTCTGCTTGTTCATCATCATCATGTTGGACAGCTGGCCCTTGTTCTTCTTGGTCAGCTTCTTGCTGTGGGACACCACCTCCTGCAGCGTGATCTTGTTCTTCACCAGCAGGCCGATCTTGATGTCCATCAGGTTCAGGTCGTTCTCCAGCTGCTGGTTGGAGCGGATGTTGGTGACCACCTCCTCGCGGAGACGCATCAGCTCCAGCTCCTCCTGGAAGTCCTGGTCGCTGTGGTCCAGCAGGTGGACGAACTTCCTCACCACCGCCATCGGAGGGTCCTCGGCGCTGACTGAGGGAGGACAGTGAGAGTCAAGAGGCCGCCAAAGCTGGAGAGAACATATACGTATATATACACACATATATATATATATATATATGTGTGTATATTTATAAACACACACAGAGATATAAACACAATATAATTAATTATATAATTATTAAAATAATGATATAAAAATGAAGAAGAGTAAAATAAAGGAAAGCATTTGTTTTCAGCGCGCTGGCATCGGCTCAGTGTGCGGTTAGATTCGTACTCACTCAGCGTCTTGTAGTCGTCTCTGGCCTTGTTGGCTCTAATGAAAGCCTGAATCTTCACCACCTGACTGATCTGCAGTAGGAAACAGCAATGGCTCGTCTGGTCAATGGCGTTCATTATGAAACAGCACCACAGGAACCCACCGTGAGTCGCAGTGGAAATGACTTCACGCATGTCGGCGTGCTAGATGAGTCCGTCTGCCGCCCTCCGACCCCACGGGACACGGACTACATGTCGGCGGATGTCTCGGGGGAAATTTAAAGCTTCTATTAGATGAATGGTTTACTGAACACCCGAATTCTTGAGACAGACGATCTGCAATCCAGTGTCTTGATTCTTTTAAATTGCCCAAAACCAGCTCAACAGAGAAAACTCAAAGTCTCTGGAACAGCTCTGCATCCTTTCACACCCGTCGAGCTGTTCAACTTAACTTGAAATGTTTAAAAATACTTATGACACGATGTTGTAGACCTTATCTGCTTTGCTACTTTCAGCCTCCTATTCATGCACGTTTTTATTATTCTCTGTCCCTTTTTGTCCTTTTTATTTTTACCTCTCTGGTTCAATCAGAAGAAACATTTCCGGCTAATCTTATGAGAGAAACGTCCGAGGCTTTGAATACTCACGTGATCCTGGAAGTACTTCAGACGATCCTTGTATTTCTTACGCGCTTGGTGCATCCGGACCAAGGACTGGATCTGAGAAGGACACAAACAAATCCTTCAGTGTCGAGTGCACTCGTGCTGCCGATACCAATGAGAGATGCACCCATGACGTGTTCAGATCTTCATTTATTTTTAAGTTTGACAAAACAGCCTTTAGCGACTGTTACGGCTGTTTGCAGCTGGCTTCACTCTTTCCTGTTGACTGTCTCTTTGTTTCTTTTCTGTCTGTGGAGTTCAGACCAAAGGTTATATTTACAACGACAAAGGCAAGCAGATTAAGAAGCTGCGTCTGTGAACTTGTATTTCGGGGATAAATGAGCAAAAGGAAAGAAACAAAGACACGATTCAACTACAGAAAAGACTCGACCAATCAGATTCAATTCTTCGACGGCTTATTTTGGAATCGCTGGTTTCACAGATTGTGTGTAAATTTAAACGGCGTAAATGTATGTATGAGACGATAAGTTAAGTTGAGAAAGAAGTTCTTGTGCCAGAGTTTTACCAAAGATTACAACAGAAAAAAATGAACATATATGAACAGAATAACAATTAAGTGTAAAATAAGTAATACTGACACTAGTGCAACAATAGAAATGAAAAGCAATGAGAGCAATTCAACAACAAAGTTGTTCCCTCTAAATACAAGAGTACACAGTGAATAAGAAGTAACACGAGCACCAGTGCCTCATAGAAACTAAGCAAAACAGTAATATTAGACATATATTATATATATATATATAGACGTAATATTAATATATGACATTAAAATGTATCATTGCACAATGTTAAAAGTGAAATTGCCCATGTTATTTTTGTTAATAATAATAATAATGTGATAACGACAGTTCTACCTTGACGGCCTCGTCGCTGTGCTCCTCCAGATACTGTTTCCGCTCTTTGAACTTCTTCCTCTGTTTGTGGCCTTTCCAGTGCGCCTGAGAACAGACAGACTTTCAGCAGAAGTCCTGAAGGCGACAGACTCTCCTCCGACCACATGACGTACAGGTGCATCTCACCTGTATGCACGTGACAGCCGGGTCTTGGGATTTCAGGAAGCTCATCCGCTCCTTCTGGCCGTTCCTCACCAGGTAGCCGCGGCAGCGCGCCTGCAGCTTGGCAATGAGCGACTCGTTGGCCAGCCACAGCTGCTCTCGATTGTAGGCCGTGGTTACCCCGGAAACCACCGACTGACGGGGACGACACAAAAACAACCGGTTAGACGCGGTGTGAAGAAATGAAATGCTTCTAACACACAGGGAGCGTGAGCTACCTGGATGTCCTCCTTGTTGAGCTGCGTGTTGTTCTGCAGGAAGCCCTCCGGCTCCACCCAGGTGCCCTCTTTGGTCTGCAGGTTATAATAGTAGTTGTGTCCTCCCTTCACCCAGTGTTTCACCCACTCGCTGCCATTATCGCCTGCACCAACAGCAAAACAGAATGCAGGTGAACACGGTGGAGAAACAACGCGGAGCAATAATTAGCAGGAAGCACCATCGCTCCATTTCAACTGTATTTCAGTAAGAAGCTCTGAACCATGTGCTGCTGTGGGCGTGTTCTAGACACAAAGTCAACACCACACACTTCATATATCACGGATATCCTAATAGTGTTATTAACTTCTAAACGTCACAAACTCTCACTTTAAAAAAACATGAAAAAGATGCATCAAAAATGCAGATTATCAGGCAGATTAACAGCGACTGTCACTTTTCTGATGTCCTCCTCACCCTCTGTCTTCTTCTCGTCTTTGATCTTGGACAGGTCATCCTGGTAGGTCTGGGAACACTCCGAGGTGACTCCGTAGAGTCCCGCCCCGGGTTTCCTCAGAGCAGCCAGGGTCTGAGCCGGTTCGCCGCTGTCCACCGCCTCGTTGACGGCCTGGATGGACTGCGAGACTGCGGATACGAAACGCAAAAAAACATCAGCCTTTTTCTGCTCCTCACACCTGGAACACCTGCAGGAGGTGGGTGGTACTTGTTCTGTCATCGTTTGCATGTCGAATAGGTGCAGTAAAATGAAATCAGAGTTACACTGTAAGGCCTCCTGAGTGTCCTGGTTCGCCCTCAGAACGGAGTCCTGGATCTCATCCAGCCACAGCACAGCAGACGGGTCCTGGGTCTCCTGGAGGGACACAGGACAATATGATCAGAGACAAACAGCCAGGACACACACACGCACACGCGCACGCGCACACACACACACACACACACACACACACACACACACGCACACGCACACGCACACGCGCACACACACACACACACCTGATTCATCTAAATGCTGGACCCTCAAAAGTTGCACAGATTTTTTTCTTAGAATTTATGCAAAAAAAAAAAGAAGAAGTGAAAGACACAATATAGCTAAGAAGGAGTAGAGTAAGATATAAACTCAAAGTTAGGGCTGTAATTAATGATTATTTTCATCGTGGATTCCTCTATTGATCATTTCCTCCTTGAATCGACGTCGTTTGGTCTATAAAATGTGAGAAACAGTGAAAAATGACGTCCTCAAATGCCTCTTTTTGTCCAAATACTCAAAGAGATACAGTTTAACTGTCACAGAGGAGTCCAGAAACAATAAAGTAATCACATTTAAGATTTTGACAGATTCATTTTGAGGACAGTTGATCCAAATGGTTGGCGATTAACTTAATGGCTGACAACTTATCCGTGAAATCACTGACGCTGCAGATCGTGAAGCGTGCAGCGATGAGCACAGGAGCCAAAGCTGGTCATCAATCACAATGTTTTGGGGCTTTTTTCTTGTTAACACTCATTAAGCCTCATAAGGGGGGCTGACACATCACGGACACATTTTAAGCTTCTAACTGCTCCTCTAGCCGCTGGAGAGAAACACCAACATGCTGCCACAGCAGCTACATTAGCCAGTAATCCACACTGAGCTCAGAGGAAAAAGAAACGTCACCGATTCATGCTGAAATACTGCAAATGTCACTCGATTCCATTTGCTCACCAAACCCAAAAGCTCAACGCTGAATTCAACAGTTGTGTTATGAACTGCAGTGACGCCAAACTGCATCCAGATGGCGCACGCCGTCTACATCTGCGTGGCAGCCGTTTGATTCTTGCTGCTGCTGCTGCTGCTTTCTCGACTCATTTTGGTTTCGGGCCTCCATGTGTCCCGCCCCTTCACGTTGTACTTCAGGGGTAGAAGAGAGGAGGTGTGTGTGTGTGTGTGTGTGTGTGTGTGTGTGTGTGTGTGTGTGTGTGTGTGTGTGTGAAAGAGGTGGGCGGGTATGACTGATACCCGATCATGGAGGAAGATTTCTAATGCAGAGGGAGGGGACTCAAAAGAGCTCAGTCTTTATGGTAAACGGCTGTACCTGGCCGATCACTGTTTAGTGTGTTTACACTTGGTGATGTAATTGTTATGCGCGTGTGTGTGTGTGTGTGTGTGTGTGTGTGTGTGTGTGTGTGTGTGTGTGTGTGTGTGTGTGTGTGTGTGTGGCGGGAGACAGGGTGTGGTTGCCGGAGACGAAAGGGCGTAGCTTGGTGGAGCTCATCAGAAGTTACCAGTGCATCATGGAAACAGGGGAAGTGAGAGCTGAGGGCTGAGGGCTGTTGGGTAGTTGGTAATTCAACTGTCTGAACTTTTTCTTCCCTAGAAACCATGAGCTCATTCATTTGTCCAGCACAGACTGGAAACGTACGCAGTGCCGGTGTTGGTTGTTGCAGTCACAGAGCGAGGGACGACCCTGTGGAGAGGCAGATGTATCTGCAGCAGACTATCGTGGGCTTGTGAGTCAGAGGAGTCTGTGCAGGACTTCCTGTGTTAATCCAGACTCAGAGCTCAGCCCTGTGTGCAAGATATATTAGTTCTACCAGCAGATCTCTCATCACTTCTAAGAATTACAGGAGGTGGTCTGTGATCTTCATCCCGTAATCTTCCATGTTTTAAATGATTTAAATTCAATATATGTTATAGAACTAGTCTCTGTGACTTGTTTCTGCCTCTCTTCTCATCATTAATGACAGTTGTCCGTTACATAAAGGACACTTTTGAGACCCATTAGCACCAAGAGACAATGATATTCAGTAGTTTCATTGAGACATTATTTTAAGACGTGTAGAAACTCCGACATTCACCAGAGTATTTACTGAGGTATTTTACATCATAGAACAAATCCTGAAAATCTCTTAAAGTCACATCAGGCATCTCACCAAAACAAACTTTGAGACGATTGAAGTATTTCAGGACTCGTTCCTGCAGAACTCTGAGGCGACACCAAGAAGTTATTTACAAATTGAAATACGGGTGAAAACAAAGGCGCCTCTGACCTCACGTCACCTGGAAACCCCCATCGAACACTACATCTCAGCCACGTGGGTCTCCCTCCTCTTACCGACCTTTGAAAGCCAACAGGAAGTCCACACTGCACCAACTACTTCCTGCATCTTTAGCTAATCACCTCAAACACTGTGTGTGTGTGTGTGTGTGTGTGTGTGTGTGTGTGTGGCTCTGGTCCATTTAATATGGTCAGCTTTCTGCCCTTTTATGGAAGCAAATGACTGCGGCCCGGCTTGTTATTTCCTTTGCCTGTGACATCGGCAGGAAAATAGTTTGCCTTTTTTTCCTCTCCTGTTTTTGTGCTTTATTTTTATTTAATTATTTTTCTGGGTTGCCGTTCAGAAAGTGTGACGAGTGATGCATCCACGGGTTCAACAGCGTGGGCAGCGGCCAAATATTTCGGCGTGATAAGAGACTTATTTTATCTGTATTTACACGGGATGAACTGGGACTGTGTGTGCTAAAATGGATACTCTGAGAATTGTTTTTAAGAAATCCAGCTCATGCTCATCGGGGTTTTTCACGAAAGGGAAAACGACCCAAACATGGTCGTCTCCCCGCGACATCGTACGCAAATGTGCTGCACAGACGCACACATTCATCAGCTCGCCACGATCAAGTGAAGATATCACAGGCAAATGAGCCAGAGAGAGAGAGAGAGAGAGAGAGAGAGAGAGAGCGAGAGAGAGAGAGACAGACAGAGAGACAGAGACAGAGAGAGAGAGAGAGACAGAGAGAGAGAGAGACAGAGACAGAGACAGAGACAGAGAGAGAGAGAGACAGAGAGAGACAGAGACAGAGACAGAGAGAGAGAGAGAGAGAGAGAGAGACAGAGAGAGAGACAGAGAGAGACAGAGACAGAGAGAGAGACAGAGAGAGAGACAGAGAGACAGAGAGAGAGAGAGAGCGAGAGATGTGTGGCGGGTCAAACCTCAGAAAGCTGAAGAGACAGAGAGCAATAAGGCAGACGACAGGAAGTGAGTGGGGAGAGGGAGGGAGGGGAGGATGACATCAGCAGTCTGGTCGCGTCACGTGGCGCTCAGAGGCCTGAGTCACACGGAGTTGTCTGCAACCACGACGGGTTCTGAGATCCCTGTATGGATGTTGTTCTCTGTTCTCCAAAACCGCTGATGTTTTGGAGGCAGGAGCAGAAACCTGAGCTCTAATCCAGAAGCTTTCTGCCTGAACTAAACCTCAAACATCTGCACACTTTTGCCGCCTCACATCTTGTTTAAGCAGGAAACGAGCCGCACAATAACCAGATCCATGAGAGTCCTTGAAACACACCAATGTGTCTGATGCTGACAGCTCCTGAGCTGTATGAACTGCAGTAGAACACGTTGGTAGTCTGGATGCAACTGTAGCCAGGTGTGTTTGCACAGCACTCACCTGAATGCTAGACAAACATGAAAAAAGCAACAAAAGGAGAGACCGGGAGGGACCGGGACACGCTAGCCAGAGAGAACTTAGTATTCAGACACGCATATCTATGGATGATGACCTCAACATCCGTCCTCTCTCCATCACAAAGACCGCGTATGTTTGTGACTCACGTGAGCTTTCTCTCTGCGGGCCTCCAGCAGTTTATCGTGGTAGTGCTGAGCGACAGACGGGTCCACGTCCGTGAGCTTGGCTGAGGGGTTCTGCAGCATGGACAGGGTCTTCGTGGGATCCCCTTCGTCCAGGGCCTCGTTGATCAGTCCGATGGCGGCAATACCTGCACACGCAGACGTACAGGTGAACGGATTAACACTCAGAGACTTTGATCCCGATACGATATGAGAAGATGAGTCTGCTTCTCTCTGAAATCGCTTTTTTAGTTTCCCCCAATTTTTTAAATGGTATTTCTTCAGGGAGTGCAGTTAGTGACAGTGTGGGCTCCATGTTAACGTAGCTCTGACAGCTTGACGGCGTAGCAGCAGGGGGCGGGGCTAAGCATAGGGTCAATTGACCAAGAAAAGAAGAAGAAACGTAGTTTTACATCAATTTATGTATCAACGCTGGTGGCTTAAACAAAGCTAGCTAACGCTAAGGCTAACGTCGCTTGAACGTAGCTAACATTAGCTGTATTTTGTGAGCAAAGCTTTCTGTGATCATGAGCATGTTGACCTATCGACGGTATCGCTATGTGAGGCGCAGTCTTCATTTTGAGAAAACACTACCACCTATGTCCACAGGGGGCGCCAACATCAACACAAAATGTAAACTTCTTGTAGTTGCTTTAAATAAAGCAGCTTTATTTTTGTTACACTTCTGAACCTGCGGCCAACAAAGGACCTTTCCCAAAGTTAACAAACTGCTATGCTGGGGTTCATGGAGCCCACCACATAAACCATAACTGTATTCTTCTGTATTAAAATTATCTTTATGTATCTTTAACCAACTTCTGATGAATTATTAGTTGTATACTATCTAAAGATCTAATAGTTTTGAGAGGTTTACCATCCAATCCATCTGTTAGCACACAAGCTATTAGCTTATTAGCTTATCTGCTCACCATTTTACACATTTAACAAGACGAAGATGTAATTAGGATCAATCGCTGCAGTCTATTGAATACAATGTGTGGTTTGGAGTCAGGGTGAAGTGACATTTCATGGAGGTGTTTGACACATTTGGGTGTGAACGGATGCGAGCGTGTCCCTTACGTTCATGCTCCTCCTGCACAGTCTGGTTGACTTGGTCGACACAGGCTTGAATGTCGTTCCAGGTGAGAAAGTCGCAGCCGTCCTCTCTGGCTGCCGCCTTGAGACGCATCAGTTCGTCCATGTACCTGAGGAGCACACAGGTACGGTAATACAGAGACCTCGGACATCACAAATATCCTTTTCCCACTTACGTGTTTATGTTTTAACAAGAGAAAACCCGTTAAAAATAAGCCATGGACAAGTACAACTTCCTGTTTTTGGAGTTTTTTGGTGTGTCATGTTTGGCGTCACAAACAAGGTTCATAAACAGTGAATTTGTTTTGGTGGTTATTTCTTTTTTTAAATCTGTTACGTATTCTGTCTCTCTTTCAAACTCTCAACCCAGAGTCGGTGATTGTTGGAACGGGGGAACGACTAACCAAGACGGTTTCATTTTGTTTCTGTCGTTTGAATGAAGTGTGTTTTTACGATTATCTGGAAGCTGAATCCCTGTTTCTGTGAATGGAGTCTGGTAGCTTTGAGGAGTATCTGCAACAGCTGTTTCTTTCACAACTAACTCGCTGAATTAAGCCTTTATTTCTACCAAACCAGAATTGGTGATTGTTGGTACAGAAGAAAGATTAATCAAGAAGGTTTTGATATTAATAGCATGTTTTGTATGTTAATAAATTATAATATTTTGTCCAAATCGTTGTTGATTTTATTTGTTATAAATTCACTTATATTGTCCTAAAACAAAAGCCAGATGTTAGTGGGTTTTTCATCCAGTGGGAAAGTGGGCTTCAGGCAATATTTCACTGACTCCTGGTGTGTGTGTGTGTGTGTGTGTGTGTGTGTGTGTGTGTGTGTGTGTGTGTGTGTGTGTGTGTGTGTGTGTTAGCGTGCATGCTCACCTCTGTGCATATTCATCCTCCACATTACTGAGTCCAGTGACGTTGCTGGACAGCTGCTTCCACAGCGCGGCTCGGTCTCCGACGTCCATCGCCTGGTTCATCAGCACCACCGACGACAGCATCTCCACGGCAACGAGCAGCTCGGGGTGGGACAGCGAGCCCTGCGGGGACAACGGGAAACAAAGTCACGTTGGTGGCGTCTTGATTGGTTGCTGCACAGTTAAAGCAGAGGAACCATGGAGCGTCGGAAACCGGCTCTGAAGCAACTGTGAAGGCCATGAAGACGTCAGCTGTGAGAGATGAGGGCTGTATGGTTATGTACCGGGTTCATGGTCATTTTTCTCTGAAACATCTGTGTATACATGAAAAATAAGAATAAATGGTCGGAGTTTGAACTATAAATCATTTCTACATCTTCCAACGAATTGAATTGAAGGCAGACATCAGCCGATATCTTTAGAAACAGTCTAGATCGATAAATAGCACTAGAGCTAGACTAAAGGAAAAATATGCATTTTTAAAATACAGCTGGTCAACTGTCCCTTTAAAATATTGTTTCACCAATATAGATTTTTCACATCAACTGAACCACATATGCTCTGTTACACATGCATTTGAGAAGCAAATATCCCTGACTTTCCAAAACTTCTCCAGGCATGGAAATGACTATTTTCAAATTCCATTACGAAACGTACGTGTATAGTTTAGTGGAAATACAACAAATGTACAATCGAGGTGTGTTCTCTGAATATTACAGCCCCCCCCGGAATCCATACAAATGATTTGTTTTGCTCATAATGGCTGTTGTAGCGCTGTGACGTAAAATACGAGAAATTTAAAAACATATATTTTCGTGTTTGCGTGTTCCTTGCGTGTTCCTTGCGTGTTTCTTGCGTGTTTCTTGCGTGTTCCTTGCGTGTTCCTTGCGTGTTTCTTGCGTGTTTCTTGCGTGTTTCTTGCGTGTTTCTTGCGTGTTCCTTGCGTGTTCCTTGCGTGTTCCTTGCGTGTTCCTTGTGTGTTCCTTGCGTGTTCCTTGGTGTCTGGGTACCTCCGGGCTCTGCTGCTGCAGGCTGAACAGCTCTCTCTGGTAGAGGTCTGCAGCACTCGGGTAGACTTCCGGCAGCTGAGCATCGGGGTTCATCAGCTCCTCCACCGTCTTCTCCGGCACGCCCGCCCTGACGGCGCCGTTGATGCGTTCCACTGCCTTCAACACTACACACACAGACAGACGCCGGGTTAATTATAAGAGCAGATACAGAAGTAGAAATGGGGAAGAAGACATAAATATGTTTGCGTACTCTTTAGGTAGCCTTCTGCATTCCGATTGGCCACGTCCACGCCGCTCTGCAGCTCGTCCTTAGTCAGGGCTTCTCCCGGAGACGCCTAACGAGGAAGAAGTTAAGATAAAATGACGCCGAGGAGACGGAAAGCAGACTTTTCTCTGTTTGCACACTGATCCCCCACCTGGTCTTTATTCTCCCGGTCGGCCTGCTGCTGCTTGAGGTACCAGCCTTTGTTCTGGACCTGCAGGTTCTGAACCCCCATGGCTTTAAGGGCCTCGTATAACTTGTCCTCATCGCCACTCAGCAACGCCTGTTCGGCCGCACTCAAGGCGTTGCTCACTGTGGGAGAAAGAGTTGACGTTTTCACTACTGCGCCATGGAAACCGAGGCAATACGAAACACGCATGTTTCGTGTGACTTACCGTTGACCATTTTGACGTTGCCCTGGATTTCAGCCTGGGTGAGAAGCTCATCGTAGATATCTCTCTCTGCCTCGGTGTTCTCCATTTGCTGTCGGGGCGGAGCAACAACAAAATATGGCTAAAATATAACAGCATTACACGTCAGCACTATTTATTATCACATTTTCGGCTGCAGGACAACAGAGTAACACGTTTCTCTTTCCAGACTTGCTCCCCTGCTCTGATTTTCTGCTGTGATTTTGGTCATTTATTTGCTCTGCCTGTTGGCGAAACAATCGTAAATCCTACATTTATATTTCACTGTAAGAAGTGCTGGCAAATCTGCCAAGAGAACGGAGTGATTTCATTCCCCTCTCAGTCCGTCTTCGAGCACCGTTCTTTACCGTCGTGGCTGATTTATTATTTGTTGCCCGAGTGGTTTGTGTCGACCTCAGCATTTTATTCCGTCCCATGCCAAATTCTTCTTCCGCTTCAGGCTGTATGTTCGATTATTTTCTAATCAAAAAACGTGGACAATTGCTTGCCCCGTTTTTTTAATTATATGGTATTTATGGTCTCTCAAAGGAGATGTTGCCCCAGGGCCACCATCCGTCGTCTGGTCACCTGAAAGCTGTGCACAGCATCTTTGATCCCCGACGATTTAAAAAAGCTCCGTACCCGTTTGCGTGAGTTGGCCACCTTCATTCCCTTGGCCTGGTACAGCGTGTCGTGGTACTGGCGGGCAGCGCTGGGGTCCAGCTGGACCAGCATGGCGTTGGGGTTCTGCATAGCGGCCACAGTGCCCTCCGGTACGCCCTGGTCGATGGCCTCGTTGATGGCGATCACAGCGGCATGTACTGAGGGGGGGAATACGAGGTGGTGAGGAGACATACAGATTTTAGGGACTTTAATCTGCATTTTTATACTATTCATCGAGGACGTTAAGTATCAACCAATAAACTAGCATACTAGCAGTTAGCATATGTGATTCGTAGGCTAATGCAACGGCCACTCTTCACTGATGGAGTGCTGCAGGAACGATACTAAGCAGAGAACAAAAAGCATGTATTTTTTGAATGTACACATTGAATGTAGTACATTTAGTTGGATGCAGTTTACAGAGTAAAAACTGCTTAAAACATATGAGGAAGTGGAGAAAAAAGTGAATTCTAAATGCAAAAATCAATTAAACTTTAAAGTCTATAGAAGGATAGAAGTGGAGCCATTATCTTGGGAATTTGTGGAAATGTAGCATTATGTTGCACAAAGACGAAAACAACTGTAGCTGTCATTATGTCTTATCTGTTTCTTAGGTAAACAATTGCTAGAACCCCAAAAATATGGCTGAATTACCTCCAGAAGTTTAATTATGAATGCATGAATTAACTAAACTGCATAATCTGCAGCTATCAGATCCCGCCCCTCTCCCCCACGACACCCGAGCCCTCTCTCACATGCAGCTTCATCCACCGAGAGCTCATTGGCCAGGATCCCGCCGATCTTGCTGAAGGCGGGCATCTGGATCCCATACTTTTCCAGCTCACTCTTCATGTTGTTGATCTCCTCCTCTGTGAGAGAAGACAGAGCAGAAGGAAAACATCAATGCACGGAGCAGATTTGGGGGGGGGGGGAATGTGGAGACAAATCATTCCTGGCTGATGTGTGATAATCAGCTTTCTAACTCTGGGACGTAAAGCCAAGCGCGAACTCCGGGAACTCAACTGACAGGAAGAGCTCCCACAATTACTAATGACTTTCACATTTCCAGCAGTTTCTCCACACTGTGGCCTGCTGGGGGAAAAAAACACTGGCAACATGGTGACATTCGTAGGTCTAAGATGACATCATTGGATTAACAGGACAGAATGAGGAAAACAGATGCACGGACTCGCGTGCAAGCTTACCGGTGAAGTCTACTTTTCCATACAGATCCTGGATCTGAGGGGCCAGGCCGAGCTTGAACAGGTACAAGCTGTAAACAGAGGACGGGGAGACAATGAATAAAGGAACATGGCAGCGTAGGCAGTAGCAGAACAGGAAGAGAACAGAAACAAGTCCATGCAGGGTTCGTCTTTGCACGGGGCCGGACATATTGATGTCATGAATATTACAACTTCAGCACAACCTAATGACTGCAATAAAAAGAGGGGAGTGAGAGGGGTTCACAGACTGACAGGGCAGAGCGAGCTGGTATCAGAAAGAAGCCCTGTCACTTAAGGGCCAGGAAACAGACGCTTCAACACTCGACCATGTCGTCACTCGTGTCACTTTGTGAACACATGCATTGGAATTGTTTGTTGTAATTTGTTTCTTCAACTTCTGTGACAAAGTGAGGTAAACATAGAGCGCATATAGAAGTGGACTTAGTCATCGTGACCTCACCCATTGGGTTTGTGGACTCCCGCTTTGAAGCCTCGAGTTCAGCGTTTTGGCCGTCGCCATTTTGTTTTTTTGCAACCAGAAGTGATTTAAGAGCCAAGTACAACCGGACGCTAAATAAGACCTTCATAGGCGGCCGAAATGTTACAATGAACCTCTGAAAACACACTGTGAAAGGGTTAAAGTTGTACAATTTGCACAACTCCCAGACCGACAACGCCGTGGTAGAGAACCTGTCAATCACAAGGTAGCCCCGCCCTAAAGCACACAGATGTTCTGTGAATGCATAGCCACACAGACAAAGACAGAGAGACACAAACAGAGAGGGTACCTGAGGGCATGTATACAGTAGATGCAGCGTGGCATGTTCTTTCTGTCATATATGTCTGTGGTTTCTGGGTAGAAGATCTGAAAGAGAAACGGGGACATTGAGTGGATCGGAGTGGGGCCGCTAGCAGCAGGTTTCATGGTAGCAGCACACCGGCGTGTCGCAGCCTGCGTGCAGCAGTGATTCAGGGTTAGTAGCTCTGATTGGGGATTACACAATGGCGTGGCATCGTGTGAAATGAAAAGGACTTATATTTTCTGTTGAAGCTGCCAGTTGGTGGTTGTTTGGGCTGATTTCTTTTTTTAATGCCAACATAATGACAAGTATTCAGAGTTTCCACAGACAGGTGGGGAAATGCGTCAGGATAACACTTTCACTGTAATAACGGGCGACTTTTAACTTCTTTTATTCTGAAAAGTAATTTAAAAAAGGACCACTTGTACATGCTAACTACCAAACAAAGCTCACCTTTGGCAGTCCCTTCTCTGCCATGGCGTTGAGCCACTGGATGACGTTGTCTGTGTGTCTGAAATGGAGACCGGTTGCCTGGAAGAGAGAAACCAAACGTCAACAAACTCAGATCCAGACTCATTCACACTGACAACAAGAGCTATGCACTCAGGTCACATTCATCCAACAGCCCCAACCAGGGCACAGAGGCAAACGCTGGACTGAGAAGATGTCAGTGAGGATCCACGGCGGTTTGTAGAACCACAAATGTCTCACAGAAATGCATGCAACCAGACATTTCACCCCTCTGACTGACAATCAGATTCTCGGGATTTTATCTTCCTCCGATTGTATAAATACACGATGCATGTTTTCACCTTGTAGCGCGTCTGTTCGCGGTCGTAGATCTTCTTGAGGGAGACGGTTTTCGGGGCGAAGAAGTTGCCCAGTTTGGCCAGATAGACGCCGTTCCTCAGCCCCTCTTCCAGCTCCGTGGTGGGAGGCAACTCCTCGTCCAGACAGGCCTCCATCCATCTGCACAAGAGAGCACACACACACACACACACAACAACATTCATATCACAGTGAACACAAAGAGGAAACATACAGTACACATGCATACTCAAACATACAGCTTAGCTTCCCTACAGGATCATTACTGCTGATGAAACTCAAGCGAGACTTCAAAAGGGGTTCGTTTCAACGAGGGTGTCCTGGCCCTTGGAAATAGAAGGCAGCGTTAAATACAAGGATCGCTTTATATAAGTTTAAAACGGGCTGTGCTCAGATTAACAGCATCTTATTTAAGAAGCTCTTGATCAAGTCAACCCATTAATTGGTGGATGCAACCGGAATCCTAATTACTTGATGACTTTTCATCCAACTTCACCTACATTTCAGCGAGGCTCAACTTCCTGTTGATCGACTGACTGATTCGTCAGCCATTACAGAAAATAAGGAGCCCTGAGGGAGGATCATTCCTCACCGTGTTTTAGATGAAAATCAACCCACAGTAAAAACAAAGTACAGCGAGTATAAAGTCTGTATTGCACAAAGTATTGCTCCTTTACATTCCCGAATAAACACAATCTCGTGAATTATTCTGCACCAATAAAACTAGTCTGGCTGACGGCTCTGCAGCTCCAGAACAAAACACACACACACACACACACACACACACACACACACACACACACACACACACACACACACACACACACACACACACACACACACACACACACACACACACACACACACACACACACCTGGCCTGTAACCTCTGCTCCTGAACACAGAGTTCCCAGCATTCCTCATGTGTGGCATTTCATTTCTTTTCGGTCATATTGTGGAGTCACATTCCTGCTGTGGGCACGTGTCCGCTCTGGGCCACAGAGGAGACACGCTGGGCTCCCATACTGGGACGGGCCTGGTGGACTGGATTCCACCATCTCCTGTCGTCACCGCGCAGTAACTGAAGCCGGTCCGTTTAAAATGAAACTGGCATCTCCTTTCACTCTGTCAGATATCAATCTGTCCAAAGTTAATTTACGGGGAGAAGTTATATTTCAGTAAACTTACTTAAATTCAAGCTACCTCACTTATTTTCATTTCCACTTCCGTACCCGACTACCTCACAATATTTGAATAGATAAGGTATCACAAAATGATTGCAGGTGGTATACGAGTGTATAAACATATTGTAGCTACATTAGTGAACATGTTGTGTCTAATAACAGTTGCATTTCTCCAGCTCCATTCCTGTTCATTCCTACTGTGCAGAGATGTCATCAACACCAATGAAACACACGGTTCCTCTTTATTCACGGTTACGATCATTAACAAGCTAAAGCAGCATGTGTTTACATTCAGTATACCTTCAGCAGCTAGCGTAGCACAGACATGCTAACGCTAGTTCATGATGTGTTAAGGTACTCTGCTAATGTTCGCTCCACAGGTTTTTACGTAGAAACCTAACGTTTGATAAACGTGTATATCTCCTTCTAACCTCTAAGTATCACTATTACACAACGTTTAACTGACGAGCTCCAAATCCACGAAACCAGCCTGAACATGAAGAACATCTGAAACCTTTGACGGGAGTCTGTGGAGCAGAGGCGGGTAACCCTGGTCAGAGCTGGACGATTGGCCAGTCTGTGTTTGAGGGGCGGGACTTAGCAAAAGGTCAAATATATTTCCAATTCAATAAACACCATCGATTTCGACGACTGGGTCAGAGGTTGCTGCCGAAGAAGAGTTTCCTTACTTTTCTTTTCGAACTAATCTGTGTGAAAAGTGGAGAAAATCTTCCTCAGCTCTAATTCTCCTTTATTCCACCTTATTGACAACACCTGTGTGCCTTTTCTTACTTAATTTCACAACAGAGGAAAGGTCAGAAGTACATTTTTATCTAATGTGGGTCTTTTGTTCTTTCCCTGAACCAACAGTGTAGTTATAATGTAGTTGCCTACAAAGCAACATGGACGGTGGCGTCTTCCCTGCTTTACTAAGGCCTCAAAATATCAGCTCAGATTATTAAAAAAACCTTGAGTTTATCATCTGGAATTTCACAGTGTGACGTCAAACATGGCCTCTCTCTTTTCATCTGCTAAGAAAACACTCCCACTCTTCTGTAACTAAGGTCAACAACAAGGTTAACTATATCCTGAGTAAGATTAAAAGATTCCGTTCCTCCTACAGACAGCAGCCCCCCCCCCCCCCCCCCCTTACCCAAACACACACACACATTAGTATTAAAGCTTACAAACTTTTTCCATTCTTGTTGGCACATTTGGTCCTCGTACAGACACATGAAAAGACACCAACGCGTTGCAGCGCAGGGCCAGCTAACACACAGCTAACATACAGCTAACACACCGCTAACACACAGCTGAAACAACTTCCCTGCCAGGAAGTGGTGACATGGGGTCTCCACACAGGCCGGCTATTGAGGCGGAGGTGGCCGACCCCATGGCGCAGGGGCCCGGGCCTGCCAGCCGGGGAACAACCCCCTCCTTTCACTCCACGCTGGAGCAGAGAAAGGCTCCATAAAGACTTGCTCACTAATGGCTCTTTTATCAGGGCTACACGCCCTTTTTCCAGGCTAGCACAAACACAGACACACCCTCCACTTCACCAGCAAGGAACAGCAGCTATGGGATATCTGAACGTCGACAACTGGATTCCAACGGCAGCGCAGAGCGGCGCAAGATGTGTCACGTTGTAATTATTAGGACACCGACAGACATGTCTACAACCAACTAACCGCAAATATGAAAGCGCCGTCTGGAATTACTCAAACAGCTGATGAGAGATATGAAGCTGCCACAGCTTCATCTGGGACAAGCTACGTGAAGGCTAATGTGCTACCGTACAGATCAACGGGCTACACATTCACGCCTGTCATTTCATCCTGTTAGACATGTGTTTGAAGTCGTCATAATTGACATATGAATTCTTGAGCTATGGCCAAAAAAAACAACAAAAAAAAACGTGTTTTGTGAGGTCACAGCGACCTTTGACCTCCATTTCTAATCAGTGCATTCTTGAGTCCCGGTAGACGTTTGAGCCATAAAGACATTCTCCTCCAGGCGTCCCTGAAATATTATGTCCATGAGAATGAAACGGACAAAAACATGTTAAAAATGTTGACATCACCCTCCTTGTGATTGCAAAACTAGGATATATAGCTGCAAATGCATCCAAATAAAATGTGATATCAATCAAACTAGCCAATTAAAAAGGTTAAAACTAAATGCAAATCAGGTGGAAAATCAACACTGCATCACTGTAATGAACCCACACTGGTAGCAAAATGGCTGCAAATCCAACATCACCAGCAGTTAAAGTATGAATATACAATACTAATTATTATAGAATCAATGAAGCCAATAAAAAGGGAACTATATAGCCAGTGCCATTTGTTTATTCCGGTTTATCTCATGAACTTCTGCATATATGGAACAAAATAAGGTCTAGGTGCTACGTAAATACTGTGCAAGTATCAAATTGCTCAATCTGCGGACAAAATGCACACAGACTCCAACTATCCAGTCACCGAACATTAATTAAACCATGTAAACATGTGTTCTAGTAGAAACCCAAAATACATGGATGAACCTGAAAATGAGCACGACAAGCCTCCAACATTCATCCCATTATGCTAGCATGATGTGAACGAGCAGGTTTTGATCCTAAATCTAGTCAGAAATCAATAAACAGCTGACTCAAGTGTTAATAACCTGTGTGAGAGCGTGTGTGCTGGACCATTATAGAAGGCTTTTGGTCAATTATACTGTAAACCCATAATAAACTAGAGGGGCATCCACCAACGCTGCTTCCACCCCGTGATTTGGATTCACTCCAGATTTCTATGGTTTCTTCCGTGGCTCACGCTCCACCTTCCCACCAAGTTTCATGACAATCGGGCCAGTAGTTTTTATGTAATCCTGCTGACAATCAAACCAAACCGAAAACAAAGGACCGGAATGAACCATGATCACGTCTCTGCATCAATGCATCATCCTCATCGCGCGTGCCGACAGGAAGCTGAAGTCAGCGTCGAGTTCAGAGGTCGGTCTCATAGGAAGCAGGTCCGCTACCGACCGCCGTCTCTGCAGGAAGGACGCTCACACACCTCGCCAGCAGTTTGTCTCCGGCTGCTGTCGAGGTGCATCCTCTGCTCTCCTGCACAGTCGGAATCCTAAAAACCTCCTTCTGCAGCATAACTCGACTGGGGGGGGGGGGGGGTCTGTTAAGAATTTGTTATTTCATGAATAATCTTTGGACTTTACTTACTTCCTCTTTCCCAGGTTTCACTCTTGAGTCACAGGCACAGCGCATCCGCTGCAGTTAATGTTTAATAACAGCTAGTCTTACACTAACGGACCACAAGCCTCATTATTGTCACGCTGGTTTTGTTCTCTTGTGCCTCTCAGGGAGCGGCTAATGTAAGTCAACGAGGTTTCACTGCCTCAGTGTCCGTACGTTGGATCAGGACTGCAGAGAAACAATGACGAGGTCTCTCAAACTAGAGATTGTGTTATTTCAACAGCATTTAAATGACCAAATGTCAATAAGTAGAAAGTCCTACATAGTAAAATGTGCAAATTATCTTTCTCCAACATAATTAGTGCAAAATGAGTGCATATATAAAAGTTATGCTAACTGGGAAGTAATGCCATGGATATGGGAATTGTCATGTCAGCTTCTTAGTCAGATGATGTTAAATCACGTTAAGTGAATATTAATAGATTGCATAGTTATGCAATCTATCGAGACACTTGACTATGAATCTACCATCAGAGACCTAAAAAGAAACAAGTGACAGGACTGTCATTTTAAATTGTGCAGCATTAAAATAAACATTTTCCAGTTATTATTTCGTGGCACTAGAAAGAAACAACGTTGAAGACTTCCTAGCATCCCGCTGACTTTAACCAGAAAGAAAAACTAACTTATTTGGTAAATGAGGTTACAGAGAACATATAAAAGCTTTAATTGACTTTAATTAAACATTACTACTGAAATGTTTACCGCTAAACTGAGAGAAACACATGACAGAGACAAAGTGCTGCCACAACAGATGTAGCCGTTACTCATTAGTATGCAGAGAAGGCAAACTTCACAATAAAAGCCTTGTTAAAGTAGCAGGAAGTAGTTAATAGCTGATCATAGTGCTGAAACAATTAACTGATTTGTTGTTAAAAGAAAAGTGACAAGTCACTGCTTTTCTCTGTATTACGTTCATGAACTGCACACCTTGTTTTCAGGACTGTGTCAGTAAAAACAAGAAATATGACGACTTCATTTTGGGATTTGGGAAGTTGTAATGACTTTTTTGTAAAAAAAAGTACATATTAAAGTTACCAATTTCTTACACACAGGATTCCCTGACACTATCGTGGGTCGACGGAAGAAAAGTTTGCACATTTTAAAGCTAACGTGCATCAATCTGGTGCTCTTTGAGAGCAAAATGAAGAGGCTATAGAAGTATGAAGAACTTTGTGCTCTGATAGACAATAGTGTGCTCTCCCGCTGGAAGCCAACACCGACCCCCCGGTGCTGCTGGACCAGGACGTATTGCTGGAGAAAAGGGAGGCACGGGAGAACCAGAACCAGGACTGAGAACAGACCCTGCTGCAGTAAAATGAGAGTCTGGTCCACGGAACCACTACAGGGTCCACAGGGACCAACAAAACCAACACAGAGTTCCTTTACGTTATGAGTTAATCATCATCTATTTCAGGGCTTGTAGCTTTGGTTAAAAACAAGTCGTCTCCACATTTGGTATATTCCACCTTCCTGTGAGGTGAAGTTTACCTTAAACCTTAAACCAAGGCTCAGCCAACGCATGAACCCCGCCCCGCCCTCCACTTCAACCTCAGCTCAGCCAAAGAAACCCCCTCCTGTACACAAATACACATTCTCATTACGTCTGACCAGAAACACACCAGACAGGGCATAACGAGGCCAAACATGATGCTAATTGTGCACAACAATGTCCTGCACTGTGCTGTCCCTGACATCATAAACGGGTCTGACAGGGGAAAGGAGGAAGTGCTGGAAAGGCAAATCATGTGCGGTGAGCTTTATCTGGCAGCAGCAGCAGCACAATGTCGAGGTACAGACCCCCCCCCCCCCCCCCCGCTTTCTGTTTCCTGTTAACCGCCCACCTCCTCCATTGTGATGAGTGTAATTAAAGACAGAGCTTCAAGAGAAGTCTGGTTTACTGAGGTTTGTGATTTCCCCACACAGAGAACGCCCACAAAGCACAAAGGGAAGGGATGGAGCAAACACAAGGACAACATGACGAGAGGCAACGCAGAAAACGAGGTTCAGCAGCGAGAGCCAAGATGTCCATTACATGCTTTGCTGCAACGCTGGAATCTGTTGCACCAACTGGCCTCGTCCTCCCGGCTCTCAAACAAGCAGCCGAGCTCCTCGCTCACTGTGTTACAGTGGGGGACATAATCAAGCATGTTTGGGCAGTTTTTCTCCTATCAAGCCCCCGGGGGGGGGGGTGGGGGGGGCTTCACACTGAAACACACTTCACAGCTGGAGACGCTGACCTCTTCGTGAACCTTTGGGGAAAGCTTGTGAGAAAAACCTCTTTCAGTTCAAATCAAGACTGATCATCTTGATATTCTACTATTTTAAAGGCAGAAAATGCATTTTTGTGTTATTAATCTGCACGTCAATGTATTTCTTAAAACTATTGAGTACTTTTTTTTGGTGGAAACGCTTCATCAAGACTGCAAAACTTTATTACTCCTTTCAACTCGCCGAAGGCACCGGAGACCAGATCCACTCCTTCCATTCTTACCTTTCACAATAAAAGCCCGAGACATATATTTGCACGTGAGAAATTCGTCTTTTCTTCTTGTTTATTTGTCACCGCCGGCCAGAAACATCCCCAACAAAGCAACATAAGAAAATATACAGGCAGAGGGCAGCAGGGTCTCCGCAGATTAAGACACCAACACACACTTCTAGGGTCACAAGTACTGATCGATCGGGATTGTATCCGTCTGTACACTGTTTTTGCTGTTCTCTTTAGAATTACTGGATAATCGACCTCGTCAGCGAGAATCACAATCATCGACGTAGTACACATTGCCGTAATATCTGAGTACACAGGGTGAAAAATGATGGGAACCACAAATTTAAGCAACTAATCAATAATAAAAGTACACATTCACAGGTTCAAGCTTCTTAAATTTGAGGATTTGCTGATTTTGTCCTTTTTATACGATTGAAACTAAATATTTTGAGGTAAAGTTTGGTCTGTCGGTCAGACAGCAAAACCCCTAAACAGAGAGGGACGTCCTCGTGAGCTCTGGGGCCTTTTTCTTACAAATGGACTTCTTAGAAAATGAGTGATTTGTTCAAATTTAGTTTCAGTAAACATCATGCAGAAATAAGGTGATAAAAAGTCATACGTGCTCATTTATACAAACATTTTTCTTAAATGTGAGTCATTCCTTTTCTATTGGTGACATTATAATGTTAGTGTTAAATGTATGAAAGAACTATGATGATAGAAATATAATACATCCTGTTTTCTCTTTTTAACCCTTGTACTGTAGATTATACTAGGGTTAGTTTAGGACACTAAGGAAAGCCTTTTCTTTAATAACAGCACAGCACCAGCACGTGACCTTTATCAATCACATCTGACCAGCTGGCGTTAGCGACAAAACTGTGCAAATACCAGCAGAGGGCTGAGAAAACAGAAAACCAAGCCGGCCTGAGAAAGTGAGAGACAGAGTCAGGTAGGCCTGGAGTGTGGGGGGGGGGATCAGATGAAACCGCTGTGTCAGCTCTCAGCCACTGACGAGTTTCGTCACCGTGACCGATTCAAAAGCTGATCCCGGGGCTGTGACGGAGATCCAAGAGTAACTTGTGGTCTCGGGTTTCACAGGTGAGAGTCTGTGGAGGAGGGGCGGGGCCTGCAGGCCCTTTATGGAGCACCGATCCCTCTTCCCTTTCATTCCCACATTCTCAACTGTTGACTGAGTGCGAGTCCTGGGAGGCCTCGGCAGGTAACGTTTACACAGCAACCAGAATACGGCCTGCAGCGGGGCAGACGTGGACCTCGAAGGCATCACCGAGACACTTCCATGTAAATCTACAGTGAAACTCCAACAGTGACCTACTGTATTAAAGCAATGCATTCTGGGATTCATACCCAACCGTTTCTTTTCACAGTTATTTACTGCTTACCACTGACACGTTAGTGTACATTTAGATTACAATATGTTACTGTATTTCTCCCAGACAGGAGATATACTGTACATGCTGCCACTGACATGCTGTGATTACAGTAGCTTCCTGGAGATATTGCTGCCAGTAATTTACTGTAATTGGACGGTTTGGTTTACATTCAGCACAGACATTCATGGGCATCAAGGAACAAATGAAACCCTGACGTTTCATCTGGAGTGGCCGCATAGCCTCAGGCCCGAGGACAGATCGCATCACTCTTGGGCCACATTGTTCTCCTCGTAGCAAAACAATGTGGGGACACGAGATTACATCATATTGATTGCAGCAGCGGCTGTACACAAGAGTCTTTGGAAACAGTTTGAAAACAGGAAATTACAGGCAAATGGCCGGAGCTCGAGGAGGAACTGAGCCGGCCTCGCAGTGAAGAGTGACATTGAGCGGACGGAGCTTAAAACTGTACCAACTGTAACAAGTAGACAGCATTCATGCGGGTCTGCTGCTCGTGTATTTTGTACTGGGTATCAGCCCCTAATAAGGATCACATCTATTTGCCACTTGCCCGATTGGGCAACTGCATGAGGCATTGCACTTGCCCGGACACAGAGTTGACTTGCCCCGCCCAAGCAGGGAAGCATTAATGTCGAGCCCCGCCGTCAACATGAATTCACCTCATCAACTTCTCACGAGTGTTGTGAGCGCGATGACATCCTTTATCTCTAACCCTGAGGACGAAAGACTCTCCTGCATGATGGAGTAAAGATAAAACAGAGATTATCTCCGTTTGCTGTGAAGGATTATCTGATTATCTCGCTCTGTCACAGCCGTCTCTTTATGCAAACGCTTCCTTTGAGGGAGGATTAAAACACGGAGACGCTCCGCAATCCAGCAAGCTTCCCGAACTTGAAAGAAGCAGTGACGCAAGTAGTGACAGGGTGTGTTGAAACGTGTCAAAACTTAACACATGGTGGTAAGTTTACGGCTTTTCTGTGTCGCTCTGCAGCTGAAAGGCTGATCCAGTCTGGATACTGTAACAGCTGCATGTCAAAGTCACACCACAGTGTTTAGCTACGACAGCAGCATGGAGGACAGTAGGAGGTACAACAGTCTCAAAGACGCAAACACGGAGCACACACATGTTAAAATCACGGGTTCCTGCAGGTAGAGCATCCCGGTCAGTACCGGGATCCATATTCACAGTATACAACCCGCTTTCTCACCACTTTGTGAATGGCATCAAACTCAATGTAAGCAGACGCATCTCAAAGCCACGGTTGGAAATCTTCTTCAAAAATGTTTCAATATATTAAAAATATCTGGCATCTGTGGCTATTAATCATAATAATAATAATAAGCCCGTCCAATAACTTCCTTTGGCCCAGAATAAAACGATTGGCTGGGCTACCTGCCTAAAGGCAACTGTGAATATTAACAACTATCATTCATTCATTTTGTCTACGTCCTCCAGTCTACAAACACAAACGACTACATTCCTCCAGATTAGCTCAGTAAAGAGCTGTTTTCTTTTCTCCTCATAACTGCTTCATTTATACGTTTCAGTTTTTGTGCATCATCCATATTTACAAAATCAATATCTATTTCGATGTTAAAATACAGATTCTCCAAACAAACCAAAATGTAGCTTTTCATTATTTAAAAAAGCTCTACTGAAGCCAGACTAATGGAAGCTATGTTTGTTGTTTACATTCGTTATGATCATTTTAGGGGAGTGGCTTCGGAGGGGGGCCTGAAGGGGCGGGACTTGGCAACTTTTGAAACCAATGAATGCTGCCAGCTGCTCTCACTGGGAAAGAGTTGGCAGCTCTGCTGTGTTTTTAGGTTGGATCATTTAAAAACTCTTTCTCAAGAGCACCAACCGTCGCTTTAAAAGGAGTGTTTCAACTCATTTTGATTTAAAGAAAACAACAACAAAAAACTAAACGTAAACCCAAGAAATCAAAATAATTCCAAAACAACGCAATAGAAATATCTAACTGTCAACTGTCAATGACGTAACCCAATAACAACACAGCCGTGCGGTTTGTGCCATTCCTCCACACAGCATGAAGGATCTCGCCGCGGGCTCAACGCTGATCATTCTTTAGTGTCACTTACTTTGACACACACACATTTGTTTTCTGTGACTCAGCCGTTTGTCAACATTCACTCAAAACAGATCGTATTTCTTTCAGTTCAGCGGTGACACAAACACAGTGCCGCTGTGACGCTGTGACGATGTGAGTCTGTGAGTCTGTGACGCTGTGACGATGTGACGCTGTGACGATGTGAGTCTGTGACGCTGTGACGATGTGAGTCTGTGAGTCTGTGACGCTGTGAGTCTGTGACGCTGTGACGATGTGACGCTGTGACGATGTGAGTCTGTGACGCTGTGACGATGTGAGTCTGTGAGTCTGTGACGCTGTGAGTCTGTGACGCTGTGACGCTGTGACGATGTGACGATGTGAGTCTGTGACGATGTGACGCTGTGACGATGTGACGCTGTGAGTCTGTGACGATGTGACGCTGTGACGATGTGACGCTGTGACGATGTGAGTCTGTGACGCTGTGACGATGTGACGATGTGACGCTGTGAGTCTGTGACGATGTGACGCTGTGAGTCTGTGACGATGTGACGCTGTGAGGATGTGACGCTGTGAGTCTGTGACGCTGTGACGCTGTGAGTCTGTGACGATGTGACGATGTGACGATGTGACGCTGTGAGTCTGTGACGATGTGACGATGTGACGCTGTGAGTCTGTGACGATGTGACGATGTGACGCTGTGAGTCTGTGACGATGTGACGATGTGAGTCTGTGAGTCTGTGACGCTGTGAGTCTGTGACGCTGTGACGCTGTGACGATGTGACGCTGTGACGATGTGACGCTGTGACGATGTGAGTCTGTGACGATGTGACGCTGTGACGATGTGACGCTGTGACGATGTGAGTCTGTGACGCTGTGACGATGTGACGATGTGACGCTGTGAGTCTGTGACGATGTGACGCTGTGAGTCTGTGACGATGTGACGCTGTGAGGATGTGACGCTGTGAGTCTGTGACGCTGTGAGTCTGTGACGATGTGACGATGTGACGATGTGACGCTGTGACGATGTGACGATGTGACGATGTGACGCTGTGAGTCTGTGACGATGTGACGCTGTGACACTGTGACGCTGTGAGTCTGTGACGCTGTGACGATGTGAGTCTGTGACGATGTGACGATGTGACGCTGTGAGTCTGTGACGATGTGACGCTGTGACGCTGTGACGCTGTGAGTCTGTGACGATGTGACGATGTGACGCTGTGAGTCTGTGACGATGTGACGATGTGACGATGTGACGCTGTGACGCTGTGAGTCTGTGACGATGTGACGATGTGACGCTGTGAGTCTGTGACGATGTGACGCTGTGACGCTGTGACGATGTGACGATGTGACATGACGGGGCTGTGGAGAACACCGTCAGGTCAGCAGCATTGTTCCGTTCACTTTAACCTGAATAAGCTCTTTAGTGTCCGGTTGCAGTGATGTGTTGTTTATTGTCTTATCTGTTGTAGTTCATCGGTGTGTGAACGTTACCTCGGGTTTGTCTTTATGTCTTTCTCTTGTTACAGATTGTGTTCTGCTTTCACTTTGTCAACTCTGCTTTTTAAAAAGGTTTAATGTAAAAAAAGTTATTATTATTATAGTCAGCAAACTCAATAAAGATGCAATGCATCTGTGTCACAGATATATTAACACTCGTATTTAAACACTCTAAATAAGACATTTACAGTCCTGTCCATCATGAAGTCACAATATCTTCCAGTGATACTCAACCAAACATACAAAAGACATAAAACATGTTCATGAAAATATTACGGGTTTCTTCTCACCGTGCTATTTAGTTTACTCTGCTGTTCTCTAATAAGTAACTTCACACAGATGGAATCACGAGGCTTTGTCCTGTTGGCAGGATGCAGTGCAGATTCATGCAACTCATTTGCATATTGTGTATTTTTCTCTTAATCAAACTGCAGCTCTGCTCGAGTATTTTTCGACACAAAGAACCGAGAGTTTGCCATCGCAGCCTCGATCTGTCTTTGTTTCTCCCACAGTCACGACCAGAGCGTGTCCAGTTATTCATTCAGCTCAGGAGCATGCAAATACCAATGTAAATACAAGTATTCTGTTAAAAGACAAATGTAGACACCTCGACTGTATACGGTGTATTTGGAATAGTCAAATAGTCTCTGAGTGTGGAAGGTTCCGCACCACTAAAGTGTAAAAGTCACGTATATTTAAAAACAACTCTAAAACTGGTGTTTTAACCAGAACAGACTCTACCAGAGAGAGTCGGTGTGTTTTGATTATTTGGTTGTTGTTCTTTTAAAGTACTTTTAAGACCGTCAATTTACAAAACTGGACATATTTTCCCTCAAATCCTTGAACTTTGAGGAAATTCCATGGTTACAGTGAACCCTGTCATTTCAAGAAATTACACAAAACACTAATTAGACAGCGTTTTACCTCCAGACCTGAACGTGAACCACCCGCTCAGGAAAAGGAAAAAGAAAACACAGGCACTGCTGACGGAGGAAGGATGAAGCCCATCAGTGACGAGGTACATGAGGAGTATTAATGGGAGAGACAGACTCGACTTATTATACATCATCGTCTCCCTCTACTCATCACAGGACCTCACACGTCTGAACAAGGACTCCTCCAGCTGTGGTCGGGACGGAGGAGGAGGAGGAGGAGGAGGAGGAGGAGAAGCTCAACACAAACACACTGGAACTAGTTTCTAAAGGTCGTTAGTTTCACGTCAAAGTCCACCACCTGTTATTTCGACTGCTGATATCTGAATGATTTATTTTCGAGTATTTTCTTTACGTTGTACTTTTAAAGTCTTTTTGTGCACATTGTTGTGCTGCTTTTATGTTTTGGTGACCCGTCATAAAGACAATGTTCCACCCTGGTGGACGTTAAAGTTCTATGCTATGCTATGCTATGCTATCAAAATGTTAATTCATTCATTCAGCAAGTTAAATAAGTTCATTGTGATTCGTAAAATGCGATGACATCACTGGAACCAGTGGGTCCAGTGATGCTGCTACACCAGACGGACCAGGTCACACAACCCCCCCCCCCCCACACCCCCATTACAATCTCATTACCCTGAGAGTGCACATAACGTATAATATAATATCTTGTAATATAAAAAAGAATCTTCTTAATGTGAGCAATGAAGTGGTGAATATTCACCTGTAGAGTCTTCTTAATGTGAGTGATGAAGTGGTGAATATTCACCTGTAGAGTCTTCTTAATGTGAGCAATGAAGTGGTGAATATTCACCTGTAGAGTCTCTAAATGTCTGTAATGTAACTCAACGTCTCTTTAAGACGTTTCCTCTCAATGACTTTGTTCTCAGACTCTGATGATAAATCTCCACTTCAGCAGCTCTTACATCCACCAGACTTCACTCGTTCATTCCTCTCTGTGTGCTGAAGGTTCACACAGAGGGGTTTGTTCACACACCACTCACACACTCATTTATACTACATTTAATAATAAAAACATGGAGGAAAAACCACCTGCCGGAGACGGTTTGTTGTGCAGCGACGCGATGGAGGAGGGAGTGTGCAGTTAGCAGCGAGCACGGATCAATAAACAGACGAATCGCCAGGAGAACAGGTCAGACTGCATTCCCACAGACGGCAGCAGCGAACACAGAAACACAGTCGAATGCACAAAGATGGAAGGTCAGTTTGTCACATCAATGAATCCATCAGCTGATCTTAAAGAGACAGTACTGGCAATTTAAGACAATCGATGAGTCGGTTATCATGGAAAGACAAAAAGCTGATTCCAGCTTCTTCAATGTGACATTTTGTAGCGTCGGACAAAATCAGCAATTTGAAAGTTTGAGTTACTGAAGTACACAAGTACTTCAGTAACTTGTACACAAATACTTCAGCAACGATGAACGAAAGATCACCGTCTGTTGGACCCATCCACCTCCACCTCCACCTGCCTGGTTTCTTTCGTAGATATTGCTACATATGCCGGATCAGACCAGCCCGCCCATAACCTGAAGCACACATCTCGGATTGAAAAAGCAATAAAGAGACAGAACAGATCGCAGAGCATTCAAATATGGCGTGATAGCCTCGTCGGCAACATGGAAATGAGCGCGATAACACAGAGTTCGCATCCGTCTGCTGAGAGAAAGAGAGAGTGCAGTCATCAGTCATTTCAAAACAGTGACGGAGCCACAATGCGCTCCTGCAGCTGCACTCTCACACACCCAGCTGTGCACACCTGTCAGAGGCATTCCCATCATACCAGTGTGCAAAAAACGAAGACGGGATGCTTCGTCATTCACGGACAAGTCAGAATCAATGTAATTAACACCATGACAAGAACCAGACACATAAAATGTCAAGCATGACAAATCAATCCAGCAACACTCCATTCATATTATTCATAAAAACGACACGATAGACAAATGAACAGTTACTGCAGATGTAAAAAAAAACGCGGCGAACGAACACCGGCCGGCGAACGTTATTCGTTATAAATGATAATACATGTAGTGTATTTGTGAGAAATGATAAAATAGCTTTAACTTTGTGATTCTGTTTAGGCCAGCAGAGAAGGCTGAGCTGGCCCTGACGGCCCACCGCTGTTCAAAAGTCAAAGTTAATGGACAGTGTTTCCCTGATGTCACATTTCTAGTGTGAAGATGTCGGCCATATTGCAACCGTTTGGATTCCTGCTGATGCAAATTCAACAAATGCACTTCTGTTTTATCATTGTCTTACTTGTGTAGCGATTAGGCTACGAATAGGAGAAAGTCATGAAAGTCATTGCTACTACTACAACAACTAATACTACTACTACTGCTAATACTACTACTAATACTGCTACAACTACTACTACTACTACTACTAAAACTACTGCTACTACTACAACAACTACTACTGCTACTATTACTACTACTACTGATACTGCTACTACTACTACTGCTGCTACAACTACTACTACTACTACTGCGACTAAAACTACTGCTACTACTACAACAACTACTACTGCTGCTACTACTACTACTACTGCTACTACTACTACTGCTACAACTACTACTACTACTAATACTGCTACTAAAACTACTGCTACTACTACAACTACTACTACTAATACTGCTACTACTACTACTGCTACAACTACTACTACTAATACTACAACTACTACTACTACTGCTACTACTAATACTACAACTACTACTACTACTGCTAGAACTACTATGACTACTACTGCTGCTACTACTAATACTACAACAACTACTACTACAACTACTACTACTACTACTGCTACTACTACTACTGCTACAACTACTACTACTACTAATACTGCTACTACTACAACTACTACTGCTACTACTACTGCTACTACTACTAATACTGCTACTACTACTACTACAACTACTACAACTACTACTACTACTGCTACTACTAATACTACAACTACTACAACTACTACTACTACTGCTAGAACTACTACGACTACTACTGCTGCTACTACTAATACTACAACAACTACTACTACTGCTACAACTACTACTACTACTACTACTGCTGCAACAACTACTACGACTACTACTACTACGACTACTACAACAACTACTACTACTACTACTAACTGCTAACTAATTGTCAGCTTTTTATTCATTTTGTGGTTTCTATTCATGCCATATTCCTCCCCGAGTATGTTTTGTAACTTAGAAATAGTAACAGACAATTTTAGGTTTTTATATGCTACGTAAAAAGAGGCGAAGACTAAAGCGACAATAAATAGAAAGTTTGTGGGTTTGTTGTTTGACCACGCACACATCCACAACCCGCTGTCGGCCCAAAAGAACACAGTCATGAAGACATAAATAAAGGTTTACTCTCTCTGCTGCTAGTTTGACTCTGACGAGCAGCTCAAACCTCAATAATGAGGTGCGAAAGAATCACACTTTTCTTAATGCGCATTTTGTATGAAAGAAGCTGTATGGAAACTGCTCAATTTGATTAAAACTTGCAAAAATAAGTTTTCTCGCTGGCTTGAGGTCGTTTGATCCTTTGTTGAACTAAAACCTTCCCAACTGTAAACAAGTTCCTGTAAACTTCGGCTTTTCTCTCGTATACAGAGTTAAATTGGCAAATAACTATTTGTATCTCACCGTTGACTACCGTACATATTCTTTACAGAACAAGGTCCCATGGTGGGCAACAGGAAGGGGCGGGACTTTGCCTCTCTTTTTCAGACGACATCAAATATTTCAGAACTTTTTGGTTTCCTTTGAAAATGAGATGAAAGGTTTTGCAGGATAAAAAAAGAAAGAAGTGACACAGTTCATGGATGTGATTTCCTGAAATGTTTCTGAGAATTGTTGAGATGCGATTTCCTCGACGAAGAGATAAAATGATCATTAAAATGTTTCCTGCGATGTGTGAATGATTGTAGAACGCAACTTTATATTCAAACTTCTATCATTTAGTATTTGGAATTTGTAAAAAGGAGTTGCTGAGGTCTGTTACTCAGTACACACGCACACACACAGATACTTGTGTGTGTGCGTGTGCGTGTGTGTGTGTGTGTGTGCACTGAGCGTGTTCACAGCCGTGTGTGTGTGTGCGCGCGTGTATGTGTATGTGTGTGTGTGTGTGTGTGTGTGTGTGTGTGTGTGTGTGTATGTGTGTGTGTGTGTATGTGTATGTGTGTGTGTGTGTGTGTGTGTGTGTGCACTGAGCGTGTTCACAGCCGTGTGTGTGATATCTGTCAGTGACTGTGGGTTGGAACCTCTCTGCTGGGCTCGCAGCTTCAAAAGAGGAAGGATTGTGCGTGACAGGAAGTGACTCGGTCGCTCGGTTGATTTGAGTGTTTCCCACTGTTGCCACAGAAAACCACAGTTGTCAGGGCAACCTGTTCCGGTGTGTGACTGCCGGAGTCCGTGCTGCTGCGACGGTGCACGCTGCTCTGATTAATCACAGAAATAATAGCTGAGTGTCGGGTTCTTTCCGCTACTCTCACCTGCTCTGTTGTTATCATCTATCTGTGATCTCCAGGAAACTCCTGGAACGACCTGGTTAGTCTGAACGCATTGTTCCTCCACCTGACACCTCAGTCTGTGCTCTCGTTTGAATAAAAAAAAACAAAAAAAGAAAAAGAAGTGACGGAATGTCTCTAAACTCTCTTCTTGTTCATGATTCCCCTTTTCTCGCCACGTCAGCGGTGTCAGCCAGGGTTCACCCTCAAGAAGTGTGCGTGTCAGGGTGGAATTTGCAGTTTTTGAGCAAACCCAGTGAGCTGGTGCTGATTTCACTTTGCTCAATGAAAGTAAACGTGTCATAGAATTATGTTTCGACAGGCTAATGGCTACTGAGTTAGCATTATTTTGGCTAATAAGTGCATAATTAGTAGTCGGGGTAAAAAGAGGGGAGGAAGCAATAATCATGTTCATCCTAAATGCAAGCCATCATAAGTAAATCTTATTTTGAACCAAAATATAAAACCATTACTTATAAATATAGATAACGGTCCGTACACTAGTCATGTTTTCATTCAATTTTCAAGCTAATTTTAATAGAGCTTTTGAAATGCTGCAAAAAAAGAAAAGAAGTTTCCTTCAGCTGGTTTGATTTAAAAGAGAATTTTGTGAGACAAGAAAGTCTCATTTTGTCATAAAACTGATGTTCTCACACCAACGAACGGGTCTCAATTCTTCTTTCTCTTCCAGGATGAGGCTCCGATGAGCTAACGTCCCATTTGTGCGTTGAACAAAGCTAAGTTAGCCACCTAGCTAGTAAGACAAGCTAACGGCTATATTGGTGTTGTACATCGTGCGAGAAGAGAAATGTTCGGTTTCAAACTGAGACTTTCATCATTTGCAAAAGTATTTCTTAAATTGACAAACATCATTATGTGTAATTCACGACTCAATTCAAATTGGAACTAAAAAAAAAAAAAATACTTGTCTCTTGCCGTTGACTTCTGAACATATACCATAGGGACACCGGAAGGGGCGGGACTAAGCTTCTTTATGCAATTGACTTTGACAAAAAAAAAAAAGATTTCAAAATGATGCTTTAATGTGGAACGATCAGATCACAGAATGCGTGATCTCAATGCCAACGTTCAGCACGTTTTAGACTCTGTGTTACAACCAGCCTCGCCAAGAGCAGCGTCTCCTCCCTCAGCGGCATCTGGACAATAATAACCACAGCGACGTTCACGTCACTCACCGGCAGAATAAACCTGGATGTCTGCCAGACTACATCTCTGCTCATGGAGTCCTGATCTGACAGCCGCGCTCACTTTTAACCATGTTTAGAACCTTCATACCTCACTGTGTGGAACTGTTTGTCAGGTAACATGCAACCAGAAGTTGCTGTATTTCACAACGACGTAGACAAAGAAACCGCACTTTCACTATATAATTCAATCCCCTCAAGGTTTCAGCGTCCTGCAGAGCTCCAGCCAGCTCGCCGGGGCCGAGCCTCCTCCAGCTCTTACCGTTTGGCTTCTTCCAGGTGACACAGGTACTCGTAGGCCATGTTCTGCTGCCGCTGCTCGTCCATCTCCTCCGCCGTGAGCCGCTCCACGCCATCCAGGACGGCTGGGGGCGGAAAAAACAGGAATGGATGCTCGCAATGTAAGAAACATATGGCTAAACTTACACCGAAAGAGCAGAAAGAGTAATTGATGAGAGAAAACGGCTGTTTATTGACTTCTTCCTGGTTGAATAACAAGGAGAAACTTTCCATCCAGTCCCCCCGGCCTCCCCAGAGCTCCTCGTATATACACAGGAGGTGTTTTACAAAGGAAACCAGCCTCATCCATTAGTGGCCAGTTAACACATGAGCTCATTGTGGCTGTATGAGTGCATGCTTTGTCCGCATGCTTATTAATACACCGAAAACACAAAAAACAATGCAGGGAGGGGGGGGGGGGGGTTGCAGAGTGGAGCCGCCTGCAGAGAAATGTTCCACACTGAAGTTTTTCCTCCCAATTTTATGGAGAGAGAGGGGGGGGGGGGGTCATTTCAGCCTCCTGTCACATCTGAGGTGGGAGAGCGGCAACACTTCATCAACAGGTCTATCCTGATTTGAAATAGAATCTCACACTGTGGAAACTTGACAAACGTACTCTTATGCAGATGTTTTACCCCAAAAAAAAGACGTGCCAGCTCTGCAAAATACTTCTTGTTTTTCATATTTGCTGGATAAAATGAGTGTAAAGTGTTATTGTGCAATCCAAATCAACTTTGCTCCCACACTCATTTAGATGTGTTTCTTTAAATCCATGGGCGGTGGTTTTTGAGTATTTCCTTTTTTATTTAAAACTGAAATACAAAACTTCTTCACTTAGAATATTCTGCCTTATTTTCTATATTTGGCACAAAGTATGTAACAAAAAAAAAAAAAAGAATACAAAGTTGTGTAAACTCTAAAAGCAGGCCTCGTTCCTTCTCCACCCCGCGCTGCATTAGAATAAAAACGCGGAAGTCATAATTAAGCTGCAACCATGCTGTCAGAAATAAAATAAGAAACGACTCCGCGCGCTTTGTAAGAAACAACTTTCCTGAAGTTTTGGGAGCGTTTGCATGAAGCAGAGCGCTGATCCGGGAGCTGTGGAGGTAAAGGGGTGGAAGCCGCCCGCCTGGCATCTCAAGGTGAGCACAAGAAGAAGAAAAACTTACAGCCATATCTCGGCCGGAGCCCGTCGGTCTCGTCAGAAGTTGACATCCTCCTCTCTGCGCTCCGCTCTTCGCTTCAGTACAACACAACAACTCAAAGTTTACGCACGGTTTGGACACTTTGGTTCCCAAACTCTCCGCAGCTTTAAATAAATAAAAGAAGCACTAGACAGCGACAGAAACCCGGGAGGACCTCTCGGCCCTGTAGTTCCTCTCTGCGCAGCTTGACTGGAGACTTTTTCGTCTTCTTCAAACCTCACTGATGTCACTGGGTGTGTTCTTCCTAATCCTGAAGTATGCGTTTCAGGAAACGGAGCTCTGCGGCCTCCAGAGCGGCCAAACCTGCAGGCGCAGCGACCCCTGCTGGCCGATAGAGACATGAGCCTGGAACCGGTTTCCAAACGGTGGTCCGAGGACCTTCACGGGGGCAGGGTGTGTGGTTCACTTTCCAAAACATACTAAAAACTCAGTGGATGAAACATAATCTGGATTTGAAAATGATTTTGTAGATTAGTCAAAGATGGAGAAGAAACCATAAAAAACAACCAAATGGATCATTTGAAAAATAATGATGTATTTATGTAATCAGCTACTTTATTTTATTGTTTCAATTAGTTTAATTTAATTTAGAAAAACTTAATAGAAAACTTTATTTTTTATTTTTATGCTTTGTATGATTTCTTTAAATGCAATAAAAAATTAAATTCAAATAATCGTTTATTTATGTAATCAGTTATTTTATTTTTTTCTCTCACCTCTGTTTATTTGATTATTATTTTATATTATCCTATTTTATTTGTTTTGAGTTAAAACGCTACTTATATTATTATTATTATACATAAAAAAAATGAACTAAGAAAAAAATTATTTAAACATTTTTATTATTCACACAATTATGTTTTTTTGTATCTATATAATTTCTTAAAATGCAATAAAAAGAAAATAATAATGTGGATGTGTCAGTTAAAGCTCTTCTGACTCTTCTGACTCAATCTGCAAGAATAATAAAAGCAGACAAAGATCATCATAATGTGACTTTATGTGCATGAGGAGGTTTTATTTTATTAATAATAAATAAGAAGTTTAATTTCACCACATCAACGGACTTCTTCATCACAGGTATTCAACTGTTCTTTATCCTATCACATATATTCTCCCTTTGGGTTGAACATTTGACCAGAGCTCCAGAAACAGTAAGTGGTCGTTAAATTAAGATTATACAGTCAACATTTTAAAACATGCTGAAACCTTTATTTAGTTACAGTCATACCAGTAAATACACTTTTAATTTGGCATACACAGCAGAGCCAAAACAAACCTGATTGGACAACAGTTTACAGGCAGATTGCACAGATTTCTCTTTAAACATTTAAACATTACATATTTCATTTAAAACACATTTACAATAAATATATGACTAACAATAAAAATAGAATGAAATCAATATTATGGAAACAATTGAGTTGAACAGTTAACTGAGAAGTAAACTTTATTTAACATTTTGTGGGGCGGATTGAACAACTCGTGACGAATGTTTCATTAGGTTCAGTGTTTAGAAACAGATTACATTTTAATTTAGATTAAGTGTTCAGAGTACAACAAATAAGTAATTATAATCAGACCAGAATCCATCTTTAGAAATTGGGCAATCAGATTATAATAAAATTGTCAAGATATAATTGGCCCTTCTTTAAGCCCCGCCCCTCGCTGCCACTCTGTCAGAGCTACGTTACCATGAGACCACACTGTCACTAACGCACTCCCCAAATCACCATTAAACAATGCCTCATTTACATATTTAAACATAACATTTCAGAAAACTTGTAATATAAAAAACAAGTGTATTGATGTAATGAGTTTTCACGGTGATGTTTGTTAGTTAACACTGATTAACTCATTAATAATGATGACTGTAGGCAGATAAATAATGTATTCATTGTAATAAATGATGGTGTTTTAATGAGTTTTTTGGCGCTTTAAGGTGTTTAATAAAGAGTGAAACCCTCATTTAAGGTCATGTCACGTGACCAGGTGTCTCCTTGTTTCATATGAACTCCTGATGGAACTGTGTTCTGGAGAGCTCGGCCTCATGCAGTCGTGTTCATATGTTCTGTAACTAGATAATACAGCAGGAGTGTTGTTGGGTTTATCCACCTCTGCAGACTCCACTCTCCTGCATGTGGCCTCTCGGGCGGGGCTTAACGGGTCCATATAAGAGAGCATGCAGGTCCGGTGGGTGGAGGGAGAATCTCCAGTGGACCTGCTGCGACCCCTCTTCTTCTTCTCCAGTCCTGATCTGCCTCCTCCTCTTCCTCCACCCACCACCGGGACCAGCACCATGGACAGCTCCGGGACGCTCCGCGGGCTGCTGTTTGTCGGCCTGCTGTGCGTCATGTGTCGCGGCCAGTCGTCCCAGGAAGTCTCCGCAGAGGACTTCGGACTGGACAAACCCGAGCCGGCCGCAGACAGAGACCTGGTCAGTATGTGAACAGCTGCACTGATGTTCGTTTATGGAGGAATCCACAGATTGAGATCACCGACGACACTTTGGTCACGTTTCCCGAAATCTTGGCAGAATGAATAACCTTTTTTTTAAAGGTTTTTGCAAAGATGTGTGTCAATATTTCAACGTTTCTTTTATTTGCATTTCAGGAAAACCAGATGCATCCTGTTATTTAGTTCAGCTTTAGAGGTTTCGTCAGTATAGCTTTAGAGAAAATATACAGAACGTGCAGAAAAGTAACTAACTAATGGATATCAACATGAAAACTTCTACAGTTGATTACTCACATTAAGACAATTGTTTGTTGTATTACAAGTTTTATAAAATGTTATGTTTGAATGTGCAAATGAGGCATTATCTGATGGTAACTGTTGGTGAATTTAGGATAAATCTACAGGAGCAAAAAGACAAAGAGATACAATAAACATCTAAATGTGTATTTTTGATGTTTTTCCCCCACTAGTCTCATAGAGACACATGGACGTTTATTGAAAATATTCACTGACAAACCTTTTACACTCAGTGCAGCTGTTCATGTTCAAACCCACACTGTGTTAACTCCAAGTGAACCGAATGTATCCGGTGGGAAAATGATGAACAAGACATCCAGAATATCTACTTATATATGAAAAACACGCCATCTTGGGTTTAAAGGTGTCTTATAGCTTCAACGAAGAGTTATAGATTATACATGTGATACTTAGGGGGATATTTAAGAGTTAATAAGATGCACGTGCTCTGGTTTGACACGTTCTCTTTGCTTTCTGACAGATGGAAGCGCTGGAGGCTCTGCTGGGCAGGATGCGTAATCGGATTCCCTCCACGGAGAAAAGAGGAAGCATCGCACTGGTAACTTCACTTTATTCTCTTTATTCTCTTTATTCACGTGCTGCAGCTCTTAATGCACCTTCGATGCATTTCCTGATACTGAAAGGCAGAATGTAATTTAGTGATCTGTTGAACAAAACTCCACTGATGTTTAATTAAGCCGGTTAGCAAAAGATACCGCGCCAGTAATTAAAAGTTAACAAGAAAATGCCAACATCAGTCTTTCACTCAATGCAATTACAGACTAATCAAGATATCGCTGCCCAGCTCTAATTAGGGGGGGGGGTCATTAATGGTGAGGCCTGTGCTAGAATGTGTCTTTATGTCACACACATTAACACAAATCACATGAAGGGAATATAAAATACATGGATATACATTACGACGTGGCCAAACTTCACTGCACTTTCTGGAGTTTTTGCAACCTTTTTTTATGCAAAGTACCTGACTGTATATGTGTGAGTAACCTCCCCTCCCCCCCCCCCCCTCAGTGTGGGATGGGTGCCCGGTGCGCCATGAAGTTCGGGCCTCGCATCGGGAAGCTCTGTGACTGCGGCAGAGGAGCCAACTGCAACTCCTACCTGCTCAAGTGCATCTGAAGCACGAGGACTTTTTGAGGGATTATTTTTTTCTTCACAGCATCGGCACTGACAGCAAACCATGACTCATCCCGTTGTCATGTCGTCATTCATACCCATCATGCATTGTTGTTGTTTTGGCAGCTCTTGCCTGATGAGCATGGATTTGTATTGCTGACTTCTTGTTTACTGTAAGCATGTGAAGTGTTTCATGTTCAATAAACGCATTTATCAACATACATGTTTTGGTTGGATTTCCTTCTTTATGGTGACGTCGTTTAGGTCACATTTAATTGGTCCTTTGCAAAGTATGTACGGGGCCCACACTGTCACAAACTGCACTCACTGTGGAAATATGATCTAATTATTGTACATTTCAGAGAGCAGACAGAAGGGTCTACATGTGTTTGAAGGATATCAGTGAAAACAAGTTCAAAAGATGAAGATAGAAGCTCAAGTGTAAACATGAACCACCACATCACCTGGAGGTCCAATACAAGCTGAGACCAAAAGCGTTTATTGTACCAGACTGTAAACTAAACACGTTGATTTCTGCTGTAAAGTTGCTCGTGTCAGCATGGAGGTCTGTGGGGATTTGACTCGCTGCTGGAGCCACAAGTGTCCGTTTTAAGGAACTGCACTGGTTATGGTCCACTTTTACATAGAAACGTAACGTTTTAAAAACAAGAAGTACAATGTGTGGCACACAAACACCTGCAGACACTTTTGTCTGACTTATTTTCAAATCCCTCACACGAACTGCACCAACCGGATGTCGTATCAGGTGTTTCACTATTTTGAATTTTAACACTAATATATATGAAATCTCTGACCAAGTTGACTTGCTGAGTAAAAACCCAATTCAACCGCCACATAAAATAAGCATATATTACACACGCGCACATACATACAGCTCTGTAATACGGAACAATAAAGCATAACTTCTCCCTTCTCACATCTTTAACTCCACAATGTTCATGAAAAGATGTGAAGGGACTTCCTCAAAACCTTCTGCCTATAATTCCATATAATTAATCTTCCCCATTGACATATTTCCTAACTTTTCTACTTGGTACATTAGAGTTCTTCTGCTATTGCAATAAGACGTTTTCCTTGTAAGACGCCTGTCGAATGAATATTCCTTTCCTTTCAGTCGGACATCTTCAGGATGTAAATGTAGTCTAAACGTGATTCATATTCCTACAATTCACATCTTTCCAAAGGGTCCTAATGTGTTCACATTCCCAAATATAGTGTAACAAAGTACCTTTAAGAACATTGCATTTCACACATACTGTGTCAGTATCATTGTATTTGTGCATAAGGTGCATTCTCCACTTGTAATGTACTTTCAGTCAATACACGATTGAACCCTTGAGATCCTTTTTGCTTCCAGGAGTCGTGCGGTATTTTGTGACATCAGTTTACCAAACAATGAAATAAACTCTCTCCTCCGCTTATGACAGTTGAATGGAAAACTGCTGCTGGAGGTGGAGCCAAAGGCAAAATACAACAAAGAACACAACCCTCAGCATGAGAGGTAAACATTTCTGGAGCCAAAACGTGTTTTGTTCTTAAAGCTGAAATTGTTTCAGAAAGTCTTTTCATAAACCGACCTTTCTTACAGTTGGACTCCCCACTGCTGCGCGCATTAACACCTCAGCTGGTTTTAAGTGGAGTTCATTCAGTGGTTCTGCTGGGCTTCGCCACAAACTGTGACGGATGAAAGCGAAGCATCCAGCTGTGACAAGAAGCCATGCTTATTCAAAATCATTGAAAGAATGAAATGGAATTGCTGAGCAGATCCAGATACATGTGTCATGAAGCCGGCAGATACGTGCTTTTCATTTTCTCCCGGAAGTCTTAATCCACAGCCATAAAAGACTGAAGAGCTCATTTAAAAGGGGACAAGCTTTGTGGACGAGATAGGAGACAAACAGCAGTGTAATGTTCCCCTCGCTCAGCGCCGGAGGCAATCTCGCCTGCAATAAAAACAAGTCAATAGTGAATGAAAAGTGTTCATTGTGGATTCTGCTGGGCTAAAGCGTTTCTTGTTTTTGTTTTTTTTCGCTCTTGGCTGTTGCAGAAAATAATCAGTGTGGTATCATATTCAATAAGTCATCATATTCCATGCATTGATGAGCACATGCTATTGAATATGAATCTCATCCTGTTCCTGATAATAACTAGTGGATTACATAAGAGTATGTTGTATTATTTTACTACAGGTGCAAACATTTGTTGCATTTCAGTTCACCGAAAAAGAAAATGCATCCTATGACTAAATTTATATATATATATGTATATATATATATATATATATATATATATATATATATATATATAAATATATGGAGAGAGAGCGAGAGAGAGAGAGAGAGAGAGAGAGAGAGAGATTATAAATGATCTAATGTAGAACATACGTTTGTAATATAATCTTCACTGTTTACATCAGGGATTCCCAAAGTGTGGTGCGCGCACCCCTGCGCGAGCTGCCTCTAGGGGGTGCGCGAGAGGAAAAATGTAATGGTGGTCTCATGGTGCAGTCCTGTCTCCTAAAAATTACATTCCCCGAAAACTAAAATGCATTCTCAAATACGTTTGACCACAAACGTATTTTCTCCCTGATTACGTTTGTGTTTGACGCATTACAAATACGTTTCTCATCAACATATCTTTAGCGTACTTTAGTCTTCATTATGTTTCTGTGATCTGCCTCGCCTCTACCCCGCCACCCACCAGTTGTTGCCCCGCGGTCTGTTCCGAGGGCTGACAGACCCGACGATCGGGTGCCTCGCGGCGGGGGCGGCTGGAGACCTCGCGTCCCGGCTCCAACGGGTGAGCGCCGCCACTCGGAACCATAAAAGCAAGTCCCGGATTTCACCCGGGGGATATTCTGGAGGTATTGTGACCGGGTGATGTGCCTCGTTGCTGGGGAGGTATGAGCCGAGAGTGGCGGGGTGTTATGGAGGTATATGAACCCGGTCGGGATGTAGAAGGGGGTGCGTGGCCTAAAAAGTTTGGGAACCGCTGGTCTCATCAATCCGATCGGCTGCAGCGTCCAATCACATGACTGATGAACAGTGAGGGGGCGTGTCGGCCGTTAAAACACTTCCTGGAAGTCTGTCCTCGTGGGTCCTCGCTCATGGCTCCTCAGAGATCCCTCCTCCCTCCTCGATCCTCGCTCCTCAGAGCAGAAATAAGAGCTTTGGGACGGCCGTCAATATGGCGGCGCAGAACTACTTCCGGTTCGAGCGAGGAGCGAGGAAACGACAATTAAGAGACTTGGGATTTTACCCCAAGACCCGTTTGAGAGGACTTTGGCGGAAAAACTTCAGGCCAAAGAGCTGAAAGCTATGGAAGCCCATTTCCGCCAGCCAAAAATACCCCCCCCCCGAAAAACAAAAAAAGATTTACTTTTTTTTTTTGCTGGCGGAAAAAAGGAAACAAAAAATGATTATAAATAAAAAAGTTCCAGTTGCTGTTTATTGAAGGTCGCCACATTAGTTGTATTCTTTATACTCCAGAGCTGCTTCTTGCTTAAAGTTATATTCAAGGCTGCGTTTGCTCAGTACAATCCATGTGACAGGACAAGACAAACATCAGTATCCGTGATAGACTTGTTTTTTTTAAACCTCCGCCTCGGCTTTCCAAACAATACTGTCTCAACTGTGTTGTTTTTACTGCTGCTGACCTTAGAAAACCCAGAGTATTTTATTTTACAAATGTCATTCTGACGGAAGCCTTCTAAAGTCTAAAACTGTGAAACCAAATGGACTCTGTCCTGTTATTTGTCGGTCTTTCGACTCCGCGTGTGGCGGCTCACCTGAGCTGCTTTTATTGTTGCCAGCGTGCTGAAAGCAACAGTGAGCGCCTGTGTTTGTACAAAGAGCTCTGTGTGTGCAGCTGAGACAGGCTGTTGTTTCCTGGGTACACTCAGGTGAAGCTGCAATGATAACGTGACAAAACTAGATGCCAGATGTGATAAAAAACTAGCCGACATAAACAAGTAAGATTCATCATCATCCCGTTCATCAGGCCGTCCTTAGACCAACAGATCAATATCATTCCGACATGTTTTTCTTACAA
The DNA here is from genome assembly GCA_028022725.1 of Lycodopsis pacificus. Lineage (NCBI taxonomy): Eukaryota > Metazoa > Chordata > Actinopteri > Perciformes > Zoarcidae > Lycodopsis > Lycodopsis pacificus. The sequence continues at coordinate 30,151,767 of CM051690.1, read as the reverse complement.
TTGGACCTTAAACGAGTGTGTAGGATTTAGTGCCATCTAGTGGTGAGGTTGCAGATTGCAACCAACTGAAACAACCCTCTTCTCACGCTTCCCTTTCCAAGCGTGCTGGAGAACTACGATGGCCCTCAGGTTACGTACAAACTTGAAAAACTTTGTTTGTCCATTCTTTGCTACATGGCGGTGAGGTGGCGTCGTTAAGAGGACCCGCTCCCTATGTAAATATGAAGGGCTCATTCTAAGGTTGTGAATACGCAATGATTCTTAGTTTCAGGTGACTATATATCAATGAAAACACAGTTATGAATATTATATCTGTAACTAGAGACCATCCAGCCACGGACAGGCAACCTCCGGTTCTGACGAGTCAAGTCAAAGCTTCATGTGTTAAAGCTGCATTCTCTCTAGTGACCACCAGGGGGCGACTCCTCTGGTTGTATAGAAGTCTATGAGGAAACGACTCTACTTCTCTCTTGATTTATTACCTCAGTAAATAAATCCCGTAAGTATTTCGACTTTATTCTCAAAATATTACAACTTTATTGTCCGATATGTTTTGGATGTGCAGAGATCTTCGAACGTGAACAGAAAACTTGCTGAAACGCATATGAGCTATTGAAGTCCTGCAGTTTATAAATTAATTCAATCATTGAGGCAAACAGGTACCAGAAGCTCATTTAAAGAGGTTATTCACCAAACAAAGGCTTCAGGGCGCCTAAAAAGCAACTAGTACCAAGAGAAATGAGATCATATCTTAATATTCAGGACGGAGTGGAAGGATAACAATGTTTAAACAATACTGCACGTCTCACATACTGCTGACGATTTGAGTTTCAGTGAAGCAGAAAGATTCCTGATCACCTTTTAGGTGATGGATATCGATCATTGGAGGTTTCCTTTGACACGGTTTCAGACAGACGGCACATCTTTATGTTTCCCAAGAGATTTAGAGATGTATGAAGCAATTACTGGTCGAGACCTTCCATTACTTCAGTCGGCCCAACAGACAGACTGATCAGTTAGTGAGCGCCACAGGGGTGACGTTTGGTGGGTCAGCTGTTAACCTTTAACCTTTAACCCTGTGATGAGATGAAGCTGTAAGACTGATGCTGCCTGCTGCTGCCCTCCAGTCGGACTGTATTACCTCATTGATTAGAGATTTTGTAAATCCCAAAAATGAGGTGCACACTCATTTTGTCAAGCCCTCTCACCTGATGATTAAAACACAAGTTTAAAATAAAAAGAACAACTCCCGATTTGATCATTTATCAGAAGACAACTCCGTAGGAAGACATCTGTCTCTGAGAGCACTGGACAGGCCTGATTCCTTGTTAAAGTGCGTTAATGCTCTTCCTCCAGAGATATCCGTCTCTTTAGCTGCTGGATGCTTCGCTCTGTTCGCCAGCGAGTCTCTGACTGCGTCTGTCTGCTGTTTGCTGCTGAGCAGATAGTACAGGTGAGTTATCAGAGCAGCGGTGAAAACAGCTGCAGCTGGAAACAAGGTTGATGATGCTTAGCTCCGCCCTCCCGTGGCACTTCTGGTTGCAAAAATCCAAGATGGCGACGGCCAAACTAGAGGCTTCCTAACATCAGTCCACAAACCAATGGGTGACGTGTTGAGAATTCCAGTATTAAACGCATTATAAGTAAGATTAAATAACCCCCCTAGTGATGAGTAGAAGTGTTATAATAATAATAATAATAATATGTTAGTCACAATATGTTCACAATATTCTTGCATATAGAAGATATTATGTGTTACAGTATATTAACTAATTGAATGTATTAAATCATAAAAGTATAGTCACTAAAGGTATTAAAACACTGTAAGAATAGTTTGAGGGTCAGACATGGATTCTGAATGGGACATGCAGCAGAGTGGAGGATGGGATCAGTGGCCAGGACAACTGACCAGAGGTGGAGTCAAGACAGATGTTTTGCAAGGAGCAAAGCTGTTTCGCTAAGGAATCGATCCAGGGAGGAGACAGAATTCAAATGGAGCCAGTCACGGATGGCCACGGAGGGTCAGTCCGGTGATTTATGACTGTTTGGACATATAAGACACTGTTCTGAGAGAATTCCTCAGACCACATCCGCCCTCGCTTTTCAGAAGTGGGATGCGTGCGTGTGGTCTCTATTCTCGAGAATATTACCATTGATAGTTAATGCAGCTTATAAGTGAATTTCATGTAGTACATTAAATATTGTTATTAATTTTTGAACCGGTTCTAGCTCATTTTTCCACTGTGTGCGCACTGTAAGAAGTTCGCAGCAGAGGGGAGGTCCTGCGGCCTCGCAGCGCTTCATCCTTTGTTTCCAGACCCAACAAATGGTGACCCCGACGTGATATTTTTACTGGAAAACGACTGGATGAGGACACTAACCACGATACTTTCAGGCGCCAAAGACATAAGGGTAAGGTGGAACCTTTTTAATAAAACTCCACATATAGGTAGATAGGAAAACTTAGAGACAGTATCGTGGCCAGCGCCTCTGAAAGCCTGACAAAGGAGCGAGCCGCAGCAAGCCGGTAACGTGTATTGATTTTGAAGTAGCTGGATTACTGTATGAAACACACTTGCAAGCTGGATTAGGAACACGTGTATTTTGGCTACGCGCTGTTCTTTGTTGCGAAATCCTACCGGTAAGGTCCGCGATAAGCGTTACGTCTTAGACGTCAGCAGTGATCAAGCTGTACTAGCAGCAGAAGCTACAGAGCTACGTGCTACGAAGGGATATACCCCGAGAGCTAGAAGGCTGAGCTAAGGAAGCTCTAAGAAAGTATTGTCGTGTGAATCGAACTTAAGCATGTATTGCGGGTGATTACGTGTAATTAACGACGGTTGTTTCATGGTGTCACGTTGGCGTCATGTGTTTGATGAACCGACTCTTAACGGGAGGGTATAAATTGATACAAGCTTAGAAGCTAACAGAACTGGTTGCGTTCTAGAGTCGAGATCTGCGTTGACAGACTGATTACTACGAAACGCTATAATTAACTGAGTTCAGGGGAATATAATCTGGGGTGGGTAAACTAGGTAATGAGTGGGTAATCATACATTGTAATCACGGTGTATTTTGGTATGAATGCGACATAGCGCTGTGAGAAATCGCTTTGCTGTGTGGGGTGAGTGTAGCAAAAGCTGTCGGCTGCTTTGTGCTTAGCCTAGATTACTAGATAAAAAAAAACGATCATAAAATAACCGGTGCATATGGAAAAGCCGAGCACGGTCTAGCATAAATAACGTGGGTGAATGCGGCATGGTTAACAGTTACAACTACGGTGCTTTGTCGGTCTGTTGAAGACTCATTTTCGCCGGTTAGCTTAGCCGCTAATAGCATTAGCCCTTTGTTCGTAAATTCGCGCGGATTTCGACCATACTTCCGGTGACGGAAAACCAACGAAGAAGAAGGATAGACAACTCTGCCACCTATCGGTTGGAGGAGTAATTGCTTGATAATTACAGAAAACTCCATTACCCAGAAAACCTAGAGGTGAAATTGTCTTAGAACTACAAGATACGCAGTCACCCGTGGAGTAGTAGATGTAATGAGTTTTTGGTGATAAACTTGTAATATCATTGTTTGAGACTCTAATCTTACAACTTGCAGTTTGACTTTAATGGTTAATTCTAGTTTAATTCAGTATTCTAATTGCCATTGATAACTTTTTAGTTTAATTCAGTAGTTTAACTCCCAGTTTCAATTCAATTTTGTCCTAAAATTGTTAGTTTTGATTCAATATTTTAACTTGCAGAGTTGATATTGATTTTGAATCCGACATTTGTAATTTTTGAGCTTAATCAAATTTTAATTCAGAATTTAATTCCATAATTTTTAGTTTTGCAATTTTAATTGTGAAAAAAGTTGTTTCCACAGGTGGAGAACACAGAGGCATTTGCAGACAGGAGAAAGCAGTCTCCTATCATATCACAAGTAGCTGGCTGTGAATGAGGTCCAAAGGTGTCAGTGGTACTGACCAGTAAGGAGGACTGGACCATGGGAGATTCATTTTATAGACAAGTACATACATGACATAGATTTACCAAGGGGGGTGTCTAATGAATTTAAAGCCAGAAATCACATAGCAGCAGATTTAGAATCTGTTTTTTCTTGAAGGTTGTCAATCAATAGAATTGTCAATTGGATCAATTACACATAGTATAACCAGTAACATTTTGTAAACTTCACTCGTGACACCATTGCAGGACTTCACGAGCCGTAGATATGACTAGTTTAGTAGTAGTTTAAGAACCTGGTAGAACATATAGCATTAAATATGATTCTAGCAGAGTTGTAGGATGTTAGGATTTGCATGTTGAACTTTCATTCCAGACAGAGCAGCTCCTGATCATCACTGGGATGCTGATGGACCTGATTGAGTCCAGATGGACTTCTGAAAACATCCGGTGAGATACTGATAATTTGGAAAATTTACTCTGGGTGGTTGTTCACTGTATTGGAAATATAATTTTTGTCAACTGGAAAAGATACAGACAAAGCTTCTCAGAATTCTTCTCTATCCCTCATTTCGCAGGATGGATCCAGAACTCGACGCAGCACCTCCACCACCTCCACCACCTGATCCTCTCTGTATGCTGCTGCATCCCTTGCATGTGTGAACTTCTACAGACATAGGGCAATCAGTTAGAGTCGTGGTTCTGTCATACATTGAATGTGTTGTGATTCACTATCCTGTTCCATGACATTATTGCACCTCTGTCCATTCTGGGAGAGGGATCCCTCCTCTATTGCTATCGCACAGGTTTCTTCCTTTTTCTTCCCCGATAAAGGGGTTTTTTGGGGAGTTTTTTCCTGTTCTGATAAGAGGATGCCAAATGGGTACATATTGTAAAGCCCTCTGAGGCAAATTTGTAATTTGTGATTTTGGGCTATACAAAATGCATTGAATTGAATGATGTTTACGAACTTGAACTGTAAGCTACTGTTTAGTTGAGGAAATTCACCCTCGGCCCATAAAGGACCATTAGAGAGGGATTGTTTTTCCTGTCATTTTTTTAACACACTATGAATAGTGTATTAGGGGGGAATTGTTGAGAATTCCAGTATTAAACGCATTATAAGTAAGATTAAATAACCCCCCTAGTGATGAGTAGAAGTGTTATAATAATAATAATAATAATATGTTAGTCACAATATGTTCACAATATTCTTGCATATAGAAGATATTATGTGTTACAGTATATTAACTAATTGAATGTATTAAATCATAAAAGTATAGTCACTAAAGGTATTAAAACACTGTAAGAATAGTTTGAGGGTCAGACATGGATTCTGAATGGGACATGCAGCAGAGTGGAGGATGGGATCAGTGGCCAGGACAACTGACCAGAGGTGGAGTCAAGACAGATGTTTTGCAAGGAGCAAAGCTGTTTCGCTAAGGAATCGATCCAGGGAGGAGACAGAATTCAAATGGAGCCAGTCACGGATGGCCACGGAGGGTCAGTCCGGTGATTTATGACTGTTTGGACATATAAGACACTGTTCTGAGAGAATTCCTCAGACCACATCCGCCCTCGCTTTTCAGAAGTGGGATGCGTGCGTGTGGTCTCTATTCTCGAGAATATTACCATTGATAGTTAATGCAGCTTATAAGTGAATTTCATGTAGTACATTAAATATTGTTATTAATTTTTGAACCGGTTCTAGCTCATTTTTCCACTGTGTGCGCACTGTAAGAAGTTCGCAGCAGAGGGGAGGTCCTGCGGCCTCGCAGCGCTTCATCCTTTGTTTCCAGACCCAACAGACGTCACCGTGACTACGTCCACTTCTTATAAACAGCCGACATTAATGCTGATTGGACATTCACATAGAAGGTGCAATACAGAAATGTCTGAATGTTTTACAACATGTCATTCTTTCTAGGATCCCACATAATGTTCTGTGCATAAAAGGATTTCATTACACCAAGGTACCAATTACTACACATTGTGATATGGTTCTCTTGTTAATTAGTGATTAGCACCAAACTCATTATTTCACTCAACACTGAGAGACACAATATTGCTGAATTCCTCCCCAGTGAAAGGAGTTGATCGATATATGGATCCTCTCTGATGGGGTGAATGGTGGAGGATCAATCACACAGGCTGATGGTAAAGCATGTTCACATGTTTCGACAACACCAACGGTATTATCCTCTTTTATATGGCAAACACTGGATAATGAAGCAAGATTGACAAAAACAAAGACTGAACAAGAATGTTATAAAACACATTTTATTGGTATAGATCAGATACCAACCTTTAATAAAAAGTCAGGTGTGAGCGGTTGACCAGTTATTCCTTCCCATGAAGTCAGTTTGTAAAACGAGGCGTCTGATAATGTTCCGGAAACGTTACGTCAGTAACATCAGGGTGTAGTGTTAACTTCCAGAAGCAGGGCGGACAATTACATCAAGGATTCTTCAACCAACAATACTAAATACATGAATAAATAAACGTGACTATGTGAGTCCTATTTCTTGCACTAGCACAAATATAACAATGTAATTGGTTATGTGCTTTGCATAGAAAGAGTTATTAATGTGTCTGTATTATTAGAAATCACAGATTGACGGAGGCTTTTTGCATTAATGATATGTGATTGCTGTTGAATCAACTTGGTCAACACAGAATTCAGAGCATTTCTATTTCTATGTCAACATTCTTTCATCAGTTTAGAGATTCTGTCTCCAGGGTTTTGGTGGCTGGACACTGAGAAGAATATGAGGAATCTCCTCTGAGATGTCGGGTGAATCCAGATGGATGGAGCAAAGAATGATGTCTGGATAGGACGGCATTTCTGCTTGGATGTAAAGATCAACTGAGTCATGGTTTGGTTGCTGTTAATAAAGCATGAAAGACGGGTCACACTGCATCCACATTCCTTCAGATTAATAGAAGGATCAGATTAGATTAGATTCGAAAACTTTATTAATCCCCAGTGGGGAAACTCTTTTGCTACCCAAAAACTCATACAGACGACACAGTCCACAGTACACAACAACACAGCAGACAAAACATATTACAAAGGATAAATAACACCAGACAATGCCATATAAAACATGATCGGCATCAGAAAGATAAAAACCTCTAAAGGTGTGCATTAAACAATCGGACTGCTGCTGGAACGAAAGAGCTTCTTAGTCGTTCAGTAGAACACTGAGGCATCCTGAGTCTCTCACGAAATCAAAAGGGGCGTGGTCTTCATGAAAGAACAGTGAAACGGTGTAAAACTTCGACCTCCCGTGTTCATAAATCATAATAATGCTCCGGACGTTGCGGAAATACTAACAGCGATTCCATTCACATCCTGTAAACTGAAGCTCGTGGAAAGGATCCATCATGCACATCTCTGCGCAAAGCATGTAATTGGGTTCGGTTTTCTTCATATAAATGGTTCCAGTGTTGAGCCAGTGGCGTGAATGGATGTTCATTAGATTGAGATGTAATTCAAATATCACTCAAGGCAACCTTCCTGTTCAGGCCTGAAGCAGCGCCGACACTGCGCCGTGCTTTATGGACGGACGCGCAATGCAGCGGAGCGGTGAGCGAGAATGAGGACGCGATTACTCTGAGCTGCGCTCGGCTCGCAGATCGTGTAATTGGGATGCCAATGACCTGCAGGGAAGGAAAACACAATCTGTGTCAGCCACCAGCAGCACTGATGGTGATGACGTTCCTCCAGACGACATCACTGAACAGACCACGTTTCAATGGAAAGTGTTCGTAAAAAAGCGTGTTTTTTCCCGAGTGATGGGGATTCCTCAGCGCTGGGAGCACCAACACATTTCATTCACCTCCTTTGGATTAGAAAATGTAATCTGCTCTTTAATTATTCCAAACTGAATCTAATGTCAGTAGCTTTTAAAACGTCCTTCTGCTACTAATACATATGACAATTAGCAGTGTCCATTTACTCCAATGCAGACAAAAGAATAATAAGAGACAGGAACAAGAGGAAGGAGGCCAGTGTGGGGGGACAGGCCGTTAATCACTTATAATGAGCTCCTCCAGGGGCATTGTCCTGCTTATACCACGGTCACTGCCAAACGACAAAATTATTTGCATTTATTTGTATTTTCATACGTTTTGCAATCAAAATTGTGAAAAAAAACTTTATAGTTTTTTTCACAATCCTTACAGGATCCCTGGTAACCCTGAGAGTTTGCTAATACCTGGACAACTCATTGCCATCCCAACAGTCTTACTAAGAGAACTATAGTCACCAGAAGTCTTAAGTGCATCTCCTTTTTAAACAAGCATCTGAGAGCATGAACCAGAGCAAACGTACAGAAACAAACTAATATGAATACAATAAGTGCAACAAACTAATACGAATGACGAACAGAAATCTGTTTTCCTGTTAATGTCCAAATGTAGATTTGTCCCCGTCCTTTGTAAATGATTCCTCCAGTATCACTCTCAGCTAGACCAGGCTGAACATTTGATGTCGACACATTCCTTGCATGGCCAGGAATCTAACTCTATTTAGGAATAATGTAGCGGATGTGTACGCTAGGTTTTGGTGAAGCCATTGATTCCCTATAAACAGCTTCCTGTATCAGTGCTGTAGGTGCACACTGTTTTGCTTATCTGCAAATATGCTAATTAGCTAATTAACTTAGCTAAGTGCCTTCACTTGCTGTCTAATTTATTTGTATTTATTTATCATGACTTTATTTAACCAGATTTATTGGGAACCAGTTCTCATTTACAATGACGACCTGGTGCGTCCACAGGAACATAGAAACATCTCAATCAATCCCATGAAAAACACCATAATAACTCTTAACTTTGTCTTAACTCAGTCAGACAAAGTAGAACCAGGCTCCATGCGTTGCCATTGCGGTTGCCACCAGAAGATGGCGCTGTTTCTTCACAAATATCCACTGAAACCTGCGTGTGGTGCTCTGGTCCGGCTGGTTTCCCCTCTAATCATCGAATCAGCGGTTGACGACCACCTGGTGCGTCACGTGAGCGTAAGAACCAGCAGGCGAGCTCACTCATCAGTTCCTCCTCTGACATCACGTGTTGAGATGAAACGTGCAGCTTCTCAGCAGTCCGCGCTTTTGGTCCTTAAAGTCCTGATCTGGCGTTTTATGATGCGACATGATGTGACGTTAGTGGCGGCTTTCTGTTGAAGATGTTCGCTCAGAATGACACCAAGAACGTCAACCAAGAATGACAAGGAAGTGATGCACAACTGCGTTTCACTGTTTCTGGTGACATCAACTATTTTGAAATTGAGAAAATAATCTCAAACTTCAGATGTTCAGTGAATGAGTACTTTTAAGGACTTCTCATCACATCACACATGTAGAGCTTTGAACGCTTTAACCACAACCCTGTTTGTTTGCATGAAATCTTACAAATTCAATTTTTTTTTAAATTGCTAAACACAACTCCTAACTCAACTAATAGTTTGTCTATTTTGCTTTGGCTCTATTCTTTAATTATTTTTCATGTTCATATATCTTTTGGGGGAGTGGCTTCAGAGGGAGGCCTGTCAGTGTTGCTGACTTAGCAACTTTCTTGCTATATTAATTAACTTTTGGAGCGAAGGACATTCATTGGAAAATATTTGGCAACACCGGGCTTAGTTTTTAGATTGGATAATTATTAAACATCTAGTTTACTCTTGCTAGTTTTTCAACATTACTATATCTTTTAAGCATCTCTTCAATAACAGCTGAGTGAACTCTCAGATGAATCATTTTATTCATTTTTGGTTTAAGAATGAACTATGAACCTCAGCAATTTGGGCGATGTGATAAAAAAGACACAGTGATGACTGGTGGAAAAGGCGAGTTTATTTAAATGTGACTATTCTGATAAATGCTAAAGTTAAGCTTCTCTTTAATGTCATTGCTTAAATATAATGAAAAAAAATGACAACGCTGGTTCTGAAAATAGAGAAATTCACATCCAGTCTTCACCGTGACATTTTATAAGAGCATTGCGGAGTTCGTCATCACTTCCTGCAGTCTGAATAATACAATGTGAGACGTCAAAACACTGAAACGGTTTGGTTCTGCAGATACACTTTGTATATCATAAGTGCTGCATGGACCCTTTCTGTCTTGTTCCTTCACATGGAGAAGCAGTCTGACATGAACGATGGTTTATCAGTAAACAGGTGATTAAAGGCGGCCGTGTTGACCTTTGGGCCTGGAGTCATTTCCCTAAAGGAGACATTACTCCAGTTTGACTGTCAAACAGAAACGCGGTACGTTGGTCCAGCAAACGGAGAAAAACCTCAGTGACTAATGGGAGTCATTAAAAGAACTCTAATAACAGCCGCTCCCCACCATTCATTATTTAGGAACTGTAATTAGTTTTGGATGCTCGTTGGAGAGCTCTTTCTGTTTTTCTGTGTAAAATTTAGGAGGAAAATAAAAACCCCCGCTACAGCTCACGTTAGATGACTTGTCTCTCCTGTCGGATGTTGGTTGGTAATGTCACACGAGCACGTCGCATCCAGCAACCCAGACACTTTGGGTTGGTAGGAGGAGGAAAATGTGAAGAGTTTTCTGGACCTTTCTCCCCAGGCTCTCCACACCTTCATCTTCTCTGAGGCGACAAGATGACGAATCCATGTTAGCGGGTTAAACCTCTCGGGGTCATCGGAAGAACCTTTTCAGGGAGCCATTAAGCTAAAAGCATGAGAAGAAAAGTGAACTTCTTAAAAAAGACTGTGTAAGTGTTTCCATTATCAGACCTCTGTGAGTGTCAGCTCTTCTTTTATACGCTTCCTAATCTGAGATTACAGTTTGAAGAGGTCGTTTCAGAGAAGTCTATGGGCTCGATGCTCAGACGAGTCGATGCACTTTCTAAGAGGAGAGAAAGACACATTTTGACATTTTGCTCTGATGACTCTTCATGGAAACATCTGCTGCTCATCATTGCGGATGTAGGATTAGGCTTGCCTGTATTTCTCCTCACTAATCATCTGAATCTGATGAAACACCTGCTTCCATCCACCAACATCAGATGTTTAGTGCATCATATATAACACGTATCTTCAATTATATATCACGATCTTCATGATGAAGAAAACCTTTTTAGGACGTGAACACAGTTCAGTATTTATCTGAGAAATGAAGCCTGTGACAGCCTAGCTGTCTGTCTTCTCTTCCACGTGACCTCCCTTGTCACTTCGCGTTGCCACGTCATGGCTGTGAAAAGCCTGGAATAGTTCAGCAGTTATGGATTTTTTTCTTCTTCTTCTCCCCATCCTGAGTGGCAAGCAACGACTTTGTCTCTGCCTCCTGGCAATGACAGAATCTTCAGATTGCAATTGATTTTAGTCCCAGTGGCCGTAGAGCCCAAGTGCATTTAAAGTCCAAGGATTCAATGATTCTGTGCCAAGAAACCAGCTGAGTCTGTTGTCTGACAATCATTTCTGCAGGGAGACGCTGACCCTGAATCAGCTCCAGGTGCTGACCTCTGCAACCCCCCCGAGTGGATGGTGGGTATTTCCAAGTGTGAAATCAACACGTATTACAACTATTGATTGTCATTATCGGTGAGTTGATGCAACAGAAATATCTCAACACTTGTCATGAAACTTTGTACAGACATTCATTGTCCCCAGAGGATGAATTATTGAGTTTAATAACTAACAGGTTGACATGTTGGGCTTTAACTGAAGTTATTAATTCACTTTTGGATGAATTGCCATGAAATGTCATACCTTCATTCATGGGTCCCAGACACTGACTGTGTTACAAAACATTTTTTGAAAAAGACAATATTCCTACCAATCTGTTCACATGGCGAAGTACATTATTTTTTTTTATTCACTTTTTGTAACCTGGAGGAGAGAATGAGAGTTTTAAAACACTTCCGCATCGGCTTCACTCGGCAGAAACGGAGGTTGTCAAAATGTCCTCGCTCTGAAGGTCTTTGGTCCTCACAAAGATAGCTGTACAAGTACACACACACGTATACGTGTGCAGAGAGGCAGCAGAGATGAGGGGAATTCTTATCATTGCTGCAAAAACTGTCACCAGACTGTTTCTCTACACTGCAATTACAGCGCAGAGAAGAGTGCATTATTTAAGGACCACTGTAGGCAGACGGGAGCAGAAAGGTCCAGAACCCAGAACCCAGAACCCTTAATTACCTCACAGTGACGCACAAGAGCACCTCTGAAGGATGCCGGGCTGACAGAGTCAACTTGTCCAAGTGTATGTTATTTACCGATCCAGTGAACTCGGAGCCTTTTTCTTCCCGAGGGTTCAAAAGGAAAAGGGTGGAGTATAAGGTACTTTTCCTCCGTGAATAGTTTATTATTAAGAGCAACGTCTTCTTTGATATTCTGCTCTTTAATATTCTTTTCTCTCAGTTCATCAAAGTTGAAATATTAACCCCAGTGAGGGGAAGATCAAAGCTGCTTCATCGTCCCTGTTAACACGCTTGAAACGTTCCGCAACACGACAGCCCGTTAAAAGCGGCCGTCTGCTGCCCACGCTGGGAAACGCCGTGTCTTCAGTGGACCGGGCAGCCTTCAAGGGGCTTCGCATTCTGCTGTTATGGAAGCAACTGACAGGACTTTTTGCATTAATCATCTCCTCCACCCACACAGGCTTTGAAACACATGCTAGAAGCCGGATGTGCTCTTTCGGGTCAAGTCTAATTTGGCGGCTGTTCAAGGCCATTGATACAGAAAGTCTCTGTCTGTCAGTATAATAGTATATATAGTCAGATGATTATGAGCATGAACAGAGGAGCTGCCTCCTGCTGCGGTAAACACACCTCGTTACACCTGGACGCACCGCTGATTGACACTTGGAGGCTCTGATTGATCTGCAATCATCATCATCAACCTCACCGGCAGCACAGAGTTCTTTCATTCACGAATTTACAAATGTATTGTTTTATTTACTTTGTAAATGTTTTCTATGCTTCCTGTGAAGCACTTTGAAATGTCTTCTTGAGCTATAAATATGGTACCACTTTCTGAAAATCAATAAGTATATAATATATATTTATATATTTTATAGATCAGTTATCAGCTGTTAGTGAGATCAACTTTTGTGTTGCACAGTTCTGAAAACCGGCTGCAGAGCCTCTGGACCCAAATCCATTTAATAATAACTTGACTGTGTTTTAATGGCTAGCCAACTTCTATGTTACAAGTCATTGTTTTGCAAGTCTCAAGCGAGTCCCAAGTCAAGACTGACAAGTCTCAAATCAAGTCCCAAACTAGTCCCAAGTCGAGAGCCAAGTCATGACTGACAAGTCCAAATTCAAGTCCCAATGCAAAACCCACAAGTCCCCAGTAAAGACTCGATCTCAAGTAAAGACTCAATCTCAAGTTAAGACTCGATCTCAAGTTAAGACTCGATCTCAAGTAAAGACTCGATCTCAAGTTAAGACTCAATCTCAAGTAAAGACTCGATCTCAAGTAAAGACTCAATCTCAAGTAAAGACTCGATCTCAAGTAAAGACTCGATCTCAAGTTAAGACTCGATCTCAAGTAAAGACTCGATCTCAAGTAAAGACTCGATCTCAAGTTAAGACTCAATCTCATGTTAAGACTCGATCTCAAGTAAAGACTCGATCTCAAGTAAAGACTCGATCTCAAGTAAAGACTCGATCTCATGTTAAGACTCGATCTCAAGTAAAGACTCGATCTCAAGTTAAGACTCGATCTCAAGTAAAGACTCGATCTCAAGTAAAGACTCGATCTCAAGTAAAGTCCTAAACTTTTAGTGTTGAGTACAAACAAGTCATGATGCACTCTCTACCAAATGTAATGACGTTTTCGTCACCATCTGTGTTTTCCATCTTGACTGCAGTTTGTTTTTTGTTGACCGCCGTATAGTAGTTGTACAGCGATATGACCTTTGGTCTCATTATTTCCCACTGGTGCTCAGTAATGAGGTGTTAGTCCTTCATGGTTCTCTCCTACGACTTGATTGGCTGCTGTCGAAATGCTTCAAACAAAGTGGATCTGGAGGAATTACAGCGCTGCTGTTACTTGCTGAGAGTGAATATCGCTAACATTAGTCGATTCAGGAAATGAATGGATGCACTTTTTAAATACTTGTTAATAGTCGGGTTTATTTTCAAGTCAAAACGCTCAAGTCCAAGTGACGTCACGACTCATTGGTGTCAAGTTACAAGTATTTTTTATTTTATTTTGTCAAGTAATCTAATTTGCACACCTCTGCTTCTTGACACATCGGCATACAGACGGAAATGATCTGCAGTCATAGTTATATGTGCAACAACAACGTAACTTACTGAACGTGGCCAGAACTGTACAGGATGTTGTTCAGGTTGAGATCCCATGAAAGCATCCACAGACGACAGCTACATCGGTGAGTCACTCAGTCATGAAATGAGATGCGACAGCGAACGATGGAACAAACTCGGAGAGCCTTTAAGACGTGGCTTCATACCACACACCAGTACAGTGACGGTGCTCATTCATCATGGTCTCACTTCACATCGCTGACTGGTGAGACTCGAGATACAGCAATTATTGATGAGTCACCACAGGAATTAACTCCCGACCCCGACGGTTCTTTACAACCAGAGCCTGCTGCTACGCTATCTGATGACCAATCAGAAACCAGCGCTGGGAAGACATACTGGTGTGTGTGTGAGAGAGAAAGAAAGAGGTGTATATATACACAGAATGGCTCTGATGTCGCCTCATCTTTCCTCCTTCCCTGCCTCTTGCTAAGGAGACAGCTCAGCAGCAGTCTTAATGGTGTTGGTGTAATAAAGGCTGGGCTCTGCAGACAGACTCCACACTGATCGGAGATCCCCCCCCCCCCCTTCTGTCATCCGGCCCTCTCTTCTTTACTTCACTCTCTCCTCTTTCCTTGACATAAAACTTACAATTTACCCAAAACAAGATCTCATACCTGCTTCTGGGAAAACAAAAACAAAGGTAGACTGGGGAGTAATTATGCTTCAGGGATGTACTACTGATGGACGGAGGATGGACGGTTGGACAGACAGACGGATTGATGGGTGGATGGACGGATGGGTCGACGGATGGACGGAAGGAAAGAAAGACAGATGGATGGATTGATGGACAGATGAATGAACAGACTGGTGGATGGACGGATGGATGGATGGATGGATGGAAAGCAGCTTATGGGACATGTACCAAACACAGATCCACACTGAAATAAAGAGTAAAATCACAGCAGTGAATTGATGGTCTAACAGCCAGAACTACTCCAGAGAGCTCTCACTATAATATAGGATGTACTAATGGATATATTGCAAATGCAAGGTGTTTAAAAAGGTATCAAAAAGTGCACGAATGATGATTGCTTTCGAGAATATAAAATACAAATTGGAGATAAATATGCGGTTGTGCTTGAGGCTAACGTAGCCAGTAATTCCTGACTTCAGCAGCCTGATGACGTAACAAAGGAAGAGATATTATATAATCAGAATGTATTCATATAACTTGAGCTGGACCGTAATCCCCATTCTATTACTTTTACCTGAACTATTGTAGCAGAAACATCTCGTTACACCATCTGCTCCACCTTTATGTTCCATGGCACGATTGGACACGAGTTCAGACGATGCCTCCATCTTTACTTTTGGGCCGTGCAGAGAAAAGCACAAGTGGAAAGCAGGCAGGCTATTTTTAGGTCTGGAGACATTTTTGGAGATTTATCTGATTCCAGAGGTTTGGGGGCGGGGGGGGGGGGGGGCATCAGGGTCCAGGCCGGGGAAACATTTAAAAGAGGAAATGATTTATCGTGATGGATTTTGATGCCATTTGTGGAAGACTAGATAGAGCTACAAGCTCTATTTGAATAACAGGAAATGCTCAGAAATGTCCTTTGTTGAAAAGCAAAATCCTGAATTAGCTCAAGCTTCACCAGCGAATATCAAACCTCTTACATCAGGCCCTGAACAGTGGACAAAAAGCCTGTTGCATACGAAAAATACACAATATACTGATGTTACATTTTTGTTTTTTTAAAATACGTTTTTAAATGTTAATAGTCCCCAAAACCTTTTTCCAGATTCAAAGACACGACAGTGACGGATCGGAGCATAACTGTAAAGGAACACACTGCAGATCTCAATGTGGACAATTAGCTTTCAGGGCTGTCAACCCTGGAACACATTAGCAACTGAAATCAAGTTAATTCCAGATATAAAGTCCTTTACAACAAAGATTACGTGCTGGCTAAAAGTAGACCCGTTTCCAGCTGATTGCACTGTAAATACTCCTGTACATCAGTAATGTGTTGTCGCTTTATGGCAGTGAAAGAGTTGTAAAATAGCAACAGCTATAAACTCTGTGCACCAGTTTCATGCTCTGCATTGGAGCTACGTTAAAGTGCATCCAGTCCCTATAAAGTAAATGAGACAAAACCTTTGAAGAGGGAAAACAAATGAACAATAGAACAGGAGGGATCCTGCTGCCAGGACAGAAATAACAATAATATAATTACACTATGGAGAAGAATGACGGTAAGTAGATCTTTAGCTGAATCTCTTTGTTGTTCTGAACCTCCTTCAGCTCAATGTCACGTTCATGTGGAACACAGCTGCTTGTTTCTGTCCTGCTGTTTG
Organism: Lycodopsis pacificus; assembly: GCA_028022725.1. Classification (NCBI taxonomy): domain Eukaryota; kingdom Metazoa; phylum Chordata; class Actinopteri; order Perciformes; family Zoarcidae; genus Lycodopsis; species Lycodopsis pacificus. Next base: position 30,135,202 of record CM051690.1, on the reverse strand, counting down.
CTGTCAACACTGAATTCTCATCAGCACCAAAGCAGCAGGTGGGCTGCACCTGCTGCCAGGAGATAACTGAATCTGGTGAGGTGGGCCGACAAATACGTATTCATCTATCAGCGGTTATGAAATTAGTGTTGGCTGGGGGGATGTGTAGGACGATATCGTCATCAGAATCGGCAGATAAAGGTTTTCAAATTAGATATCGGCATCGGCCGCAAATGAGCATCTCCTCCAACATGACAGCAGCTCGTTTGCTGCTCGTTATTTACGCCCAATTAGCAACATGAGCGGAGAGACTGAGCTGGGGTTGAGATAACTGGATTGTTTCATAAGTAGTCATTTTACCAGCTCATTGTCAACCAATGAAAATCCAAATCATGGGCAGACGATCGCCGCTGGGGTCCCAGAATGCATTTGGGCCGAAGCATTCTGCCTCCTTTGCCCTCCACATGCTCTGTTGATCTGCATTCAACCAAAGACTGCTCGGACGTGATCGGTTAATACTACTCGGACTACAAACCAGAACGAGAACGCTTAGTAAACCTGCTGATCGATGGAGGAAACCACGAGCTACATCTTTGAGTGGGTTTAATGCTGACGCCTCTTCCAGCTCTGAGTATAACAGAAGATCAGATGTTGACTCCACTAAAGCAGAGACTTGATGTTCTTTGCAAATAGGTTGAAAAAATATGTGCGTTTATCGATATTAGTAATCAGCCAAAATGAGTTGGAAAATATCGGCATTTCAGGATATCGGATATCAACAAATATCCTGCATTGACCCCACTGACATGCAGATGCAGTGGTTTCACACCTGCTGTCTGACGTGTGTCAGCACGCTGCCTTCAACATTAAACCTGCAGCGCTTATTCACGATATCTTGCTCCAGCCTCATGGAAGCGTTATCGACGTGAAGCTTTATATATATTTTTAATCTCTGGGTTGTTTCTTTCACGCATACAGTATCACATGAGTGGTTCGCACTCACAGCCCAGTTTTCATGTTATTTCAATGTGTTTGGGTTCATGCAGGTTATGTTACTTAGAAACTTAAGAAAATAGTTTTTTCTTTGCCAATATATCCCCTGCTGGCTCTCCTACTTATTTTCCCCGTGCACTTAAATGGAAACTCTGGAATTGCCTGTGGGTGTAAATGTGATTATTATTCTAATTTGTTGTTAGAAAATAGTAAACTCTTCAAAGGTGTAAAAGAGAGCTCTCATTCCCGTCACGTATCTTTCTGAATATTAATTAAGAAACATTTCCTCCGGATGTCCAGACAGTGAGACTCGATGTCCTTCATTTGGTCAGTGGTGTGTGTGATGAAGGTGTGTGTGCGGTTGTTGTTTCTGATAACTATCGATGGATCAACTGATCAATAAACTCTGAACAATGCACCGTTGGAGGGACGAAGCTACAATCCCCCGCTCTTTGTGGAACGTGTTTGGACTCCGCTGCCTTTGGGGCGACCACTCCGAATAGTTTTGCTGAAAATAGAAGTAAACAAACGTCATGATACACTAGCGTCACAGGAGAGCTGTCAAACCCCAGCAAGTCATCTATTCATCGCTTTCCTCCAGTGATTGAAGCTGCACTCATCAATATGTGTGCATGAACAATGGACGAAATACTTTATTACGTGAAAGAGTTCGCTCAAAGTGATGAACCCACAGATTCTTCAGCTCTCGGAGGGTTTTAGCATCTTTCCACCTTCAGCTTGTTTCGATCTTTACAGCTTCACTGTTGGTTCTCTCTCACGGCTTCGTTGACCTCGTCTTCCTGCCTCATCGCCAGCAATGTTTTGGGGATGCGTTGAATGTTGCTTTTGCATTCGGCGAGAGGAAGTGACGGAGTATATCTAGTAACCGTTATTGAAAGTTACGTGGTATAATAATTGTACAATATTGCGATCAAGAAAGTCCACAAAGCGTGTGGGAGGGTGTTGGACAAGTCCAGCAAAAAACACAAGACTTTCACCGAGGACGCCGCTGTTCCTGTCCCGTGTGCAACCAAGAGTCAACGTTGACTTCATACTTTCCACCCAAAGTTGTTACGCATGTTGCGTAGCTTTACATCAGACAGTCCTCTGCTGGTTATCAATTCACGTGGCTACGTTTTTACGTTACATTGTTACGTTATTGTTTTCACACTTTGTTTTCTAACCTTAACCAGAAGGTTTGTTGCTGAAAACGAACGAATCGTTTCACAATTGAAACATGTTGCATTGTGAGTTCCTGCGGCATGATATGAGGCTGATATGAAACTTATTTATGAAACGTATATATTTGGCGTTGACGTTTGATATCCGTGGGTTGCAGAAACGTACAATGTCAACATTGTTGCTGTTGACTGTGTTGCGTCTTCAGCGAAGAGAGCTCGAATGAGCCGACTGCACAGGTGGAGACTTCCTTGAGATGAAAGTGAAGCGTTTGCTTAAGAGACGGATGTTGGTGAAGATTGTATTTTTTAGTGTTGAGTCAGCCAACTCTAAATATGAACAGTTCTGCTAAACGTTTGTTATTCATGCTTGAAGGTGCACAATCTGAGCAAAGTCACCCAATGTCCTCCACGAACGTTGCACGACCTCCAGAGGATCGGAGCGGTGAGGCGTCTCCGTGCAGGACTCTCGGGGACATCGCACCAAAACGAATGAAGTCGTGTTTGTGAATGACATGTCGCCTGGTTGTTGTGAATGAAATGTAAAATTGGTTTCTCAGTCATTAAAAGTGGGGGGGAGAGAAACATGAGTCATGCAGCCTCGAGCACAATCTGCTGCCTCCGTCTCCGTCTCCGTCAGCGCCGGTGGACCCGAAGCAGGCGGCTCAGAAACGAGCGATCGGTGCAGTGAACCGGGGAAAACAATACTCGAGCAACATCTGCAGCAGCAGCAGTCATGTGTCCATATGTGTGTGTAAACGTTGCATAAGAGGTCAAATGATATCATTTACATGATTAGTGAGTTAAACACAAAATGTGAGTATTTCTGTACATTGAGATTGATTTCACAGTAGACTGTTGCAGTCTGTTTGTTTGCTTTGCAGTGTTTCTCTTTTCCAACTCTTCGGCATCACAAACATCATTTATCTCAAATCTGGAGTTCAAAGTAATTATCCCTTTAATGTGTGGGTTCGTGATGCTTTTGCACCAATAAAACAGTGAGACAATTGTTTTATTGTTAAGCATAATGCTTTGTATTAGTTTAATCACATTCTAAGTGACACAAAACTGTATGACAAGGACATTTGTACCTATTTCGTCTTTATACTAATGAGATGATGTGCTACACAGATGACTTCAGCGGTTTGACAAACCTTCATTTCCCTTTCAATAATAACTTGATTCCAGCTGGTTATGAAAACAATCAGTTTGTCCATTTGGCTCTCGGTCTCTGCATCACATGAACAGTCCAAACAACTTTCAGAGGGATAAAGCTCACATGAAGGAAGAACAACGAGGCGTTCAGCGCCAGCACTGTTCGGTTCTCTTCATCATACGGCAGAAGAAGGAGCGACTGAGTCACCACGTTTAAATGCAGGAGAGGCTGCACAATGCCATTCTGAGGTAATAATAGAAGAGTATGAAAGTCATGTGGCGACTTGCTGCTGATCATCGTGGAATAAACAAAGCAGTGTTCATCATTATTTAAAGTTGAAGTGATTCATTTGAGGCTGTAATCCAACAGATTCACAAAGTGTCTGATTCAAATGATAATCTCATGATGACAATATATTACAGACAATTGTTTAATGCCTCCTCTGTTTTAAAGCCTCCATCCTCCATCCAAGTAATCCACTATTCATCAGCAGAGCTGCTGCATGATGTTGTTGTTGTTGACTTTTTGAGGCATATTTTGCCCAGCAACTTTTACGGGATGACTCACCCAAGGCAGCTGTTACGCATGACAAAAAAAAAGGAAAAGAATAAGGTGGAGCGAACAGATGGCAGGAGTCGGATAAAAAAAAAAAAAAGGTGTTTGGCGCGGGGAGGGGAGGGGGACTATTTGAGACCAGAGTGAGGGAGAGGGGGGCCCCACATGCTGCCGCGCATCGGGACCATGCAGACCACCTCCAGGATGCTCAGCGGGGCGCTGCTCTGCGCGCTGCTGCTGCTGCTCTCCACAGCCGCCAGAGCCCAAGTGTTGGACCCCGAGTCCGAAGAGGAGCTGAGCCCCAGATCCCTGCGGGACTTCTATCCGAAAGGTCCGAACCTGACGAGTGAGAAGCAGCTGGTAACGCTTTATTATTACTCCACTTCTGCAAAACGAGACCTTTACAGCGAAATGTGTTTCTTTTTGTAGTTACTTTGAATTTCAGTTGTGTTGTGTTGAGCAGTTTTAGTAGATGTGGCCATTGAGCTCCAGTTTGTTGCCGCCTCAAATGAACTCCATTCAGAAAAGCATGCACTTAAGATGTACTTGTGTTCTATGCAGATGATTTGACATTTCATATCATCGAGTTGTGTCCTTTTCAAACAAAATATGCAACTGTTATAACTACATTGCATATTATTATATAACTTTGTAGAATCCTTTTGCAGTTGTATTTTATGTGTGGCTGAAATAAAAAGGCACATTCATTGAGAACTTTCTTGTTTGTTCTTATCTGTCTGTCAGCTCGGAGCTCTCCACGAAGTTCTGGAAAAGCTGCAAGCGAAGCGACTCCCTTCATGGGAAAAGAAATTTGGCCAAGTCCCAACGGTAGGCCTACTGTACCTAAACACGTTGTATTGATTGCTGTGGCGTTGATTGCGTTCATGTCGCGGGGGGGGGGCAGAAATGAATCAACCCTCTGGTGCTGTTGCTTCTCCCTCAGTGTGATGTCGGGGAGCAGTGCGCCGTGAGGAAAGGCGCTCGGATCGGCAAGATGTGCGACTGTCCCCGGGGAGCTTTCTGCAACTTTTTCCTGCTGAAGTGCTTATGAGCCTCACCGGCTCTCAATAGCATCGAGAAGAAGAAGAAGAAGATTATTTTGTAATTACTCTCATATTTTGTATGATACAGCTGAGGAGCAGGTTTGGTGACTGGCCGACACTTACGAAAAATAACTGTATTCTATGATCAAATATATAAATACATTATGTCACAGAAGAAACTGTGAGGATATGTATCGTGATGGACAGGAGATGAGAATACTATAAAGTCCCATTACGTTAAATATCCAGAACCACTTTATGTATGTGAAACCACAGGGTCGTCGTTGTGATGTAGTAGCTTCTCAATAACCCACAATGCACAATAAACTATAAGAGGACCACGTGCACGCTGTTGAGTCATAACAGCAACTTCATGGGAATATTATGGTGATTCTTCGTCTGGGGGAAAATCCCAAAATATGTCTTTTGAACTATTTTGTTTCACATTAATGTTTGTGTATGGAATCATAATTATAGTGATATATGATAATAATAAACATTATTGTTTTGTAAAGCAGTGGCGTGAGTGCATATTCTTTTCATCTGAACTCTATTCAATGTGCATGTGTTTTATTTATTTTTTAAAGATGATGTTAAAGAGGTCAGTCAATATTTGAGGAATGACGTTGTGACTGCGGTCTGTGACGTCACGCCTCCAGGGGGTTGTTGTTGGCCAGAGACCGTCACGTGCATAATGGCGCTGAGGAAGAAAAGTAACCTGCAGCACATGATTTCAGATTGAAACTGAAGATTAAGACTAAAGAAGACAGTCTATCGCAGGGGTCTCAAACTCATTTTCACTTTGGGCCACATCAGCATCACGGTCGCCCTCAAAGGGCCGGTTGTAAATGTAAGACGGTGTAAATGTACAGTAACCAGCCAAAGAGCTGCTTCTATGACTGTGTGTTTAGGTATCTCATAACTTCGACTTTCTATCTCATCATTTCGACTATGGGGATATTATTATTATCAAGTCTAACTTTAAAAAAAAAATAAAAAAATTACAAAAAAATTTTGCTGGCGGATTCGCGGGCCACATAAAATGACGTGGCAGGCCGGATTTGGCCCGCGGGCCGGGAGTTTGAGACCCCTGTCTATCGGATTCATGGCACTCTCGTGCAGCAACCTCATATTTAAGCTTTAACATCAACACATCCAGATGTGCTGGTCAGCTTATGACCAAAGACCTTTTCTTTACTCAAACATCAGTTTCTGTTACTTTACGTTTGACGTCTGAGCTGCAGGACGAGGTTTGATTTCACATCACCTCTGAAGAAGCGTCTCCGTGCTGACTTTAAATACAGTTTAAGACCTTTTTTTGTTTTAATTGACCAAAAACCAATGTGAAAATAATTCAGGTAAATATTATAGATATTATACATACAGAACATATGGAGGTAAAATAATACACTCAAATACAAAAAAATAAAAAAAGAGATTGAAGGACAGTTCCAAAAACGTGAGTAGATACACAGCTATAAACTAAGGCAACAGATGGATTTGGGAAAAAGGAACCATCAAAGGGAAACACTTTTATCTGATATCCCAAATTCCCTCTGTGAAAACCTTTGACTCTAAAATGTCACAAATGAAACAGTTTGAACATGGCTTTAACCAATATTCAGATATCTGTTCTCGACATTTATGCAAATTAGCACATATACCTCGTTTGCATATTTAAACATACAATTTCAGAAAAATTGTGATACAAAAAACATTTGTCTGTCAGTAATCAAGTGTGAACGTTTCATGGTGATATCTATTCGTTAGTTTTAACCCATTCACCTGGAGTATTTTCTGACTAAGATAACATTAGGAATGATGGACTTCTACTTGTAACATAGTATTTTTACATTGTGGTACTAATACTTTTGCCTAAGTAAAGGATCTGAATACCTCACATGACATGTTCACAAACCCTTCATCGTGAAAAACACTGGAATGTTAATCAAGAAGATTCATCTAATAAACATCATCATTGAACATTTACTGGATTATTCCCTCTCATAATAATAATCATGATATTTTTCCTGGACTCCTCTCTGTTGTTTTAGTTCCTCTGTTTAGTTCTTTTCATATTCCACATCACTGCTCATCTGGTCCGCCCGTCTCTTCTTCTCTGCTCCCTGTCAGCAGTCATCAATAATGCAGCGGAGACAAGTACAAAATGTTGACTTAGTTCATTCCTGCTCTGTGTGTGACGTGTGTGTACACCTGGGATGTGTGTGTGTGATGTGTGTGTACACCTGGGATGTGTGTGTGTGTGTACACCTGGGATGTGTGTGTGTGTGTGATGCGTGTGTACACCTGGGATGTGTGTTGGGGAGTCAACATCATATTTAGTTTGTGCTGTCGATCAATCTAATCACAGGTTTTGTGTTTTTTTTGTGTGATTTCCTGAAAAAGCTGCATCATCACTAATATTTCACCCACCGCTTTTTAAACTGCAAAGTGAGACGAAGAAAAGCTTTCTTAATTAGAGGGCTTACTTAGTTCAGTGTTTTCAAACCGAGGTTTTGTTTCTCAGTGACTAATGGGGTCAAATGTTTTAAATTGGTACGACATTGAACGAGAGCGCTGCAATGTAGAAAGTGAAAGTGCTTGTTTTTGCCTCAGATTGTTGTTTTTAGTGTTTACAGGACGGACGTGACGGGAAAATAAAACGTTTGTCTTCACCTTTAACTCTCTGAACCCATCTGCTATCGTTCTGACGACAAATGAGCCTCTGAGAACAAGAGTCTCTACTGGATTGTTTCACAACTAGCTCATTTTAAGCTAATACGGAGCTAAATCATTGTGGGCGGGTTCCCAGATTGCATCTCAGCCAAAGTGTTCCACCTCTTTTGCTCTTGACAGATTGTTGACCTGCATTCAGGTTGAAGAAAAGATCGTAAAATACTTAATTAGGTTTAAGAAAAGATTGTAAAATACTTAGTTAAGTTTAAGAAAAGATCGTGAAATACTTAGTTAGGTTTAAGAAAAGATCGTAAAATACTTAATTAGGTTTAAGAAAAGATTGTAAAATACTTAGTTAAGTTTAAGACAAGATCGTGAAATACTTAGTTAGGTTTAAGAAAAGATCGTAAAATACTTCGTTAGGTTGAAGAGTAGATGGTGAAATACTTAATTAGGTTGAAGAAAAGATCGTTAAATACTTAGTTAGGTTTAAGAAAATATTGTAAAATACTTAATTAGGTTGAAGAACAGATTGTAAAATACTTAGTTAAGTTTAAGAAAAGATCGTGAAATACTTAGTTAGGCTCAGGAAAAGATCGTGAAATACTTAGTTAGGTTTAAGGAAAGATCGTGAAATACTTACTTAGGCTCAGGAAAATATCGTGAAATACTTAGTTAGGTTTAAGAAAAGATCGTAAAATACTTCGTTAGGTTGAAGAGTAGATGGTGAAATACTTAGTTAGGTTTAAGAAAATATTGTAAAATACTTAGTTAAGTTTAAGAAAATATTGTAAAATACTTAGTTAGGTTTAAGAAAATATTGTAAAATACTTAGTTAGGTTTAAGAAAATATCGTGAAATACTTAGTTAGGCTCAGGAAAAGATCGTGAAATACTTTGATTTTAAAAAAAGATCGTGGTTTGGGTAAATATAACTATGGAACTGTCGTTACTGAAGTTAGCCATAACATACATACTTTTTTCCAAAATAAGGTCCCATGGTGGACACAGGAAGGGGCGGGACTTCGCCTCTCGATTGACGGTGAGCAGTTGCTCCTGATTGCATTTCAGCCTATTTAGCAGTTGCTGTCTGCAGCGTTCTCCCTCAATACTGGACCAATTAGAGACATGTGTTGTCCCCATTAGTCACTTAGACACAAAAACATGAGAAACGTGGATCCACAGCGACGTTACCCTTTAACCTTTATAGCTTTAACCTTTATAGCTGTTGATATGTAAAAAACTCCAATCGTATGGTCTCTAAATTCGACTGAGGGATTAAAAGCACATTCATAGATCCATGTTGTCTTATTAAACACTTTAAGAAGCGGACACCCAGACACAGGCGGTCGGGCCGACAATCACACTGTTTATCTTAGTTCCTGAGCGGCAATACTTTCTCCAGACAGCGAGGATTTGTTATCGATTTCTCGGGGAATTAACTGTAATTCCGATTGAGATTGCGTGTGTGGATAAGGGGCTCTTTCTCACTCAGCGAGACACTTCAAAAACCTGCGGGACAACCCGCCGGGCCTAAACGTTTGATTGTGTGTGATCATTTGACAGAGCGGTAAAGAATGACGGAGAGAGACGGTGACGGAAACACAGAGAAAACCCGAAAGGAGACAGAGAAGCGGAGCGGGTGACAAATGATAGAGTCTGAAATAGAGATCGTGCTCTGAGGATGACATTGTTGGGTGTGAACCGCTCGATGCATCAACTCCAGACACTGCTTGAGGCAGCGACGTTGATTGATAGCGTGCGAACACACACACACACACACACACACACACACACACACACACACACACACACACACACACACACACACGTCTACCCGAGTTCAAATGGTCAGTGGCAGCTGATCAATAGAGGGCGATGAGCCACAACAAATAAAATAAAATAAATAATAATAAACTCTACAAATTGTCAACATTTGTGTTTTTTGAAATATGGAATCACCCAGTAATATGTGTAAAATATGAAACTTTATTTCCCTCAAATAGAAATTCTACATCAAGTAGAATTTAAATCTTTAAAATATACTTTATATAATATAAAGGGGACCGTTGGTAGAATTAAATAGCGCGGTCAATAATGTGAAAAAGTAAAAGGTCAAACTAAATCACTTTCTAAATGAAAAGGTTTGAACTCTCACAGCCACACCGGCCTCGAGGCTCAAATTCACACAAAGGCACGGCCGTCTCTAGCGGTGGAACTTTGTTCCATTCCCAAATCACACAGGACGTTGAAATAAAAACGTGCGTCCAAAGGCCCGGAACACAGATCAGTGCTCAGACCGTCCAACGGAGTGAAACGAGTCCCGGTGCAGCCGTGTGGATGAAGTCCGGTGGACTGTGCTGATGAGGCCGGAGGAATCCTGCTGACACAAACAACAGCTCAGTTTCTACTGTGGGAGGAGGTCAAGCGTGAACGTCGCTCAAATCACAGAGTTTTAGGATTCTTTATTCATCGGAGCTGCTATTTAAGCGTCTCTGATGAGGGGCGGAGTCATCCTGCTCGGCTGCTGTCTGAACTTGCCAATTACTGCTAATAAGAGGTGACACAAGTCTACTATGGATGCAAAGTATTATCATTTTCTTTAGGTGTACTGTCTTTTGTGTGAATCTGCAGGTAGAAACCAAATAAAACTTTACGCGGTTAAATTATTTGGTTTATTTAAAAATATATTCAGAAACAGAACCACTGGTGTAAACGTACAGTAACACACAGGAACAGTGTGGGAACTCACACCTCAATGCAACCCTGTTCACCTTTAACCCAAACAGGAACAAAGAAACCAAAGAAACCACAGCAGCACTTCACCCTCACACACGCAGCTGTGCACACGGTGTCAAACTGTCTCATGTTTTATGAACTGTGACTCTCCAACACATCCCAGCGTTGTGTGGGTCTCACTTTCTTTTTTTCTTTGAATCAGTGAAGTTAAATAAAGAAATAAAATAACAGCAGTAGCATTCATAATATAATAATGTATCATATAATGGGTACTGTAGTTGGCCTCCTGAAACATACTGTAAAAAGAAAAACAACCTCAAACTAGTCAGTCAATTCTTTGAAGCAATACTTTGATTGAAGAAACACACTTTTTCTTTAAAGTAGAAAAATGAGAATTAAACGCTGGTGCCTCTAAATAACTGTCCTAACTTTCACCAACTAACATTTGGGTCAGTAGAAATGAGAATGCAATCGCAACCCGACAGAAACAATCCTAAAACGCAACGGTTAGCGGGTACATTTGTTAAAAAAAAAAAGAAATAGAAATGAATGTTGACATCAATTAAGTTGAAAAACAAAAACAACGTCTGGACTTATTCCTCATCTTCAGCTATGTGTACATTGCTCTTACACCGTGCCAGCTGCAGTATGACACCAAAGTATCGTGGGAGATGCTCAACAGTCTGCTCCCCGACACGGTCACGAAGTCCTTCAGTAGCTCCATTCAGTAGACGTCACTCGTCTCTGCTCCCAGCAGGCACCACGGCAGGGCAAACGTCACAAACCGTCTGCTCTACGAGGAAGCGTCTTCCTGCTGCTCGGCCTCAAAAGGGTAGCTGAGAGCAGGAGGAGAGCCCTGACTCCGAGGCTGTTCGTCCAACAACATCAAGTCCTCCACATCTCTCCCTTTGAACCTCCGTCTGCAGATCTTTACTGACACTTTTCGCCCCTGAAAGACTTTTAGTGCCTCTTTGGAAGCCATGGCCCTGGCGGCGGCCTCGTCCCGCCCGTATCCCGTCCCCATGTACACAGTCTGACAGCGGATCTCGCACACGTGGCCTTCCTTCTGCGTGCGACCCGCGGGGAGGCCGTCGATGTCCTTCAGTGGCACAAACACGCTGGTCAGGGTCTCTTTACACGACTCGACGCAGCTGCAAAGTATTTCAAAATGGTCCAAGTTTGGACCGAAGCCCCCCGCCGACACCAACTTCCAGGCCACCGCCTTGTAGAGGCGGTTGAAGAAGGGCTGGTGCTCCGCTGGAGCCTGTGGACGAGGTCCGGATTTCTGACTCGCAGGCCACGGAGCTCCACATCTGGCTCTTTTCACAGCGCCGTCAGCGCCACCCTCTGAGAATAATGACACAAAAGGCAGGAGACAGCGATGAGTGCACAAAGAATCACATCTTAATGAGGGAACAGACTCCGGCCCCAGGCTATTAACCCAGGTTAAAAGAGAAAAACAACCTGTAGGTGAAACCCTGCTGTAAAGGAAACATGTTCGGTCCGTAAAGAGCAACAAGGTTTGTGTTGCACCGAGTCCTTCCCACTATCTCACTTAGTCACAGCTCTTATAAAGGCTACTCAAGTTCACCACAATTCCTAATCCTCTCAGCTGATGTGTGTTTAAAATACCCACCAGCATCGTATCTTCAGACAGCCTGTCATCAGAATCATTACATGTCTTATGGCTGAATACAGAGAAATAAAATAAGTGATGTGGTTCAATACCTAAATGGTATTACTATTTATGTACTGTACGTTGTCATTCATAGTGTGCACTTCTGTAGTATTATCAATCACCAAGGATGGGTTGTGTGGAAAAATAACTGATTGCGGATGAAATCCTTCATCAGTCATCTCTACTCAAAGCCGATTGTAGTTTTTGAGGCCGTAGCTTGTGGTTGTGCTGGATTGCATCGTGTTGGAAGGTGCTTCTAATATCTTACACATACACGGGGAAACATAATATTAGAAATACATTTGAAGACGATCCCAGACTACAGCGCTCTGCCACAATGCTTACTGTCGTGTCATTTCTCTGCCTATGTATCCGTTACCAACAAGCTAAAACTATAAGATAATGGTAGTGAGTGTTTTGTCTCGTGTCACCGCCCACAGTAAATACAGTCGTCTGTTTTATTCTTATTAAACGTGTGGATTGCATTACCAGTCCGCTTTCCTCTGGCCAGGATTCCATCTTTTGTTGTTTTGTGAATGGGGGCATCTGTGACCACTATCCCCTCACCCATCTCCTTGATCCGGTCCATCACAGCTTGCGAATAGCTGAAGGGTGAAGAGAACAGAGACAAGTGGCAAATTTGTGCCCGGTTTATAACATTTTAAATGGTTTGGCCCCTCCTCCACTACGTGACTTGGTGTATACTCGCTCAGTAAATATCTAGATCCTCAAGAATATCCTCTATACCAGACTGTACCATCCTCAAGAATATCTTCTATATTAGACTGTACCATCCTCATGAATATCTTCTATACCAGACTGTACCATCCTCATGAATATCTTCTATACCAGACTGTACCATCCTCATGAATATCTTCTATACCAGACTGTACCATCCTCATGAATATCTTCTATACCAGACTGTACCATCCTCAAGAATATCTTCTATACCAGACTGTACCATCCTCAAGAATATCTTCTATATTAGACTGTACCATCCTCATGAATATCTTCTATACCAGACTGTACCATCCTCATGAATATCTTCTATACCAGACTGTACCATCCTCAAGAATATCTTCTATACCAGACTGTACCATCCTCAAGAATATCTTCTATACCAGACTGTACCATCCTCATGAATATCTTCTATACCAGACTGTACCATCCTCAAGAATATCTTCTATACCAGACTGTACCATCCTCAAGAATATCTTCTATATTAGACTGTACCATCCTCATGAATATCTTCTATACCAGACTGTACCATCCTCAAGAATATCTTCTATACCAGACTGTACCATCCTCATGAATATCTTCTATACCAGACTGTACCATCCTCATGAATATCTTCTATACCAGACTGTACCATCCTCAAGAATATCTTCTATACCAGACTGTACCATCCTCAAGAATATCTTCTATACCAGACTGTACCATCCTCATGAATATCTTCTATACCAGACTGTACCATCCTCATGAATATCTTCTATACCAGACTGTACCATCCTCAAGAATATCTTCTATACCAGACTGTACCATTCTCAAGAACATCCTCTATACCAGTGTGTAGCTTTGTATGTCGTCTTTACTGTTTGTTATTGTGCATTCCTTGTTTTGACCTGCCAAAGGGACTACAGATGTGAGTTATCTTAAAGCTATAATCTGGTACGGTGCATCAAATGGTGACATTTATGTTTTAAACTGTACATAAAATAAATAAATAAGTTGACTCCACGTGGAGCATAGCTTCATCTTTTGCTTCCTGGAGTTTTAAATCATTCTGCTCTGTCGGTGTGTGTCTTACCTGCAGCCGAGGAATACGTGATTGGCCCAGACCATGGACAGAGAGAGTAGCTTGTCCAGATTACTGCTGCTGGGGACTCCGAGCTCCAGTGTGGTAGTGTAAGAAGAAGCCTCCATGTTTCTGAGGATGAACTCTCTCCGAGCAGCCCACTGTTTGTTGCTCTCACAGTAGGTCCTGAGAGTGTCGACCCACTGGGCCAGCTGTGGGTTCTGGACCAGGTACTCTGAAACAATGTCCTCTTCGCTCGTCTCACACGCCATCCCGGCTTTGGAAAGACCTGAGGAAACAAGGAACGCAGAATCAGTCATCTCTGTTAAATCACTTCTTAAAACACATTGTACAGAATGTGATGTCGTCGCTTTTCTGTATTTTTATTTGTTGATTTTATTAAATATATATAAAATCTTATTTTTAGGGTACCAACTGTCTCTCTGAGCTTTCTATTGTTGTTATTATTGTCTTGCTTTTGCTGCTTTCTCTGTCAAAGCACTTTGTAAACTCTGTTTTTAAAGGTGCTATATAAATACAGTTATTATTGATATTATCCCTGCAATATAACAAACACTGTCACGTTTATAGCATAGGAAACAAACACCTGCTCGTGTATTTGTGTGGCACGTCATATTAGTACAGCTAGCTTGAATCCGGCTAATTAAACTCAACAAGTCTGATATAGCTGTGTTTACCTACTAACGTTAGTTATCGTTTTAAGACCGCAGACAGTTGGTGTTTGGTTGCTAACGTTAGCATAATTAAGCTAACATTGTAACGTCGATAACGCCACTGACATAACGTTACTGACTTTAGCAACTAACGACCGTTAAGTTAAGTTTGACGGCTAAGTTAGCCGAGTGATTACAAATAGCTCTAGTAGAAAGTCGCATATGTTTACTACGTGCTCGAACTCAATCATAATATGACACTAATATGCTATAAATAGCTTTTTACAGCCTGAATGAAGCCGCTTTAATCATTTTTACTAGAAACTACGACATACCAAGCTCTCTCTCCGTTGCGCGGTGTTGCTAGCTAAGCTAGCTACATGACCGATTGATGACGCAAGACTGACGATGCTACCTTTTTTTTTTTTGAGAGGAACTACATTTCCCGGAAGCGCCTCATCGTTCGTTTTCTTTTGTTAACATAAATAAAAAACAGCGGATGCTTTTGTATCGTCTCGTAGATCCCAAAAGCTGAATAATAGAAGACACCTTTGCGATGTTTAACTACATAAAATCAATGTAGAAGGAAAAGGAAAAAGCGACGGAGCGACGGTTACTACGTCCATGGTTACTGTTGGTTAGCAACCAGTCCGTGCCACCGTGATGCTTTGCGTCGTGACGTGATCAACCTGCGACAGCGCGGGCTGACGACGGTGGTTTTGTTTTGGTGGCTGAATGAGACGCTCACAGCTGCATTTTCCAACGTTAATCAATTAAAGGTGAATTAACATGATTCATGAGCTGCTGCTGGCGTTGAGCGGATACCCGGGGACGATCTTTACGTGGAACAAACGGACGGGTTTGCAGGTAAAACCGAAGAAACAACACTTCTGTTTAACATTGACATGCTAACGTTAGTTAGCTAAAATATGATGTTTTTTTCTGCATCTATGGTATTGTGTACAATTGGGTTTTGCACCTTACTTTATTGTTTATATTTTTGCATTGTATTTGCTCACACTACTACTGTTTCCTGCAACTGCTGTACAACGTTTTCCCTCGGGCTATATATAAAGTTGTATCTTATCTTTATGTTGCATATTCATTAGACCCTCCAGTTCACCTAACCTGCTGTTGAGAAGGAGAACAAGTAAACTTCACACTAAAGTGAGGTGACGGTGTTACACTGTGTACTAATGCATTCTCACCACTAAATGACTTGGGGAACTTGTTCAGTGTACTTTCTACAGTGTA
Organism: Lycodopsis pacificus; assembly: GCA_028022725.1. Taxonomy (NCBI): domain Eukaryota; kingdom Metazoa; phylum Chordata; class Actinopteri; order Perciformes; family Zoarcidae; genus Lycodopsis; species Lycodopsis pacificus. Next base: position 30,119,483 of record CM051690.1, on the reverse strand, counting down.
GTCTCTTCCCGGACTTCAAGAGAGACACCACCGTAACAACATGCAAGGATGTGCTTCCATCATAGCTCATTGTGAACAGGACTGTTCATTGACAGAAAGTTAGACCGACTGATTCACTTAAGCGGTGGTGTAACACTGGCATTCTACAGAGTTCAACTGGACTGCTCTAAATGCAGAGGAAAGAGTGTTTATAGGTTGTGCCCCACAGTAACCTTTGTATTAATTCAATTCAGTTTATTTGTATAGCCCAAAATGACAAAGTATTCTCCGAGGACGTTACAATCTGTACACATACGAAGCCCTCTGTCCTTGGAGCCACGTATCAGAAAAGGAAAAAACTCCTTAAATGAGGCCCACAGTGTTTCCTTTCCAACATGAAGCACTTTGTTCTGCCCACAGGTGTCCCAGGAACTGCCCTTCCTCCACCCCAGTGAGACCAGCGTCCTCAACCGGCTTTCTAAACTGGGCTCCGATTACATCCGCTTCACAGAGTTTATAGAACAGCACACGGGCCATGTGCATCAGCAGGTAAAGTCGCAAAACAGCACTTTTGATATTTAGCAGTCGTGCCACACCCCCCCCCCCCCTAGCTGCATGTCTAAGGATGATATAAAGTGTGTTAGACCGTTCCCTAGCCGTCCGTATCTAACACAGGGTTTCTCTGTTATCAAAATGTTCTCAACAACGTTCTCTCTTCAGGAACATCACACCAACCTGCCCAACCAGACGGGACTTCATGGAATTTACTTGCGGGCTTTCTGCACAGGGCTGGACTCGAGCCTGCAGCCGTACAGACAGGCCCTGCTGGACCTCGAACAAGAGGTAAAATGATGTCACGGAATAAACGGGAATAAATGGTGGAGCACGTGAAATGTGCTCATTTAACTTGTGTTTGCGTGTGTTTCAGTTCCTTGGAGATCCACATCTGACGATATCTCATGTGAATTATAAGCTTGATCAGGTAAAGCATTCATCTTAAGAGATAATTCTTCGATTTCTTTCATTGAAAAATATACTAAAACCACTCCCAGTGGAAAGTCTTTCTCCAGCTAAATGTTTGTCTGACACTGTACCTTTTCTTTTAGTTCCAGCTGCTGTTTCCCTCTGTGATGGTGGTGGTAGAGTCAATCAAATCACAGAAGGTAAGGATTGTTTCTAGTAGCATTTCACCAGGAAATGTAAGTTCAGGGTGGCGTTCAGCACTGCAAGAGGACAAAGAACCAAATCATTTGTAGAATATTGAGAGAAAACACAAATGAGTTTGTATGTGGAAAGCAGCAATGACATGTAATGATGTGTCTGTTAGGGATGCTTGACCCATCATGTCCTCTTATCACATCCACGTTACTTTATGTGCATGAAGGTAGTCGACGGGCAATAAGACGTTTCCTAACATTCTATTTAGCCCAAATCTCTGCAATGTCCTAGAACTTGCTCAACAAACTTGCAAACTTTTCTTTTCGGGCGCCTTCTCATCTCTCAAAGCATTTCATACAAACTAAATGATCCGGAGTAACGCGTGTGTTGCTGCTGTAGATCCATGGCTGTCAGATCCTGGAGACGGTGTACAAGCACAGCTGTGGTGGGCTTCCTCCCGTCCGCATGGCCTTAGAGAAGTAAGTCTCTCACTGGGGAAAGTTCTCTTCTGATGCGCAATCAATATAGAGACACCAAGTCATCCTGTTTCAGTAGAAGTAAGGAAATAATGATTTCAAATGTGTTTTATTATTGTAATTGTTTTGACATAACAGTAAAAAGACAATAACATTACATAACTGTGTATCTCAGGTAAAAGCAGGTTTGAATGGGTGAGTTTTGAGGAGGGGAGTGAGGGAGAGAGTTCCAGAGGGAGGGGGTCGGCGTTGGTATTGTCTTCTTCTTTGATTTATCGCGTCGTGTCGTGTGACTTTCTGCAGGATTCTTGCCGTGTGCCACGGTGTGATGTACAAGCAGCTGGCAGCTTGGATGCTGCACGGATTGCTGCTGGACCAGAGCGAGGAGTTTTTCGTGAAGCAGGGCCCCAGTGCAGGAGGAGCTGCTGCCAACCAGGAGGAGGAGGAGGAGGACCTGGGGCTGGGAGGCCTGAGTGGGAAGCAGCTCCGAGAGCTCCAGGACCTGGTGGGAATCACAGCCAAGCTTCATTTATGATGAAATGACGTAATCGCACAGGACGAGTGGTCGCGGCGCTCGGTCGTCCACATCTGAATCTTTTGTAACTTTGCGTGCGAGATCACGTGACTGTCACAAAAACAGTTCTGTGATTAAAAACTCTATTAACACGTCTGGGGATTAAACAAAGAAGGACGTTCGTCTTCACAAACAGGAAGTCTTAAAAGTCTAATGTTGAGTAAATATTTTGCAGCCAAATCAAATAGTTTACAGGATGTTCATAAACAGCGAGTTATAAACAAAGCTTCAGACGCACGGGCCAGGAGGTCGGTACGTATATGTTGTTGAACAGAGTCTTGATTGCGAGCGTCTGTGCTTTGGGGCAGAGGCTGATCGAGGAGGAGAACATGCTGGCTCCGTCTCTGCAGCAGTTCTCCCTGCGAGCGGAGATGCTTCCTTCTTACATCCCCGTCCGAGTGGCCGAGAAGATCCTCTTCGTTGGCGAGTCCGTCCAGATGTTTGAGAACCACAACCACAGCCCGTCCAGAGCCGGTAGCCCTTCGTTCTGCGTGTGGTATCTTATCATAGCTTTAGTCTTTATGTCACATCTCACTGTTCGTTGTTTTAGGCTCCATACTGAAGCACCAGGAGGACATGTTTGCTGCCGAGCTGCACCGACTCAAGCAGCAGCCTCTCTTCAGCCTGGTGGATTTTGAGAACTTGATTGATCGGATCAGGAGCACGGTGGCTGAGGTGAGCTGGCATTCTACTGCACTGAGGACGGGTATCGGTACTGTCATCGGTTCGGTTCCTTATCGATACTCGTCGGTTCTTTTTTTATTATAATGTGAGAAAGAAATACAATTACTGAAGAAAAGAATCAACATTGCTTTATTTTTCTTGTATGCAAACAAATGAGCAGCAATACAAAAAGTTCTAAAATCTATAAAATACATTCACAGCTAAACAATGATCTTAGTGATTATGTTTCATTGATGATCCTGTTCTTGAAACTACCGTATGACATCACTACCGTATGACATCACTACCGTTGCCTGACGGCTGCTCCACACACAGACTGCGTCTGCGCGTTGGTCACATGTTGTGATGAACTTGCTCGTGAGGGTTTTATTGTGTTTGAGACGACCAGAGTTCTGCGATGTGTTCTCCTCTCTGATCGCGATGAGAGTCTCTAACGTGGAACCGGTTCCCGTTCAGCATCAGGTTTCGGGGGGGGGGGGCCTGACTGCCTTTAGGGAAATCTTTGAACAGAATAACAATCCACGCTCACTGACTTTCAGCACCTCTGGACGTTGATGGTGGAGGAGTCCGATCTGCTCGAACAGCTCAAGGTTTGTACTCGACACACTTTGTTTTCTGGATCATAAATCGGTGAATGAGCAGTGTTGACGTTTGTGTTTTCCTCCAGATCATTAAGGACTTCTACCTGCTGGGTCGCGGCGAGCTCTACCAGGTTTTTATTGACCTCGCGCAGCACATGTTGAAGACGCCTCCGACAGCCGTCACCGAGCACGGTGCGTCTGACATCTGTGAAGACGTGTTCACACAGCTCTCCTTCACAGAAGGCTTGTGTGGTCGTCTCACCTGTAACGACCACATGGAGGTGTAACCGCCCGGCGATAGTCACTGATCCAACCTCATCATCCTGGGACCATCAATAATAATCAGATTAACGCTGGTTTGGTCAGAGGAACAAGAGGCAAAGACCCCGAAGTACAGAGACGCGTTGCATGACATTTCTTTATGGCGTACACTACTATGACGTTATTATTATTATAATCACATACTATATATCCTCACCGTTCTTATGACATTTAATACTATGACAGATGTCATATTTCTATACAGTACTTTGACTTTTTATGATCACAAAAGTTCACAAGAAGATGTCTGCTGTGTATTGCAGCAGGTGAAACACGAGTCCCGTTTAGTTTCTCTTGGTTTATATCTTATTCATGAGCACATAACCACTTTTTACAGAGAGAGATTAGCTGCTGCTCCTTTTCAAACGCGCTCTGTACAGAGTTCCATTGCACAGAGTACTTCAGATGTTATGAGTATGAGAGGAAAATAAGGAGCCCAATGAACTTCTGTCGACTTTTATCAATCTAAATTATTTGCAGATTCAGGGCCATGAAGTTGAGCTGAAACAATGTTCCTCAACAAAGTAAACCATCCTTCAGCTGAGTGGGTTGTGGTGAAGCCACCACGCAGCAGCTGCTGTTGCTCTTTAATGCGTCGCGCTGGTCTTTCCACAGCTCGACCACTGAACCACGCCCACTCGGCCCACTAGCGCTTCATTACGGAGTGTCATCAAATCGATAAACGGGTAAACTGTGGGACACACTCTCCTCCGTGAGCAGGAGACATCCGTCACCGTGACGGAGGCCTTTAGTCCACCCGACGGTGTGTTACGTTAAACTGCATCCCCGAAACACTCTGACGTGAAGATATCAGAAGACCATCACACGTACTTGAGGGAGGTGTAATGGGATGTGTATGCAGGTTGATGGTCTTGTATAATATTTATAAAGTAGCAGTCATGCAGGTTGTAAATGGACCTGGTAGTAGCCACACCTCCCGTTAAGGGCAGTGGAGAAGTTGGCGCCGGTTCGATGTCCACGTCACTCCTCGCTCAGCCAATGGAGAACGTGTGTCGGGGTCCGATCGGGTTCGAGCTTGATGGAAACCTGTCGGTTTGCAGTCGGGACTTGGAGGAGAGCTGAATGTGTCTTCTTGTGCTCCACAGATGTGAACGTGGCCTTTCAGCAGGCCGCTCACAAGGTGCTGCTGGACGACGACAACCTGCTGCCGCTGCTGCACCTCACTGTGGACTACCAGGGCAAAGACGGCAAAGGTGAGCTGCCCACCAGCGCTTCCTGCTCAGAGACCGCAGGAGGAAACACCTGCATGCTCTCCTGTTGTGTGGTGTTTAGCGCCCCCCAGTGGTTTTATGATCGAACTGTTAAAAGACTCTATTCAGTTTTTAATGAACTGCTGATTGAAAACATCAAATCTTCTAACTAGTGCTGGAAAAAATTATTTTAATTGTTCCTTTAGAGAAATTTACTAAACAATTTAAAAAAATGAATAAAAATAATAAATCATTTATTTATGCAGCACATTCTCTAGTTATGGCTTCTCAAATTTATAATCTGCACCTGCTTTCTGGTCGATATTATAACTATATTACCATCATAGATTAATCGGTAAATCATTTTTACACGATTAAAGTTTTAGTTTGAAGTTAAGTTTCTCCATTTTTTTAGAAGACATAACAGATAAATAATATCACAGAGCAGGAAGAGGCAGAAACCTCTGGGGGGGGGGGGGGCTTGTACTGTGGAAAGATGATTATCGGACTCATTGATGTGTTCAGTGAGGCTCAATATTTAATCACTGTTGGTTTTTTTTTTTCAGAGGCGACGGGCCTCAGAGATGGAGCCACGCCTCCACAAGACACCTCCCCTCGCGAGGCTCCTCCCACAGGCTGGGCGGCTCTCGGGCTCACCTACAAGGTTCAGTGGCCGCTGCACATCCTCTTCACGCCGGCCATCTTGGAGAAGTGTGTACTCGTTTGGCTCCCTGATGAAGTATTGTGTTTTTAATTGTTTGAGTACAGCTGGTGAACATCCTCTCCTCCTCATCGGTCCTTCTGATCGTTCCTCCTGATCATTCCTTCTCCTCATCGCGCCTCCTCCTCCTCTCTGTGCTCAGGTACAACGTTGTGTTCAGGTACTTGCTGAGCGTGCGGCGGGTGCAGTCTCAGCTGCAGCACTGCTGGGCTCTGCAAATGCAGAGAAAGCACCTCAAGTCCAGCCAGACGGACGCGGTTAAGTGGAGACTACGCAACCACATGGCCTTCCTGATCGACAACCTGCAGTACTACCTGCAGGTCAGAGTTAGTAGGAGCCAGATGTGTCATTAATGTAAATATGTACACATGCAAACCTTTAGTCTTTATCCAAACAGATGGTGCAGCAAGATTGTGTTCATCTTGCATAAACCCAAACCATGTTGCACAGCGTACCGTGTGTGCACATGGCTTTAGATCTCCCATGAAAAGACTTCCTGCAGACCTTTCAAAGCTTCAACGTGTGATTGGGGCATTGCGTTAGCGGCGGTACTTTTTTCGAGTGTTTGTCTTGTTGCTTGTCTGCAGGTGGATGTGCTGGAGTCACAGTTCTCTCAGCTGCTGCAGCAGATCAACTCCACCAGAGACTTTGAGAGCATCCGACTGGCCCACGACCACTTCCTCAGTAACCTGCTCGCCCAGTCCTTCATCCTCCTGAAGCCGGTATGAATCACTCGTCCCGTGTTACCTTGACTAGTGTCAAAACTAAAGACAGTGAGCTGAATGATGCCTCGTGTACTGCGTCCTCAGGTGTTCCACTGTCTGAACGAGATCCTGGATCTGTGTCAGACCTTCTGCTCGCTGGTCAGTCAGAGCGTGGTGCTGCTGGACGAGAGGGGAACCGCTCAGCTGGACATCCTGGTCAAGGTGGAGTCGCTCGCCGCCTCGTTTGTCCGATGTCGGAACACGTCAATAATATATATATATTGAGTAACACGGGGCGCTGCACTTGCAGGGCTTCAGACGGCAGTCCTCCCTGCTGTTTAAGATCCTCTCCAGCGTGAGGAACCATCAGATCAACTCTGACCTGGCTCAGCTGCTACTGCGACTGGACTACAACAAGTACTACACCCAGGCTGGAGGCACTCTGGGCAGGTAGGACCCAGAATACTTCATTCAAATTCAATATGCCGGACTCTCTTTACAATTGTCAGAATTAACCCGGATGTCTTTTGTTTTCAGTGTTTAAGAAGAGCCCAGAAGGATTCGGGAGAGAAGCTCTGCCTGTTAAAATGTTCTTACGGGTCAGTGCTCACCTGCAGTTCTTAGTCCTGCGGAGTGTTTTCAGATATGTGCCGCTGACATTTCTCCAGAGGGAGCCGGGCTTCTGTTTGTCGCATTCACAGCACTGAAATATGACATTTGTATTTTCACACAATGATTTCAGTGGAACTACTTCTTTGGTTAAAAACAAGTAGTTCCAGTGAGCGCTGTGTATTAACACACAGTGAAGCTCTCTGATAGTCTGCTTTAAGACCGGTCGACAGCTTTAGTAAATGTGCTTTCTTGCAGAGATGTAAAGATTCGTCACTCATCTGTTCCGCATGAGGCTGCAGCAGAACTTTGTTAGACTTGTGCTCATCGGTGCTCTTAGCTTAGCCATGCTAGCTGTTTACAGTCTTTATGCTAAGCTAACAGTTTCCTGTGTGACGCTGATCTTCTCATCTGATTCTCTGGCAAAAAGAAAGTGAATGTTGAACTATTCCTTTAAAGTACTTCAATCTTATTCTGCCAAAGACGAGCTGCTGCTGCTGTGAGTTTTACAAACGGACTCTGTTCACTTCCACTGAATATGGAAGCAGGTCAGCACTGACTGATGTCAGCAGCAACATGAGGTCTGGGTGATGAGACCGTGGGCTACGTCTCCCTGTCTTTGTATAAACTGTACATATATATTAAACCAATGTTGTGTGGAGAAAATAAACTTGAATCAGTTAAAATGAAACGAGAGTCACAATTTATTATCCCGTTAAAAACAGACAGGATAACGTTATATACAGCAGAGGCATGCAACGGACTAATGCTGAACATTGAGCACATGTTTATGAGGAAGAGGAGGAGGAGGAGGAGTAGTCGTGGCGGTACTGAGGCTTGCTGTGGAAACCCAGGCGCTCCCCGCGGATGACGCTCTGGATGAGCCACTCGGCCGACACCAGCGGGACGTCCTGTGACGTCACGGTCGTCTCCACCGATGCCGGACAGGCGCGGTCCGTCAACACCACGTCGTACTTGCCGGCAGGAATGTCTGCAGACGCAGGAAGGAAACCGTCAAGAACAGACTCCCAGCGTAATAATACTTTGACATGGCGAGGTGGGGCCGTGTTACCGGAGGCGTCTTTGTCCGTCGGGAACTGTCGGACACACGACCCTCCGCCCATAGTGACCAGCTGTGCCCAGAGCTCCACGGGCTTCTCGAACACCAGCAGGACCCGCAGAGCCTTGAACGGGCTGCAGCGCGGATGCCTGAGGAGAAAACATCGATTAAAACAAGTCGTCCAGCTGCTGAGCACCTCTGCCTGACGCCGGTCTTCCAATGTGTCGCAGTATATTATGTCAAAGGACCCATAATACAAGTATGCCGTAACAAGTTCTATAACAAACAAACAAGAGGCTCATCTCACCATTCCACGACGGCCTCGTCCGGCCCCACGCCGGCCGGCAGCAGGTAGTTCCGGTAGTTGAGCAGCTTGTTGTCTTTGCAGCAGTCTCTCACCCAGATGTGCGACACACTCGGCACACCGCTGGCCAAACACAGCAGGTACTTCCTGGTACGACAGTGCTGGTCCGCTATGAGCAGACTCTGGTAAGCTGCCTTACACTGCGGACACACAAAAACATGGCTGCAGTATTCATTCAGTGCATCATGTCAGGAAAGACTGATCACCGTTCTTTGTGGATGTTTAATCAGTGCTGCTGTGTTGAGGCAGGAAGATGAGGTCACAGCTGCAAACATCTGTTCTTCCTGCTTTGGCCGCTGTCATGTGACCTGGCAGTGCCGTCGTTGGAGGCGAGGAAGAACTACAGAATGTTTCAGCGTGGACGTCTAGTCTCCGCCCTCTGGGGGACCAGGGGGCGTGGCCTATAGCCGGCTCAAAACCCCAAACGTCTTCGTTCCCCTTGTACAGATCCGTTTACGGTGCTGTGGCTGACTGATATTCAGACGTATTTATTGGAGCCAAAGTATACGGACGAAGAAATGCAGCGGAGCGAGAACCCTCCGGGGGTCAGAGCAATGCATCCTGGGGCATGTAGGCACAGTCAGCAGGAGAAGTCAGCTCAATCGACTCACCATCAACTGATTAAACAGCCACATAAAAGACCCCTTACATAACCACACACCTTAAACTATAAGCAGCGAGAGCTGCATGAATGTGACAACAGTACAAACTAGAATAATAAATACGATTTATCTGGACTAATATGTGACGAAGGAATCGAGAAAAATGACGCCGTGGAAGTGTTTGACGTTTATAACTTACTTGTATTTTTTAATTATTTGTTATTTTTATGCGCGTGTAACTTTCTCTTTCATCACCTTTGTGACGTGTGTTTGAGTTTCTTAAAAAGCACTTCCTACATAAAACAGTTTTATTGATTTATGAAATGCTGTTAAACTCAATCTCACCTGAGATAACAAAAATAAATCAGCAACAAATGACCACAGATGCTTCACGTAACACACAAACATGATTTAAAGTTTAGTATCTGTAGTAAAGTAATAACTCACGGCTACTGAACACCTGGAAGAGACTTAACTTGATGTCCTGATCACTCACTTGTTCTTCGTTGAAGTCTTGCAGGACGAATCCTCCACCGGCCTGCAGCTGGGACTCCGTGTACGTCTTGTTATACGGACCCGTCTGCACGTAATCTGTGGAGAGAAAGGAGACAAAAGTACAAGAATTATGGAAAATGAATCGCGACAGGAAACGGGAAGCGATGCGGCCGGCAGTCCGCCTCACCGTCCTCCTCGTCGTCGCTGGCGTGCTTGTTGGTCAGCCGGTCGATCTCGGACGAGGCCGTCAGCATGAAGGCGAAGCCCATGAAGAGCGTCGTGTTCTGGGGCAGCGGGCCGTGAGTCTCCGCCACGTCTCCGGACCCACCGGGGAGATCGGTGCCGCTGCCGGAGGTGTTGCACAGGCTGACCCGCTGAGCTGCAGACAGGAACACAAACAAGTAGAGTTAGAGAACAAGAGACAGCACATACACATACACATACACGTACACATATGTATGTGTATGTGGTTGATGTGTAGTATCTCGTAATCAGTTCTTTTATCTATAAATCCTGTTGTCTTCTGTGTGTAAAAAAAAAAGAAGAATGTAGAAGAGATGATAAAATGTTACTGGATATTTAGTTGTCAATGTCAATAAGAAGACAATTATATCATAAACTTTGGGTAAATGTAACGCGCTGTCTGCGTCGCTGCATAAAACTAGAGTGGATTTGTCTGAACCGACCTTTTGAGCATCGAACATAAATAAACCGACGGTATTCAAGCGGTTCTTGTGATAAATCACCCGTGACTTTGCACAACAACATCCACCCGTCGTCTTCCCTCCACCTGTGGACCAACACCGCGGTGACACCTGTGCACGTCATTAATTACCGGGTCGGCCTCAGCAGCAGCAGCAGCAGCAGCAGCAGCAGCAGCAGACGGAGACACGTCTGTCCTAAATGTCTCAGTTATGCTCAGCACAAAACAACCACACATTACTGACAACAAGAGCTTCCTTGTGAGTGAATTAAGAACCAAAAAAAGATTTTTAAAAATGTCACGTGCTGAAAGCACCATGGAGTACAACGACAACACAGGTTATAAAAATCATGTTTCTCTAAAATAATTATTCTAAAAAACATTTAAAAAATGCTATTCAGCTGCAAAGTGCACACACGGCTGATTAGAACCGTAGACGAGAATAAAACATGTTTAAAATCTAAAACTAACTTTAAAAACATCATCTTTTAAACAGGGTACAGAACAGATGAAACCCTGAAATTAAAAACACTAAAATCCCCCCCCCCCCCCCCCCCGGTTCCGATGAGGTCATGGTTGCGGCGAGGTGGTCTCCGTACCGGCTCGGGCGGCCCCCCGGCGTCCTCTCTTGGCCGGCGACCTGTTGTTCATCAGCTTCCTCTTGCCGGAGGGGCCGGGGGTCCGGGGGCTGCCGGAGGAGGAGCTCCGGTTGGGGGTGTTCTGACCCTCGGGGGCTCCTCTGCGCTTCCTCTTCCCCTCCACCAGGTTATCTACGGAGGACATTAAACACCAGCTCTTATCAACAGGCCCAGATGTTGAACAGAACATCTGCGATAACAATGCGCCGTCATCAAGTCAGTGACGGATTGTATCCGTAGTTTAGGATCTCCGGAATACATCCGAGTCGCTGGATCTTTGGTCATACGGAGCCGTTTCATCCCTCAGCCTCTTCACAACACTTTAAACTCTACTTTATATAAAAGGGCGTCGGTCGGCGGTGTTACCGAGGCTGATGTCGGAGGCCTTGGGCGGCGGCATGGCGGGCTCGTAGGGCCCGAGGCTGTGCTGCTCCCTCAGCCTGTTGCCCTGCTCCACAGACAGGATGATGGCCGTCCTGTTGTACCACTGCCTCTGGCCCTCCTTCTCCACACTGTAGAACAGATCCTGGCCCTCTGTTTTATGGCCCCTCACAACTCCTGCACACACACACACACACACACAGACAGAGTTTGTCATGTTATTCATCCACCGATTTGAAGCCCCTGAACCACAAAGGTCAGAGTTCATGAGAACGTCCTCCCTCACCTATGCTGAAGTACTCGTCCTCCAGCAGAGCGGTGACCTCCGTCTCCAGCGGGATGGGGTCACACAGCAGGATGTCCTTCCCCACCACCTCACACTCGTAGCCGTCGTCGAACCGCAGGCGGAACCCCCCCTCGCCGGTGTCTTTGATGATGCGGCCCGAGTAGAAGTAGCCGTTGGACGTCCACTTGGCCACCACCCGCAGGCCGACGAAGCTGCTCCCGGCCGAGTTGGCCTCCTCCGGAGACGAGCGCAGCGAGTCGGAGTGGCCGGGCAGCTCGGGGTCCGCGGGGCTGACGGGGAGGCGTGGGGGGGGCATGCGGGCGAAGTGCTCGTCCTCCGAGGAGGAATGCGGTGGCCTCTGCAGAGAGCGGGCTCTGCCTCCCCTTAGAGAGCCAAACACAGCGTCAGACGGGGACTGGAAGGGTTCCTGAACTCACTTCCTCCTTCACATGCAGGATATTATATCTGTATCTGCAACGTGTGTCCAAGGTTATAATAAATGGAGGCTCTACATGCTTTATATAGCAAACTATTTACATTTCTCCTCTCTGCTCTGTGTTCAGCAGCAGCTCAGTCAAAGTCTCACTGATTTATTGTCACATGACTGTCGGTCTCTGATGAGTCACTCATGGAGTAAAAACCCCATGTCCTAGACCCGCTCTGAAAATATGTTTTACATTTTTATTTTATTTTTCTCTGTGTATGTAATTTATTGACCCTAGGGTCACATTGTGTTTTTTATGCTTTCAAATGTCTGCTCTGTTAAGCACTTTGTGATGTTATGTCTGTGAAAAGCGCTCTATAAATACATTTCATTCATTCATAGTCACGCTGAGCAGCTCAGCTCTGGTTTAAGCAAACGGTTTATTTGTGGCGAGATTTTAAATGAGACGTAGAATCAAATGTTTTGAGTGAAATATCACAATTTTAAGCTTCGCTTCGGTTGCTTTTGTTGGACGGAAGCGTTCGTCACACACGATGTGTTCAAGGACCGTGGTAAAAATGAAAATCTGACAACGATGATGGTTCAACACAGCTTCTGGCTGTGATAAACGGTGTAGTTTTGGGGATTGTTTGAAGAAAAGATGCTGTTCCATCATAATAAAGAGTGCAGCTACAGACACTCAGAGCATTACAACATTATCCATGTGAAGACACACGAGCGTTATTGAGTAACAGGTAGCGCTGACCTCGAGTTGTTGGTTCAGCCGTCGCCACGCTGAGAATAAAACCACTTTTAATCAAATGTGTGCATTAAGCAGCTTCACTTAAGAATCAGCTGTGTGATGTAAAGAGTTCAGTTGACAGCACACTTAGAAAAACAATTATGAAATCCAAATATTTGACTTTAATACAGAAATGAGTGGAGACGAGTCAGTAAAGTGGATTTAGACACACGTCACTGTACGTCTAATATCTCTGGGTTTTGGACTCATGGTCGGACGAATCTTATCCGACGTGGTTGTCTTTGTGACGGAGAGTTTTCACTCGTTTATCACAGTTACAAGAAAGAAACAGATGATTCACGACTGACGAACATGTACAGTTGCAGCTCAGAGTGAGAGGATTAGTGAGAAGAGGAAAGGTGAAGTGTTGTTAGAGGTGTTGTGGGTTCAAGTTATTTCTGCTGAGAGTGCAGCGTGAGCCTCAGCGAGGACTCACCTGGACCTGGAGGAGCGGGACGGGGGCCGGCCCCTCCGAGCCCTCCCTCGGGGGGTGAGCGGGGCGAGGGCCCGGGACCCCAGGGTGTCGTAGCCTCTGCTCACTGTGACCACTGACCCCGCCCTGTGGCCCCTGTGACCCCTCTGTTGCTGCCCGCCTCCCCTCCTGGGACTGCAGACACACAGAGGGGACCAATGGGATCCGGTCAGGTTGCACGGGCACTGATCTGGGGGCTGTTGAACGGGGAGCGTTTAGCGACCCCCAGACTCGTGCCCGCGAACAACTTGCACCTGAAGCAGGCAGGGATCAGTGAATCACGGAGGAATCAGGGTGTTAGAAAGGCACAGCAGGTGAAGGAGCGACACAGGAAACCAGCATGCAACTAGTACACACAGAGAAACCAGAGAGGCTGGACATCGGCAGGACTGAAGAGAAGCCGCCATCGGCAGTGTTGGAGGTGGAGAGAGTACCTGAAGGCCCCTCGGCTGGGCGGCATGATGAAGTCCGGCCGCGTGAAGCCGCTGCTGCTGGTTCCTCCGGAGCTGTGCTGCTGGCTGGGGGTCTTGGACGACAGGGAGCTGATGTCACCCAGGTCACCGGAGGTCAAGCTGCTGCCTGTGCGGCACGGGGAGATGTCGCCGTCCAACACCTGGCAGTCCACCACGGGCTCCTCGTTCTCCTGGTGACGTACAAATAAACAGGTCACGCTGATGTTAAAGTCAAGAAGTGATACGTGTTCAATATATATTATACCGCCCAATAAACAACAACAACTCACGAGCATTTACAAAATGTGAAGTCGATGCTTCGTGTCTTAAACCTGCATTCTCTCTAGTGTCCACCAGGGGGCGACTCCTCTGGTTGTATAGAAGTCTATAGAAAATGACTCTACTTCTCTCTTGATTTATTCCCTCAGTAAACATTGTAAACATGAGTTTATGTCTCAATCTCTAGTTTCAAGTCTTCTTCAATACAGCATGATGTTCATTTAGTACATGATGGTCCATTTAGAGTCACACAGACCATAAAGCAGGGGATGCTTTAGGGCGGGGCTTACTGTGATTGACAGGTCGCTACGTTGTATTTAGCTCCACCCGCTTTTCAACCTGGATCTACTTTCCCGTGTTTTTGTGTCCAAGTGACGAATGTGAGCAAAGACTTCTGAACTTGGTCCAGTATTTAAGCAGAACGCCACTCGACAGACTCGACAACATTATGAAAAGAAGCCCTGCAGGGAGAGGAGATGTTTTTGTTTACCTTTCACTTTACAGCTTTTTTTCTCTGAAAATGTACGGACAGAGAACCAGAACAGTAACGCTGAGAGCCGGACAGATAAACAATGAGCTGAAACTCAGAATGAAGACGAACTAAAGCCGTTTAATAACTGTGAGAAATGAGAACGGTGTCGGTTACCTCGGTGACGTTGCGCTCCACCTCTTTGCCGTCCTCGTAATACACGTCCGTGATGACCCGTGTGATGGTGGTCCGCACCTCCTGGATGGTGCGCACGTGTCTGCGGTGGGCGGGGGTTGTGGTTCTTCTAAAGGACGGAGACTCTGGTTCTCCCTTTAAGGCAAAACAAAATGCAAGCGTGTCAATGGGACACACACACACACACACACACACACGCACACTCTCTCTCTCTCTCTCTCTCTCTCTCTCTCTCTCTCACACACACACACACACACACACACACACACACACACACACACACACACACACACACACACACACACACACACACACACACACACACACACACACACACACACACACACACACTCTTACCCTGCCAGCTGGGGAGCGCGGCCCCGGTGCATCGAAGCTGGTCTGCTGGGAGACTGTTCGCTGACGGAGCTGGGACACAGGACAGAGTGATCAGACTGCACCTCCATGCTAGCGCTACCTCAGAGCTAGCATAAAGCGCTGAGTCAGCGTTTTACTGCAGTAGTTTGGACTTTAAAATCACCAAACTCGCACAATAACAGAAACAAAGGAGCAGCTGGAGACAACGGCAGATGGCTCACAGAACCACCACTTCAAAACAAAGCTGATATTTAACGCTGTTGGAAAGATAATTCAGAAGACCTGCGATCATATTTAAAACTCAAAATCAAAGAATCATATTTAGGACTTTGAGACTTTTTTGTTGAAATCAAATATTTGACTGTTTGCAGAAAGAACAACTTCTCCATCAGGAGATCTCTGGGAGCAGAACGTGTGCATTTGAAGTCTCTTTGGACACGTTAACCCTTTGTGCTGTGGACAGTCAGTGACCCACCTTGTTGGACGGACTGGAGGCGCCGGTGCTGTCGAAGGTCTGCTGAGCCGCCCTCTGTCTGTCCGTCCTGTTGGGGGCGGCCGGCTCTGGAGCGCGAGGCGGACCTCGCCTGTCCTCGGAGGGCTCGGCGGTGCCGGGAGGAGCCTTACGGGTCTCCTGCGGTGCCGCCGACGCTTCCTGTTGCGAAGGCTCCGATTGGCTGTTGGGGAGGCTGTTGCATCCCGGCGAGGACGCCGGGGAGCCCCTCTGTGGTGAGGCGAACAGCTGCCCTCTGGTACCGATGGAAAGAAGGCACAGATATGACGCCGTCGGACTACGACGGTGTAACACGAGCATTGTATGTATTCTGTTGTTCGGCAGAAATCAAACCTTTTAATATCTATATATGATATAATAATAATAATAATAATAATATCTATATATGATGGAAACGACCATAAAACAAAACCAGCTAAATAAACTGTGTGGTTCTCGCGTCTCATTACTATTGAGGTGAAAAACAGCACATCTCTGTTTATGGCAAGAAGCAGAAGAAACAAGTGGAATGAAGAGAGAATTCAACCGCAGGAGACATGTTGTAAAACAGCGTCCCTCACGTCTTACTGCTCCTCGTGGCCCGAGAGAATAAGTAGAAAATAACCATCCATCACACCTCCAGACGTAGGTCTCACTCACACTCACACACACAACCTATTTCCATCTACTAGAATACATTACAATGGGGGAACTATTCACACGGACATGTGAAGCTCCTGCAGGTCAGACTTGCAGCACAAAAGTCTTCAGTCTACACAAATAAAATCAACTCTTCTTGTATTAGCTTTCACATTCATGTCCATTATATACTGAATTCAGTCTCGCAGGACCAGGTGTGTGTATGTGTATATATATGTATATATATATATATATATATATATATATATATATATATATAGTGTGCTCACCTGACAGGTGTGCTGTGGCCTCCAGCCTGGAGGTCCTCCCTGGCTTCCTGCAGTCTGTGCACCTGTCTGACGCGACTGAACACCGACGGGCTGCTGGGAAATCAAACAAAAGTGTTCGTCTGCAACGAGTAATCCATTCAAGCGTTTAAGAAGAAGACCATCGTCTCTTAGTCGCATCTCTGTTATCGTTGCATGATGCACGACACCCACACGATGTTTTAGTGGCATCTAGTGGCTGATGAGCTCAGCCCCTCCCTTTCTGAGGCGTCTTTGAGAACGACGGTGGCCTACGAGGAGGGTCAGGTATCTTTAGGATCCTAGTACCACTAGAGGCTGCTCTTATTGAGACTTGGTTCTTCGACTAAATAATTGCTTTTAAAAACATGTATAGAATTAGAAGATATTTATAATTTAGATAAAACTAAATATTCTTTCTAGAGCAGCAACAATTATCTTCACAACAGCAAAGTCCCGAAATAAAGTCAATATGTCACTGGAGACTAATGTCAATTGTCAATGAAATGAATATCATTTCTGAGTGACGTTCATAAAGAATGAAGAACACAGAACGACGTGGGCTCTGACAGATATACATGAACATCTCAATACCTCGTGTGTGTGTGTGTGTGTGTGTGTGTGTGTGTGTGTGTGTGTGACACCGTCGAGGCTGAAGAGCGTGTTCAGCTGCTTCTCATCCTCCAGAGACTGAATGGAAGAATTCACTTCATGTGCATGAAGACAGAGAGCCGGGTTACCTGGTTACAGCCTTGGCAACAGCGGTAACTTTGGGGACAGACCCGTCCTCTTCTGACAGCGCTGGCTCTGGGGGGGTAGAACATGTTGAAATGTATGAATGAGATGGTCCAGGAGGACGCAGGGTTGAGAGCGTGGAGGAGGAGGAGGAGGAGGAGCTCTTACTCTGCAGGCTGAAGCGCTCCGAGCTGCCCTCTTCCACGGGGGTCACCAGCTTCATCCTCAGACTCAGCTTCCCGTGTCCTTTCTCCGTCGTGTCGTCCCCGCTTTCCCCCGACACGATGTCACTGGCTGCCATCGCCCCATCAGCCGCCACGCCCGACTTCTCAGAGAAGGAAGTCATCTCTACAGGAAAAAAACAGATTGAAGAAGCTCGGCCTCGGATCGTTCAGCAGACAAGCTGTTGTTGTTGTTGAACCCACCGATGGGAGTGCTGTGTCTCAGCGTCTGCTTCAGCTGGCTGATCAGAGGGGGCGTGGCTCCGACCACAGGACCAATCAGCTCCCCTTCTTTAGGAAGCGTGAAGTGGAAAGAAATATCTGCAGGAAACAAATGAAAGCATTCCTGGAATCAGATTGGATCCAGTTGAGTGCACGGTTCCTGTTAAAGCCCGATGACAATGAGGACTGATGCGACTAACTGGGACACCACTTTACCTCTAATGGAACTCTGCAGAACAACCGTCAGAACATTTCATGGGTTTTAGATGCAACGTGTCCTTGTAACACGCAGCCTTCGAGGGAGAACTCCAACTCAATATATACTCCAGAAGTCCACAAAACACCAACATGTGTATGAACTAGTGTTGTAGTCAAGACAGATCCCAAGTCATGACAAAGACCAGAGTGTATCGTGACCACAACAAGACCAGACCAGTGTGAGACCCTCACACAAATAGAATGTGGAACATTCAAACCACCGAGTTCTCAAACTGATCTGAAAGATCCACGTTCCCAAAAACACATGTCAAGATTCCTCTTCACTCTCCTCTTTTGCCGTTTGTACTGTAAGTGTGTGTGTGACATAATAATCAAAAGGCTCTGCAGCGGTGAGCTTAATGTGGACAGACAATCAGGGTAATGATGTCAGTGGTATCCTCACAGTGGAGGTCTTCACTGGTCCTGAAATAAAACTCGTCTTTGTCTGAGACATGGCGTTGATGACGAGACCTTCAAAAAGAAACCGATCTCGACTCGAACATAACTGGTAAGAAGGCGCTATAAACTTTCAAAAACACTGATATATTTCGATGAGGTCTGGAGGCTTTGGCGAGAGCATAGACGGCTCCACAGCAGCCTCAGCCCCCCGTCGACAAGGTCAACTTAAACTGCTGTTGAGTCTTTAAAGAGGTCTGAAACCAGTTACACAGCAGCACATCGCTTTGCTCCCCTGGTACTCGTGTCTGGTCCTCTGAACTGGGGGCGTGACGACCGTCATGTCCAAGTCATTCAAAGAGTAATTACAGTTATTACATTGCAGTCAATTTAGAGGCCTGAAAGGTGCAAGGAGATGATTCCACATAGAAGAAGTCCCAACCCGTCATATGAGTGAAAGGTCATGGATATCACACTATGCTGACATGCAGTACGTCTGTGCCCCGCTTACCTCCCGAGCTGTCACTCAGGCTCTTGTCTTTGAGCCCCTCTGGGTCAGGCCCCGCCCTCTGAGTCTGGGAGAGCCTATCAGGAGCCGCGTGGACCTTCTTGGCCTGCGCCTGGGCCTGATGACCGTTGGTGGAGATGGACTGGGAGCTGTTGGTCTTAGATTGTGGCGTCGCGTCTCTCTCGCTGTCTGTGACAACGATGACGCTGTCCTCGCCTCGGTCTTCACTCTTCTCCTCCTCCTCCTCCTCCTCCTCCATGGGCTCAGGGGACAACAGCTGGCGGTGGGAGAGAGCCACAGCTATCCCTGACCCCTCTTCCATCACCTCCTCCTCCTCTTCTACTCCACCCTGCCTCCGCTCACCCATCACCTCTTTCGCTGTTTGACTGTTGACAACCGCTCCACACTTCTGCGACGACGATTTTACGGACGGACTCTTTGCACTTCCTCCTTCCTTCCTCGAGTCTGCAGAACCCGTCGCCACATCCACAGCAGGCGCCCGAGAGATCGTGGGCGGCGAGGTCACGCTTCGGGGTGTGGCGTCTGCAGGGGCGGTCTCCTGCACGCAGCTGTTACCAGTCAGATCGGAATCCTTCGGTTGCGAGCAGGACACCACGTCGGCGGGGCTCGCCTCTTTGCCGGCACTCCCGCCGTCCTTTACGTTCACATTCTCTACATTCAAAGACGTCTTTTTGTGCGCTTCGGACTTCGGCGCCGCATCGGACGAATCGTTCTTGGCACATTCGCTGCGATGCTTTGGCGATTCAGCGGAGGCGGAGGCTTTGGAACTGGCGGGAGCTCGTGACTCCGGAGGGACGCCGTTGCTCTCGCTCCTCTGATGTGAAACCACAGCGTCGCTGGCGTCGACACCGGGCGGCTCCTCGATCTGAGTGGCCTGGCTGTCCTCCTCGAGAAGCTCCGAGCTCTGCCGAGCCGGACTCCCGCAAGACAGCAGCAGAGGCAGAGTGAAGGAAGCCGACTCCGGGCACTGAGACTGCGTCTCGCCCGTCTTCTTATCGGACTGTTGCGGTGCGTCCTGGCTCTGCGTCGGGACAAACACGTCCTGAGACACAAACACACACATGGGAGATTTTACTCAACAATTCGTAGATTCATTTAAATGTCAGTAGTGTGTCGTGTGCTGCAGCCTTACAGCAAGTAAATAAATCAAAAGACTGAAAAAGTAAAATGAGAAAATAAATAAAGAAGTACATACGTGAGAGAACTCTGGCTGGGAGGGTAAAGAGAGAGTTCGCTCCAACACAAAACCAGGGGAATTCTGGGAGACAGGAGTCGAGGCGGATGGGTGTGGCTTAGAGGCGGCCTCCGTCTCCATCGGCTCCTCCCCCTTCTCTCCCGCTCGGTCTTCTGGGGGCAGCGAGGTATCCATCGGTTCATCGGCACCTGACGAGGAAAGTTTTAGCTCTTTTCACCAGCCGACTTGTTCCGTCTATTTAAAATTCAGTCGTCAAAGTCGGTCAAATCATTTACCGCGTTCGTTCTCTGGTCCCGTCGGCGAGCTGGGAATAATTAAAGGGGTGTGGCCGAAGGTGTCTGGGGTCGGGGCAACGCAGTCAACGGAGCTCCTGGAAAGAAAGTGGGCAAAGAGAGAGAGAGAGAGAGAGAGAGAGAGAGAGAGAGAGCAGAACTTCAGGGTATTTTCTGCGTTGTGCTTGTGGGTTGACAGCAATATGAGAGCTCCTCCCGTGACTTACTGGGACAGACTTTCCGGCACCAGCGTTCCCTGTCCAGACAGATGCAGCAGCCGCAGGGAGTGAGCCGGCGACGCGGTCGGGCGACCCTGCTGCTCCGGCTCAGAGACCGTGCTGTCCACCGCAGCACCTGAGAGGAGCCCCGAGGTAACGGGGAGGGGACAAAGAACAAGAGACAGAAGTCCATCGTTCATCGTCATCCCCTGATGGCATGTGTTTCTGTGTATCGTCTACTGTATTTCGGGTATCGTGACATCCCTTCCCTGCAGCTCTAACATTTTAGCCCATTTGCTGCAAATCGTGGCGCGCACACACACACACACACACACTTACCGGTCTTGAACATGTCCTCCTGTGAGGACAGGATCTCACAGTCCTGCTCATCGGAGGCCTGCAGGCCCTCAGAGTGCAGCAGAGCCTGGACGCCCAGCTGCCTCCCCGACTGACCCGAAGACTCCAGCGAGCTGCTGGAGCTCACCTCAGACCTGGAGGAGGACGGAAACAAACAACACTGCTCACCCCAGGCCAGCATGCATCCCGGTGATGAGATTTAAACACAGAATGAAGCCGAACCTCACTGCTTTGTTGTCCGGACTCTCTGAAGTCCTGGAGCTGACGTTCTGCTCTGCTGGCGATGAAAAGAAGGGAGAAGTTAGGTTGAGTCTTTAAACGGTGTGAACGCTCTGATCAGGTACTGAATAATGAGCCATTACACTCGCTGCCATGCTGCGTCCACTGGGTCTAACTCACTCACTCACACTCGCTCGCTCCTTACAGCCACCTTCGTCCATCCGCCGCTCTTCGCACATTCCTCACTCACCACTTTATATGGTCGTGACCTGGAAACCTAGGAATGCTTTTAAACCTAGATTCCTCACACTACTGTCCAGTTGTAATGAAGCGTGTCCTACGCTGAGTTAACGAGGCAATTAAGCCGTCTGGGTTGGGTCAGGACAGAAACTTGTATTTTTCTGTTTAATGAGGACAATAGGTCGAAGAATATTTCCCATCTTGAGATTTTGTAGGTTCATTAGACGGAGCAGCCCAGATGTACCGGAGCTCCGTACTGATGAGAGGGAACATTAAGTGCCTTCGTGAGTTGTTGTTCCTTTTCTCAGATTCTTCAAATCTCTGAACTCTACTGGAAAGGAACTCCGTCCTTCTGGGAGATCTTCCCACATGTGGTGCTGTGATCATGATGGTGGTGGAGAGCCATGTCTCAGTTCAGCTGGGTTGAGATCTGGTGAATTTGAAAGGCATCATTTTCATAGTTATCGAACCGCTGAGCGACCTGTAGCGCTCTGTATGGATGCTGCTGCTGCTGCACGTGTTGTTTCTCATTCATTCAGGGTTTTCCACAGTCAATAGAATCTAATTATATTAAATCACCCAGGTACCAGGTCCGACTGCAGCCTTTTAAATGTGTACGGTAAATCATTGGAGAAGTGCAGCTCACGTTCTCCGCATCAGTTCAAAGTTGACGCCTAAATATCAATAAACTCCCAGCGTCTAGAAGTGTACTCTCAACCCTCTGAACAGCAGAACCCGCCAGCAGGATTCATGTCATGTTTTCTTTAAACAGCCACCAGAACTATACAAGTTATAATAGACTGATGCTGTGAAAACCCACATTGAAGTCAGATTTCATGTCTGTGAAAGTCCTTGAACACATCATGTGTTTCAGTCAGAAAAAGGAACAAAAACAAAGCTTAAAATTGTCACAAACCTCCAGAAGTTTCCCCAACATTGGCAACACTTGTGGCCATATGAAAATAAGGAAGAATATATAGATTCCATTGTTTTTCAACTTTTGTAAAATAAATGAAACCAATTCAGCTTGCGTTTTTTCTTTTTCGTGATTAATGTCATTATAACTGTGTTATTGTGCACTAAAGACATGTTTGAGTTCTCCACTTCTAGTCACGATTGTCCTGTTTCCGTAGAGGAGCACGACTTTTATATTGCTGTGAAAATCGAGGCCACGAGGGTAAAATGTGACAGGAGAAAAAAAAAAAAAAAAACTGCCTGTGGTTCAGAGGGTTAATACCTAATTTGGTGCGTCTCTTGGCGTCTGGCTGAGGAACACTGTCGTCTTCTTCCTCCCGACTGTTCATCACTTCACCGCGCAGATCCTGACTCTGCGAGAGCTCCAGAAAACCAAATTGAGAGGCTCCCCCTGAAACACAAGACGCATCGATGCCATTAACGCATGCCGTCATGTTGGCGTTGTTCTTTCTGAATACGTGAGAGGAACTCGTACCCTCAGACTGAATGCAGTGCGTGGTAGAATCAGCTCCAGAATCCATCTCCGTGTCCTCTGCTGCACACCTGAACCAATGGGGAGGAGAGAAAGTGAGAAGACGTTATCCTCGTCTGACCCCGAGCGTCAAGGAAACATGTCTGGTCCTCACGTACTTTTTCTTGTTCGGCGGGCAAATGTTTAGAACTTGACTTTCCTCCTCGAATGCAGAGCTGGGATTGGCCGCCATTAGAATGCCTAAACAAAGAAAATAGCATTGTTTTTATTTCGTACAGGATAAGTGAAATATAAGTACACGTTGTTAGAAAGGCACTGACCAGGTTCAGCTTGGTTGTTACTGAGGGAGCTCTCTGATTGGCTGTCACTCTGAGAGTATCTGCTTCCTAGCGGGGAGGAAATCAGTTCCTGGAAAGCAAAATCGTCACTAGTTTAACAAAGTAACAAACTTCAAGATAAATCTCAACAATTCTAACTTTAAAGGGACAATTTGTCCTCTTCCCTGTAGCGCTATTCATCAATTCAGGTTGTTTTGGCGTGAGTTTCCTATTGTTTTGGAGATATCAGCCGTAGAGACGTCTGCCTTCTGTCCAATATAACGGCACTATGCAACACTCAGCTTGTGGGTCTCAAAAAGCACCAAAAAAATAACTTAGCAGCAACGTCTCTTCTCAGAAATCCTGACCCGGTTACTCAAGATAATCCACAGAATTTATTGTGATTCATAGCACTGCACATAAGAGGAAAAATATGTATTTTTGATTTTGGGGTTAAGTTTACATCGTCTCAGTCACTCCAGTCTGCTTCTGTTCTCAAACAAACTACTATAAAACGATTTCGTCAAGTTGGCAGAAAATAAGATCAAACTTAAAAATGAATTATAAACAAAACGATTAAATTCTGAATATTTCATCCTCTCTCTGCTTCCTCAGCAGCCTTTAGCTTTGTGATAAACTGTCGACCCGTCAAACACATTTCAAGATTAAAAACATGTCTGGTGACTTGTCTAGAGTGCTCTCAGCCTCTCGTCAGATCTCACCAAGTAACCTGAATACGGGATGGATGGATGTCTCCATCTGTGGACAGGTTGTGCTCTCATGGGGTTAGAAAAACCCAAAATATATTGGTGGAAAAGTGTCAACAAGACGGCTGACCAGCAGTGGTGGAAAGCAACTAACTATTACTCAAGTACTGTACAATCTAAAGGGTACTTGTACTTTACGTGAGTATTTCAGAAGAACATATTGTACTATTTACTCCACGAAATGTATTTGACGGTTACGTGATATTTTTCCAGATTAAAATATTTCACACAAAATTTAAAAATATCTTCTTTTAACAACATGAATCGTTATCGAGTAAGATACCTGAGAGTGGTAATAGTTTTCATGTTAACGGGATGATAAACGCTGCTCATGCAATGACCCAATGATACAACATGATATGATACTGTAACACTAACAGGGGATGTTTATTTAACATGTTAAACTACTTCATTGGACAGCGAAACTTGATGTTAAGTGCATATATAACAATAAACTATATGACCTGAACACCTGCACCACTGCTGACCAATTATATTCAAAAGACTACATGAAGCAGTCTCAACTGCTGCATCAGAAACCAGCCTCGGATGTTTCAGTTACTTTGGTACATAATCAGTTTGCAGCTCACCAGCACCGGGCTGCGGGACGTGGGCTGCAGGCTGGACAGGCGTCGGGCCAGCAGAGCTCGGTAGCTGCTCTCGGGGTCGTCCTCCAGAGCGACACCGTCCGGCTGGGAGTCCTCCACGATCAGACACGGGTTCTCGGGCTGAGGCAGGCTGGACTCCAGTTCACTTCCACCGGGATCCATGAGGTCGGGGCCGAGGACAGGAGACGGGATGCGAGTCCACAGACGGTTGTTGTTATTGTTACCTGGAAGTAGCCGGTGTTAGTATGTTAGCTAAAGGCTAGCAGCTAGCATGCTAACGCTCCGCCCACAACAACAACAAAGCGTGTGGTTGCGGCAGCATTGAATAGTCAGTAAGGAAACCTCAACACACACCCGGAGCCTGAACTCAACATCGTAACTGATACGTGAACAAGTTATCAAAGTGTTGATTCAGTCACACATCTATTTAAACCAGATAACCAGTTATTCTCTTCAGAAAGCACACGCACACACCTCCTCAGCTCTGCACCGCTCCTCGCGGCAAAACTTTGAAGAAGCGATTTCATTGGTCGGGTCGGCGGGTTGACGTCACGTGAGAAAGATTAGTTTTATGGTTCCAGGTTAGTTTTTTTTTTACAGGTTATTGTAGCAGAGGGCGTGGTTTTTAAATATTTTACTATATCATATATTATCCTGTATTATCAATAAAGCCGAGGTTAAATAAGTAACCTACACATCAACATTTTACACAATATCTATATTTCTCCAAAATGTAATCTTTTGCAACAATGAACCACAACTTTTTGGACTCGAATGAAAGATTATATATTGTATAACATTAATCATAATCAAAATAGAGAGTAAAAAAATGTCATAAATACAACATTTACTTTATTTCAAATTTATTGATTACATATGGTGGATGGACATAAATGCAAAAAACAAAAGTTACACCAAATGTCGCTGAATTTATTTAATGCGAATTTAAAGAATATATGTACACTCTTATTAAACTAATCAACGCTAAATATAGTATAAAACTGTCAAACAGCTTGGTAGAATAACTTATTTTTCATTATTATGATGTAATGTTTATTTATCTTAAGTCTATTTTCTTAAATTATTATCTTTATTTCTTTATCGCAATTCATATTTCTGTTTTTCTGTATACCGGTATGTTATGTAATGTTTGCAATATTTGTATATTTAATTGTTTTCATCAATAAACTTTTTTTTTTAAATGGTTGCAGGATTTAAAAAATATATTTAACACACTTTTTTCATTTAGTCTTTACAAATATAGTTAAATATGAATTCTGTATTATTTAGTACTCATTCATATATTTCATTACTTGATTTGGAATGATGAATATTTGAGTTTTTAATTGAATCAAATATCAGTATGTTGTCATTGTATACACTGTATCATCAATAACATTTCCATTGGAATCTGGAAATAAATGAAGCATTTACTCTCATCGTGTCACATGGTCTATAAACCTTCTTTCACACTGTTTGGTCCCTTTGCATCTACAGTATTACTACCCCGAGAGTATTGGTATTGTCTCTGTAATGATGAAAGAGATAAATCCAGGGCACAGCGTCCCACAGTGGATCTCACAGACCTCCAGAGGTCCTTGAGAGGCTTTCAGGGACTGAGATATAGGTTAACTTTCAGCTCACACTCAGTTTGGCTTTACATGCTTTTTGAGAGATGTATTTCCCCCTGCTGTTGTACCTCCACTCCTCCTGCACAAACCCAGCTTTCTGATTTCATGTTTTAATCATCACTGAGGTTTTACAGAAAGAGATCGATAAAAGGACTGACTGGGATTTAAGGAGTAATGAATGTGCGTCCGGGCCGTTCTTAATAAATACTTTAAGACAAAGACTGAATGACAAGTTAAGAGCAGTTTATCTTCATCCTTCACAGTTGATGTTTATCTCCTCTTCTCCTCTACAAAGTGTGATATCTGTGTTGAAGTCAGAACAGACATGAATCTATCGTACCTTCGACTGTGAAAGAGATAAAGAGGAGACACGTCAGGTGAAGAGGGTAAAAGATTCAACTGACAGATATCATCATGAATCTTCTCCACATCATTGCTTACATTAAGACAATTGCTTTTTGTATGGCAAGTTCTGTGAATATGTATGTTTAAATATGCAAATGAGGCATTATCTTCCCAAATATGTTTTCATTTGTATATACAGTATTTCCAGAACACAAATCTGAACATCGGATAAAGTCAGGTTCAAAATTCTTGTTTCAGTTTTTTGACATATTAGAGTCAAAGGTTTTCAACAGAGAATATTTTAGATATCACTTTGTATCATTCCATGAATCAGGAAATACTGTAAAAAGACATTTTTAAAATAAAATATTTCCTCCATGTTTTTATTATTAAATGTAGTATAAATGAGCGTGTGAGTGGTGTGTGAACAAACCCCTCTGTGTGAACCTTCAGCACACAGAGAGGAATGAACGAGTGAAGTTTGGTGAATGTAAGAGCTGCTGAAGTGGAGATTTATCATCAGAGTCTGAGAACAAAGTCATTGAGAGGAAACGTCTTAAAGAGACGTTTAGTTACATTACAGACATTTAGAGACTCTACAGGTGAATATTCACCACTTCATCACTCACATTAAGAAGACTACAGGTGAATATTCACCACTTCATCACTCACATTAAGAGACTCTACAGGTGAACATTCACCACTTCATCACTCACATTAAGAAGACTACAGGTGAACATTCACCACTTCATCACTCACATTAAGAAGACTCTACAGGTGAATATTCACCACTTCATCACTCACATTAAGAGACTCTACAGGTGAATATTCACCACTTCATCACTCACATTAAGAGACTCTACAGGTGAATATTCACCACTTCATCACTCACATTAAGAGACTCTACAGGTGAATATTCACCACTTCATCACTGACATTAAGAGACTCCACAGGTGAACATTCACCACTTCATCACTCACATTAAGAGACTCTACAGGTGAATATTCACCACTTCATCACTCACATTAAGACGATTTCATTTAGTACAAGTTTTCTGAAATCGTATGTTTAAATATGCAAATGAGGCATTATGTAATGGTAACTGTTGGTGAATTTAGGAGAAATCTACAGATGTAAACAGACAAAGTAATACAATAAACACCTGAATGTGTATTTTAGATGTTTTCAAATCAACCAGTGCATTAAGAACAATGTATCTGCGTGTATAATCTGCCCAATTGCAGATAAATTCAGATCAGATCCATTTTGTAAGGAGCTTTTACTGCTGTGACGCTCACGGTTTTGAAGAATAGCAGGTGGCCTCTCAAATATTAACATCACTTTGTCATCCTCATTTGACAGCCTCAGTTTCCATGGTGACAACACATTTCCTGTATCACTGCAGTCTGAGCAAACAAAGATCAGAGAGGGAGAGAAAGTATTAAAGCAGCAATCATTTGAATGATTGAGGCTGCTTGAAGAAAGCGAGTTGCTCCACAGCAAGTCTTCAAAATGAGCTGAAATCCAGTTGAACTAAGTCACACTGACACGTTGTTGTCTTCTCATGTCAGAAACCATCTCCCTCAAGAGTCAAGGCCAGATAACAGTCATCACACGCACAATGCTTTGAATCTACCAGTAAAGAATTTGCGATGAATGCATCGTAGAAGAGTGCTTCATGTATCAACTTATAGCATTTGAGAAACATAAGAGCACCACAAGAGATTAGAGAGCTATGGACGAGGCAGCTTTAGTTACAGAGCACATTTCATCATCGAGAAACTCAATGTGCTTAACATTTAATACAAAAAATGGAACAAAACTGTATCTCACTGTTTGTTATCAGGCAACTACGACTGGACTTACTTTGTTTTCAAAATAGAAGCTCCAGAAGGTAACTGTATATTAACAGAAGGTATCTGTATATTAATATACAGTTACCTTCTGTTAATATACAGATACCTTCTGTTAATATACAGATACCTTCTGTTAATATACAGATACCTTCTGTTAAGATTCAGATACCTTCTGTTAATATACAGTTACCTTCTGTTAATATACAGATACCTTCTGTTAATATACAGTTACCTTCTGTTAATATACAGATACCTTCTGTTAATATACAGATACCTTCTGTTAATATACAGTTACCTTCTGTTAATATACAGATACCTTCTGTTAATATACAGTTACCTTCTGTTAATATACAGTTACCTTCTGTTAATATACAGATACCTTCTGTTAATATACAGTTACCTTCTGTTAATATACAGATACCTTCTGTTAATATACAGTTACCTTCTGTTAATATACAGATACCTTCTGTTAATATACAGTTACCTTCTGTTAATATACAGATACCTTCTGTTAATATACAGTTACCTTCTGTTAATATACAGATACCTTCTGTTAATATACAGATACCTTCTGTTAATATACAGTTACCTTCTGTTAATATACAGTTACCTTCTGTTAAGATACAGTTACCTTCTGAAGGTATCTGTATATTAACAGAAGGTAACTGAATCTGTTAAGAAACAGTTACCTTCCGGGACTATTATTTTGAAAAACAAACCTTCTCCGGTGTCTCCTGTTAGGACAGTTACGTTATGGGGCTTTTATTTTGAAAAACAAAAAAGCCTCTTCCTGATTTCCCTGGGAGTTTTGTTTTTACATTTTTTGGGGGGATTTTTGTGAAAAACTCTTGGTGACTATCTTGCAGAAGTCATAACACGCCATTCCCCATCATTCATACACTTCTTGATTTACTCTCTTTTTTCACGTGTCACAACGCTGCAGAACTTGTAGCGCAGCGAAACCGGAAGACGGAGAATAACAAATAAGTGTGTTGCATTATAAAAATAATGCAACAAATTGATACATACACCCAACACTCATCGATTACATACATATTGTTTACACACACACACACACACACACTGTTCATTGGCCTATAAGAAAACAGGAAGTATCAGTTTTTAGATCACAGCTCTTCCTGCAAAGCATTTCAGAGGGAAGGTCCACAGTAAATAAAAGCACATTTTTCAGCTCCTGGTCTTATTCTGGGGACAACTAGAAAAAGCCATCAGGGGTCTGATGGGGGATGTAGTCAGTCAGCAGGTCAAAAATATACTGAGGAGCTGAAGCCTTAAAAGCCAATTGGATGATGTTGTAATTGAACACTCTGTTGTATGGGAAGCCAATGAAGGGATTTAAGTATTGGAGGTGATGCTTGCTTGTACCACAAAGAAAGCCTCATCAGACTGTCGCCATTAAAAGCAGGATGAGGTCATTTTAATTCCCTACAGACAGACTGTAACTTCCTATTACAGTGAATCGTCAGAGGGTGAAATTGCAATTTCCTGCAGGGATCCTGCAGAATCTAAAAATATGAATGCCAGCATGCAGAGCCTATAATCTCTGTGTTTCAAGACCTTCTGGGTCTGTTTTGTCCTGCTGTGCTCAAGTCAGCTGAAGGTGTCTATGTAGGCTACTGCCAGACAGCAGCAGCAGGGCGGCCTGCACTCATCAGCATTAACAGGATCGCAGCAGCAGTACTATTGGTGAGGTGGAGACATGCAGGCTGGCAACGAGGCAACAATGAATCCTGCGGCTCACGTCTATCCCTCTATTCATGCAACACACACACACACCTACACAAACACGCACACGCACAGACAAAGATCAGGAAATATATAAATGCCAGCACCCCGGTTTGGATGCAGGCGTGCATCAGCCTCGTGCAGCCAACCGTAACTGGCACCTCAAAGTTCAGCGTCACGTCGTCATTTCTGCAGGTCGGGCTGGAAGCCACGTTAAGAAAAAAAAAATGCGCAGCCACTACCCCCCCCCCCCCAAAAAAATGTCTAATCTTAGCCACCTCTGCTGGAGCTGACAGATCACAAGCTGCTCCGCGTCCTTCACCATCACTGCTATTTCCACCGCAATGTAAGAAGAAAAGGAAACATAAACCGCTGTTCTTACCTTGTAGAGATCAATATGTCAGCTGTTTGGGGTTTTCGCTTCGTTCACCGTCCCGCTGGTTGCGATGATAACGCGTCCAACATCGCTCAGTCCTCCCTTGCCTCTGTTTTGCTGAGAGTCAGGGTGTGGAATACAACACGCATGGCACGTAAAGATGAAAAGGGATTTTTTTTAAATGTAGATGCCATTTCCTCCTCTGGAGTCACACACACGCGCACACACACACACACATACACACACACAGCTGCTTCACGTGCACGATGATCAGGGATTACATTGATTTAGAAATACAGAAATGACGCAATTATTTAAATACCACTTCAAAATAACTTCAAAATAAAAAATAAAAGACGATGAAAAAAGGCAATCCATAACAAAATAATGTTAAATTTAACTTTGCAAATGCAATAGTTCATAATAATTCATGTATACCCACCATATGTATTGTGTTGGAAAATATCAAATAGATAAATTCAGACGGACAGGATGTAAAAAAGTATTTTGTTGTCATGTGTTCTTGCTTTGAAAGTAAACCTGCAGTTTGTAAAATTCCAGACTTAATAAAAGAAAATAAAAAGTTTCAGTGATACTTCAGTTAAAGTTATTTTATTTTCTACTTAGCCTGTGAAACATCAGCACATGTTAACACACACTATGCACAAAGATATTCAAGTGAAATATATAATGCATTAACCTGTTTTTGTTTTTCAAATTGTCACTTTTCATGATTTTCTTAACCTCATGTTCTTTGTGTTTGTATCATATTCTCTCTTCATATAAGTAAATATATATATTTTTTAAAAACTATTATACTTAATCCATTTCTTCAGCATTTCTAAAGAAAGTTGATTTTTAACTGTTTGAAATGACTGAAATTATGTATCAGTCATTTTGTTCTTTGGTTGCAAACCACTGGGGGATTAATGAGGAACGCAAAGCAGTGCTCTTGTAGCTCCCTCTCCTCCCACCAGAGGCCAGTAGACACTCTGGAGTGCGTGCGACAGGAGCGCTGACTCACTCCCTGTAACTCACATCCTCCTGAGGAGAGAGTTATACACAGAGAAGAGATCCAAATGAAACTCCATCACCAGCGCATGAGGAGTCACTGTCTTCCAGCTCCAGCGGCTGTAGAGAAACCAGCGTTGATATGAACAGAGGATTATAGAATAATACGAATTATAAATGTTGCAACAGATTTAAATCACATAACATCTGGCTTGATATTAAAATGAGATCTAGCTATGACAGCAATATGTTTTAAACTAATCACATACACACTTTTGCAGTCTAATATGGAGAAAGACCAGATAGCAACCTGCATTCTCTCTGGTGTCCACCAGGGGGCGACTCCTCTGGTTGTATAGAAGTCTATAGAAAATGACTCTACTTCTCTCTTGATTTATTCCCTCAGTAAACATTGTAAACATGAGTTTATGTCTCAAGCTCTAGTTTCAAGTCTTCTTCAATACAGCATGATGTTCATTTAGTACATGATGGTCCATTTAGAGTCACACAGACCATAAAGCAGGGGATGCTTTAGGGCGGGGCTACTGTGATTGACAGGCTGCTACTGTGGCGCTGTCCAGTCAGTTGTCTGTGTTTACATCGTGCAGGTTTAACCCTTTAACCCCCTCTGGTTACAAGGAAACCAAGCTGGCGACAGACACAATTCCAAACTTGAGGCTTCAAAACTGCATAATCCAATGAGATTCTTCCATTGGATTTTGGATTATTGCAGAAAATAATGTGTCAAGCAAACGTTTATGATTTCACACATTTTGTTCATCAAGATAATCTTCACGTCGACGCTTCTAAATTCACCTTTTATATCAGAGAACAAAACTCTTCTAAAATCTCTTGTGTTAACCACAGACCTTTCAGACATCTGTAACCTCTTCAAAAAACACACTTCGGACAAGGGAATCTGACCGTGATGGAGGCAGTAGTGGTGAGACGCTTGTGTGTTTGCACAATTAATAGCTGCATATCAATCAGTGTTCAGTCCCTTTTCCCCCCGAGAGAGTTTGCTGTCCTTGAGCTGAGAGTCAGATGATTTTGCTGCATGCAGATGCACAGACAACCCCGTTTCAGCTAGATGTCTCGATTATGTTCTGTTACTCCCCGTTTATATCAATGCGGCAATGCCAAATAACAGAAACACCTCTCTGTATGAAGGCCAAAACATTGATTTTTGTACAAAAGGATTTTGGAGAAGATTTATCAAAGCTTTACTACACAGATAATACTAATTATATTAGTCAGTTGCATCGATTTATTGCCGAACCTTGTTCTTTTAATGGGATTTGGTGACTACAAGATGGAGAATATAACCAAACATTTCCGTTAAATACTGTAATATGCTGATCATTTTCAAACACCGTTCAATGTGTTGTCTTGTTGCAGAATGAGCTCATTCACATGTCTTATGAAGCCTGAAAGTGTGAGCCTTTGTTGTCAGTGTTACTCTCCGCACAGGCGAAGCCTTGTTTTTGCTCACGATGGGAACAAACGAGGCGTCAGTTTTAGTAACCAAAGCACATCTGCCTGGTACTTGCAGTGACACTGATATAAATAGAACCTTTGTGTTTTATTTTCAGCCCCCTTTTGTCTGGAGTTTAATAAAAGAAATCAGAACAACTTGACGCTGTAAGAGGCATCGATTACACTCAATAAGCCCAAATGATCACGTCTGAAGAATGTTATCTCCTGTAAGCCCTCACTATAGTTCAATGAACGCTGTCACACATTTGAGCGGTGACCTTTGGGTATTTCCAAACATTGTCTTTTTAGTTTCTGGTGTAAAGGAAATGTTCATCTTCCTCATCTTCGGTGTCATATAGGAAATATATGATCAACATAAATCCTCCCGTCCCTTCTTCTCCTTTTCGTCCAATGATGACGCTGTGACGTCAAATAGCCACATAACCTGCACTCCAATCAGAGAACACACCACCCAGATAGCCACGCCCCAACCGGTCCGCCCAGCTCATCCTGCACCGTCATGGTGCTCGCTCTCCGGATGCAGTTGTCATGGAGATGGAAAAGCTCTCCGCTAGTGGCACCGTTACCATGGAAATCCCCGTCGCAGCAGCAGCAGCCTCATCGGAGGAGGAGAGCGTTCAGCACCATGGACAGCACCGCTCCGCGTTCCAGCACAGAAACCACCGCATGCTGATCGTGATCGGAGAGATTTCCACCAGCCATCACCTCGACGCCGCCAGGAAACAGATCACAGAAGGTGAGACAGCAGAGGAGCAGAGGAGCAGAGGAGACCTGGTGCTGCAGGAGAGCACGGGCACAACAAATACAGCGGGGCGGTGTCACTGCAGCGAGAAAACATCTGGGCGTTCGCCGTTAAACTCAACTTAAATGTAAAATGTATACAAACTGTCTTTGAAAATCTGTAAATTTCGAGTTTGGTGCAGAAAAGTCATTAAATATTCGTAAATTGTGACGGATACAATCCTCGAAATGCTTTATTGAAGTAAAAGTACAAATATCATAGTCTAAGAAGTACTCCAGAAAATGTCAAAGTCATGATTTCAAAATGTTACTGACGTAAAAGGAGCAGCTAATTGTAAAAGTCAGAAGTAAAAATGATGCAGAATGTCTCTTTTCAGTTTTATATTAAATATGTATTGTATATTGTACGATTATTACATGTAAGCAGCATTTCAGTGTTCCAGTTTGTCAACGTAGAACCAGTTATTGGTGCTTTATACACTGCATGTTAGTTTAATAGTAAAGCGCTGCATCATATTTCATAAACTCATCATATGTTAACATCTGAAAAGTAAAGCTGTCAAATGCATGTGGGGGAGTGAATATTGCAATATTTGCCTATGAAATGTAGTAATAGTACTCAAGTTAAGTACAAGTACTTCAAATGAGTACAGAACGTAGAATGTACTTCAAACTTCTGTAGTTAAAAAATGACACAATATGCTGAATAAAAAAAATTATAATTCCCGAACGTATCTTTGAATATTGGAAAATGTAATTGTTTTTGGACAAATCCGAAGAAAGTCATTTAGAAATAACAATTCCTCCAAACACTGTGCAGTCAGTGATCGGGTTACATACTGAAGACCTTTATACCATTTCTATTCAGCAGAGATCTAAAGGATATTTCACTCAAACTGAACTTCTAGAGCCATTTTACACCAGAAGCTGCTGTTGTATGGAAATATAGTTTGGACCAAATGTATGTGCACAAGCTCTGAAAAAGTGAGTTTTTTAATAATATGTCATATTTAATGCCACATTGTCCATGTATAGAGAGTAAAGGGCATTATTAATGACAGGTATCTGGAAGGCCTACCAACCCATATGTGAAATAAGACGACCCAGTCAGTCTTTTATGGGCAACATATGTTTCTAACAAGCCAATCAGAGCAGATGGGCTTTTGGGTACAGACACTCTTAAAGGGACAGGCGCTAAAACAGAGCGATTCACACAGAGATTGAACGTTTATTCAGAGAGACAGTAGGGAGAAAAATAAAGTGTTGTTTGAACATTAAAGCATGTAAACATTAGAAACCCAAAGTACAAGTATGATACTGGAAAATGAGCATGACATGTCCCCTTTAATTATTGTACAATCTTTAATCAATTACAAAGATTCTTTACTTTTAACGTAAGTGGAAATGTTGTGCATAATACACACCATCTTCCTCCATTCATGTTCATGCTGTTCATTGTTTAACAGGTTTGCGTTCCTGGAACGTTGATCTGACTGTTTGTGACCTGAACAAAGAGCTGCAGCTGTTTGAGACCAGACACCACCGCGCAGTTTTCTTCACAGGTCAAAGGTCAGTCTGAGTTTAGAAACATATCTGGTGGCAGTAACTGTATTTTTGCAGCATGTACAACGTGTCCATGAGGGGTTATCTTCTTTTCATTTATTTTTTAGCTTGGTGGCAATAACTGCTAGCGGCGATGTGTTCTGATGGTATCAGAGTCTAGCTGGAGGGATTTAATGTGTTGCCACCTGCCCTCATCATCTTATCGTTAATGTCTGGTCCCAGACAGCAGATTCAGTCAGAGTTTGACAACAGCACGTCCTTTTTCCTCTCTGCGTCTCCTTTGTTTGCGCTCTCTCTCTCTCTCTCTCTCTCTCTCTCTCTCTCTCGTCTCTCTCTCCTCTCTCTCTCTCTCTCTCTCTCTCTCTCTCTCTCTCTCTCTCTCTCTCTCTCTCTCTCTCTCTCTCTCTCTCTCTCTCTCTCTCTCTCTCTCTCTCTCTCTCTCTCTCTCTCTCTCTCTCTCTCTCTCTCTCTCTCTCTCTCTCTCCACATGCATGAGGCGGTTCCTGCTCGAGACAATGCATTCTGTATTGATCAGGCTCTCTCGTATGCAGACTGCATGTGTATCAATCAGGGAACACTAGCTGCTGGGGGAATATAGGATCAGGCCTCGGTGGTAATGTGGATCCGGCCGGGATGTTACGGCTGTGAATGTGACTGCCCTCTGGGTCGCTGCTTACTGTATTTACAAAGAAAACGCTTGTGTCGCTCGCATTTATGATTACTATTCAGCATCTACTGCAGCTTAGTGGTGTCAAACAAACAGAAGAGAAGATGCATTGGCTGAATAAATAGAACTAAGTGTGAGGAAATGTTTCTTAAAAGGCAGTAAGATCTTGGTGCATCTATCCTCCCACTCAGCTCAGTGTTACATAAAGAGCAGAAACAAGCAAATCTGGTTGTTGACATCAGTTCTGCATGTATGTTTGTAATATTCAAGAAACACAAGTAACAACTTTTAAGATTAAAAACATAATTTGTGTAATTCATGGCACAATTCATACGGGATAAAAATATATTCTGTATCAGAGACTAGTGTGGGAAGCCTCAGCTTGAGGGTGACGGGGCCGGAGACATGCTGAAAGAAAGCAAACGTAGTTCTCAAATGTTGAACTGTTCCTTTAAACTGAACCCATATGAGGTCATTAAGAGTGCGTATTTGGATTTTTAAGCACGACACATTTGGAGAATGAATTTTAAAAGCGAGACGAAACCTTTAATTTTAGCTCAAAGGTCCAAACTTTCGGCATTTTTGTGGTTTTTAATTCTTTTGGTGCTATTTTGGACTGAACTCGGCTCTGAATGATTTCACATTACGTCACTGTCTCACCATCATGATCCACTCTCCTCTGGAACATTCAACAGTTTTATCACCTTCCTACCATCTATCTGTTTAACTCTGTTCTTGATTTCCTGGCAGCAACCGCATGATTAATTCAGCATTCTCCATTAATGACACCTTGTCTGTTAAATAACAATTATCGCCGCCAACGTTGTCGGCCTTTTCTTTTGTCTCACCTCGACCACAGATCCTAATGGGGTTCTACGTGCATGCATTTGCATCACAAATACGTAGAGATGTAAAGTGTCGCTGTGACAGCTGAGAGCCAGAATGAGAGGAATATTCTTTACTCGTGGGCAGTGGCGGCTGGTGGAAAATGTTCTAGGTAGGGCCATCCTATCAATTTCAGCAAACATCCCAGTATGATTTCATGCAAACAAATTATCAAACACGCATTACTACTTTGCAGTTAAATATTTAACATTTATTCCAACACGAAAAAAGCAGTAAATAACACTTATATGATAAAATATAATATAACATGTTTATTTATTGAGATGCCCCTATGGACCTTGTTATAGGAGGTAAAGATCAGGAGAAGTAAACATGAAGTGTAATTATGAATACTGATGTTAAATTCAGCTATGATGAGTTTTCACTGTTAATTTAACATCTCTATTACATGTTGATGTCTCCATGGCCAAGTTAAGAAGATGAGACTGAGGCTATGTAGAATAAAAGATGTTCACTTTGTCTAATATGTAGCTTGTCCTGGTGTTCTCATGTTTCCTTACCTCCTCATCCCTCACTCCCGTAACTGTCCGTGCTGGATCTGTCCCCGTTGTTTTAAAAAGCGAAATAAATGATTAGCATGACGTCATCCAGCTAGCCAAACCTGTCTGGTGTACAGCTAGTACAGAAGCTTCGCATGTACTGCTTCCCTTTCCCGCGAGTCTGCGGGTGCCTGTAGACTTCTCCTGACGAGAACGCGCAGCTAGGGGGGCCTGATCGTTCTGGCCCCACACTGAATCTATTTGAGGCGCTGATTGGCTAAATTGTATGTCACTCATTTATATCTTGAATCAGCAATTGGCTAAACGGCTTCATAGACCCGCCTCTTTTGGGCCAAAACGATCAAGCCCCCCTCGCTGCGCGCTCTCAGAGTGTCGCGCACACAGAGAGAGAGCACGAGCAGACGAGCACACAGGGGGAGAGGACGAGCAGGAAAAGCATATATTTTGCGCAGATATCATATTGTACACACATTACTGGGTACATTCCATAGTTCAAAAACACAAAATATTGACAATTTGTATCATTTATTATTATTATAATTTTTCTTTTTTTTTTTTACTTTTTGTGTGGCTCATGGTGGGGCCAGCCGCCACTGGACGTCTTTTATCCAAGTAATTGACGTAATTGACGCAATTCAATGAAAGTAAAACAGAAATGGAGAATGAATAGGTCAGTTTATAGTACAGTAGAGAAAGCTAGGGTAGAAGCATATTTGTAAAATTCAGACATAAATGGACATTAGGAAAACTTCAATATGTGGTCTCACATTACTTAACGTCGACCACGCCGGGCCGGCCTCATCCAGCATTCGTAGCTATACCGACAAAAAATAATGTTGCGTACGTAGTTACAAAATACTGAATCATTTTGTGGGATCACCACAAAATGATTTAGTATTTTATCTCAATCATGAACGAGGAAGTATGAAGACCGCAAAAGCCCACATAGGGCGGGAGTGAGGTGGATGGGCCGACAACCAGCGATCTTATAGGAACCTGCTGTCCGTTACCTGTATGACCAGAAGTCAACACGTATTTTTATCATGTAACTTGCGTACCTAGCTGATGGCAGTTCCGCGGATATTTTAACCCAAACGACAATATTTTGCTAAACCTAAATAAGTATTTCACGATATTTTCCTCAACCCAAATAAGTGGTTTTGCTGCCTAAACCTAACCTTCTGGGAAGACGGAGGTTTATTTTGAAAAGCAGGAACTGACGCGCCCTCCCTGCCGCGTTGAAAACCGACGCTGGAGGCGTACATAGAGCTTCGTAGTTTGAAGTTGATGGGGTCACTGATCAAGTATTTGACGAGTTGGGAGTGAGAACACGTTGGTCAGATGTCAGAAATAAGATGTACGGGTGAGGCGTTAAATCTGATAACTCACCCGCTGTATGCAAATGTCAGTTTTCCAGTAACCAGGTCATTTCAGTGTGAATTGCTGTATTGATCAGGATCAGTCTCTCTTTGTCTTTGATTGCTGTTGACTCTGCCTCACTGCTCACACAGACTGAAATGTATCCAGCCACGGTTCTTGTAAACCGTGAACTATGCGGGAAAAACAGAGATGCAAGCATCACGTGAACATAAGGAGATGTGTGCAGCAGCCTAAAGCAAACACAGTGACTCCCTCAGGATCACCGACAGACTGCTGCAGCATCCCCCTATTGAAGCAACACACACACACACACGCACACGCGCACACACACACGCACGCACACACACACACACACGATGTGGGATTGTATTTCAGTAATTTGCAGGATTTGTCTAGACAGTCTGCGGATGCTGCAGACAAGCTGAGAGAATACCAACCTGTCCACATTTTCCCATCTATGTAATTGAATATCATGTCAGAGATTATCCATGCATTGCAGTGTTCTGGGAAGTTGCATTATAGCACATTATGGAATCCACTGAGCACTGTTTTGTTCAATTATAATATCAGAGCTAGTGTTATCATGTTGACAATTATTTTCAAACTACAAATCTGGCATGTGTTGTTTTTCTTACAAGCATTGGAAGAAGAAAAAAAAGAGTACACGTTTAAACTGGAAAATGAAGGTATTAGTACAACATTTCCTTGGATACAGGAACTTCTTACAGCCACGCTAACGGCTCTGTGAAGATGTGCGTTGGCACGGCGGTGCTTGTGTGCTAAATGCTAACATTAGCATGCTAACATGCTCACAATGACATTGCTGACATTCTAATGAAAAGCTGATCATAATGTTGAACATGTTCACCATCTCAGTTGAAGGAGGTAGATTCAGAGCATCCGGCTGAGCCGGTGGCTAGCAGCTAGCAGCTAGCAGCTAGCAGCGCTAACAGTGTAAACAGCAGCAACAGTGCTGGCAGAGCTAACAGTGTTTACCTGAGGGGGGAAGTTGTTGTTCAGTAGTTGTTAAGATATTTCCGTCTGCACCAAAGAGGCGGATCAGCCCACATTACCATGCTGCTAGTGCGGCGAAAAACATGTTCTCACCTATTCATTGTGATCGACCTTCACGTCAACAGAAGTTCACATCCCAGCATGACTAAGATGGGCTGGGAGCCCCCCAGGAAGCCTGACCCCAGTCGAATGAAATGAAATATCTTTATAAGAAATTAGCGCCATGCTACGTCGTCAGGGTGAAATCTGACGGTCTGCCTCAGAGCTGTCCAGGTGTCTGAACTGTTGAAAACAGTAGGGACAGGTTTAATTCAATTCAATTTATTTGTGTATAGCCCAAAATCACGAATCACAAATTTGCCTCAGAGGGCTTTACAATCTGTACACATCCTCTGTCCCAGGACCCTCACATCGGAACAGGGACAACTCCCCCAAAAAACCCGTTAATGGGGAGAAAAGAGGGAGAGACCTCAGGGAGAGCAACAGATGTACTACAAATGTATCGGATCAAGTTTAGTCTGGTCTTGACTGCTCTTAACCCTGTTTTGATCTTGACTTTTTCCTGACTTCACTCGATTGATCGTGTGAACAACCGAATGAAATGATGTAATGTGACTAGTATTAACAGGTAGTAACATAAAGGTTTGGAGAAGATTACTTGTGCCTTTCGGGATGCTTGTTCAAAGCAGCTTCACGACCAGAAGGAAAGAAGACGTGACACTCAAACGTGCTGTGAATGAACTTTAAGGGAAAAGACTGAAACAACTGTTGTGCAATTTGTGCGTTTTGTTATTTGACAAGAACAAGAAAAATGTCTCTGTGTCACAAATGAAATAGACTGAAAGGGACGTGGAGGCATGTGCTTGATGTGAGCTTGTGAACTTTAAGGCCGTAAAAAAAAACCCGATTCCATGAACCCCCTCGACAGCGAGCAGATTCAAAAGGCCACGTTGCCTGAGGCACAGGCTTCAAACATGCTGACGTCAAGAAACTGCTTCAGACAAAATGGCAGCAGCAAACCTCTCTGTCTGGTTTTCTTTTATTTAAAGGGGTGAGGCTGGTGTTATTCTATGTTTCCTATTGAAACAAACAACAGTTAATACAGTTAACTATAATAAACAAGTGAGGAAAGGAACCAAAACCAACAATGTGTTACCGGTAATCGTCTCTCAGTACTTTCTGACTTCCTGTCTGTGGCTCTCAGCTCCAAGCCTGTTAATAACTAGAGATATATATCCTCAAAGAAAAGTCTCAAATACATACTTTTATTCTTCAAAGAGGCTCAGTAATGTCCTGAAACACCTGGTCACTCTAGTTCTTAATAGACATAATTCAAACATGTGTAAACAGGTGTAAAAATTTGCCGGGGACTATTTTCAGCGGCGGATTAATCCACATTTGGTGTTATTGTTATTGCTTATTTGTGGCAGCAGGACGGTGTGTGTGAGGGATTGAGTCAAAATAAACTACAGTGTGTTCATGGTGATAAAGGAAACAACAGTGATGTGTTTTAATGGAGCTCTACGGCTCAGAGGAAGAAGAGATGTCAGCCTCTGAGACACACACCATACTTGTTAGGAGATACAGTCACTGTTTCTGGCCTTTTTTAAATTGTGATGGATTTAATCGACATTGGGGGAAATAATAACAGCAGCACAGAAAACACCAGCCTCATGCTGAAAAGTAAGGAGACAATAAAGAATCTTCAGGAATTTGGAAATTTGTGGAAAATCAGTTGCTTCCAGGAAGTGATTTTAGGATTAGTAGTGCTGCGTTCCTCAGACTGTGTTTTCCTGATTACATTGAGAAGAGGGGGAGGGGGGGGGGGGGTAATTATGGAAACTGTGGACGTAAAGGCGCCATAAGAAGCTTTGTCCGACGCTGAGTGGTGAGAGAGGCCAGGAAAAGATTGTTAGTTTTCGCTGTTAAGACATTAAATTCTGCTCTTTCTAGACAAAGATGTGTCTCGATGCTGCACTGGTTTTTATATTGCATTCAAGCCTGACTGGATCTCGATTGAGCCCAAA
Organism: Lycodopsis pacificus; assembly: GCA_028022725.1. Taxonomy (NCBI): domain Eukaryota; kingdom Metazoa; phylum Chordata; class Actinopteri; order Perciformes; family Zoarcidae; genus Lycodopsis; species Lycodopsis pacificus. The sequence continues at coordinate 30,077,773 of CM051690.1, read as the reverse complement.
GTTCACAGTTCAGCTGGTGGAGGGTGAGACAACTGTGGTTGTTGCTGACATGCAAAGGTCACATTGTACAATCGATCAGATCCAGGCTCCAATCGAAGGTCAGTCCTTTTGATCCGTCCTCCAGTGGTCCTGATTCTTATTCTCATGAAAACCTCTCACAGCCCCCACAAGCCGTTTGCAGGACCGGCTTGCCTGCCTGTAATACAATAGCTCCTCCTGGTCTGTGCCTTGAATGCTAATATGCTGCTGGTGGAGGAATACAAAGTCTGACAGGCTGACAGGCTCAAACACAGAGAAAGCACATCTCATTTGATCGTGAAAACACAAGTTTATGGTCTCAATCTCTAGTTTCAAGTCTTCTTCAATACAGCATGATGTTCATTTAGTACATTATGGTCCAAACAGACCATAAAGCAGGGGATGCTTTAGGGCGGGGCTTACTGTGATTGACAGGTCGCTGCTACTACCAGAGCCGTAAACATTAAAAGATCACTTCATTCCAAATATGGCAACTTCTGTTCATTGGTTGCAAAAGAAAAAACATGGCGATGGCCGTAATTCAAGATGGCAACGGCGAAATCGCCAAACTCGAGGCTTCAAAACGGCAGTCCACAAACCAATGGGTGACGTCATGATGACTACGTCCACTTCTTATATACAGTCTGTGCTCATACCTGGAAATTACAAAACAAAAACAATAAAATGCGTCATAATGTGTTGTGATTACTGTTATAAATGGATAATTATGAGTGCTTATAATTATAGTTATGCAACACATTACAACGTAATAGAACGTAAATAAAACAACTAAATAAAATTGTGACTCTAATGGCAAAAAGTCAAAATGCTCCTCTTCTTCTTCAGAGCCTCTCCTAACATCCCGACCTCCTTTCTTGTCAATTAAAAACCCTCCGTGGCCTCTTCAGCTCCCCGAGGAGCAGGATGGATGGAAGTAGTCTCGTGTCTGTTACGTCATGATGAAATGGAAACTCTATAGGTAATCGGTGCATCCATCACTGTACGTCCATTAGTGTCTCAGTCCTCAGCCTCTCACAGCAGACCAGGGTCCTGATTGACTGATGAGGCCCAGAGACGGTCTGGCAACATTAAAAGATCCCGTTTCGTCGCAGGAGAGGAGGAGGAGGGCGGTAGTAATGGCCTCCATGAATGCAGCTGTCGCCCACACAGTGCAATTAATAAAGACTCAGTGGACTTGCACTGCAGACTGATAGATGAACAAAAGCCGGTGGCATCAGAAAGCCCTCAGGGGGAAAAGTGGGCAGTAATTCAATGTTAGTTTATTTTCTTTCACTGGAATGTGAGATGATCACACTGTTTACTGCCTTGAACAGCAGTTTGATTACTTTCTGTGACACATTATGATTCTTAATGATATTGGGAAAATGTCTTGATTAATATTGTGGTATCAATCATTTAGTGCAGCTCTAGTCATTAAAGGCAATGTGTTAGCAGCTAGTAGCTACGTTTTGCTTTCATGTTGTTTCCATATTTGTTAACGCAAATTATAAAGTGGTTAAAACGGAAGGGGAAAGCTTTAAACTCGTGATTAGCACGGCTTATTTTCCCGTGTTCCATTAGCCGTGTCCAACTACAACTACAGTATAAACATTCCCCGACACCAGCCAGTGCAATTTTATGACAAAGTAGTATCTCCCAATCAGGCGACAACCTGAGGTTCTGCTGAGTGAAGCCGATGCTTCATGTCTTAAACCTGCATTCTCTCTAGTGTCCACCAGGGGGCGACTCCTCTGGTTGTATAGAAGTCTATGAGAAAATGACTCTACTTCTCTCTTGATTTATTACCTCACTATGGTCACTTCCGTTCATTGGTTGCAAAAAACAACAACATGGCGACGGCCAAAATGTTAAACTCGAGGCTTCACAGCGTCATCAGTCCACAAACCAGTTGATGACGTCACGATGACTACGTCCACTTCTCATATACCGTCTAAGATCCCAATTAAATGGAAAAGGAAAACAAAAAAGCGTGCGATCTGGACTGCAACATATTTTTACCAAGTTCATATAAGTTAAGCATGCTAACATTTGCTAATTAGCATTACAGGAAAGCTGTGACATGAACTTGTATGTCAATCCATCAGTAGATGTTGAGATTTTTCCGTCTGGACCAAAGGGGACGTACAGACGGACATCGCCGTCCCTAGAGCCACGCCCCTAGCATCACTAAACACTGTAGGGAATGAATTCATTCATTACTGTAGCTTATAAATATCGTGTGTGACATACTTCTTGATTTTCATCTCAAACAGAGAGGCTGAGTGTTCACACAGCGTGACAGACGCCACAGCGAGCTGAAGCTGACGGGCAGAGACAGACATGAGTGATGGGTGCAACAGAGAAGAGGCTGTCAGAGAGCTGAACAGCAATATTAAAGATACAGTCACCCTTCTACACACACACGCACGCACACACACACACACACACGCACGCACGCACACGCACACACACACACACACACACTAGACAGACAGGTATAATATCCACTGCTATATTCTCCTCACATACACACAACATGCTGCAGGGAGACAAAACAAAAGGGTAAAAAGGGCAAAAAGGGTAAAAAGGGCAGAGCAAACAATATTCACAGAGTAATGGAGGCAGACGCATCATGAGTGGGCTGTAATATAATGTTGCCGAGTCAGCAAGTGTAGTTCCTCTGTCTGAATACTGCATTACATCATTAAATACACTTACAACTCAGGCAATGCCTTGTACTTTGTGTGCTCCCTTACATGAATATATTTTCCCGCTCTGTTGGGGATTTGAGCAAACGATGCTGAACCAATAGAAGGACGGATTGTGAGTTTCTCTCCCACGCTGCACACGTGTGATACAGTGATCTGTTTCTCCTTTGATTTGTTCCTGAAAAGAGCTCAAATATACAGCGAATCACAGAGACGGTGCTTTGGAAAAAGGCAATACGAGCAGATTGGTTCGGCTCAGATTAATAACCCGCGCGGGACGACATGCACCGCGTCCTTGTCCGTTATCTAACGAGTAGTTACCGTTTTAAATGACACGCCTTTAAAAACAAGAAAGTTTCCTGCATTTGTGGGTGCGGTTCAGGAGAACGTGTGCCGGTTAATAATTCAGCAGCCGTTATTGATCCGTGCTTCGGCTTCTCTGCAGACAGGGCTGTACATCTGTACACACACACACACACACACACACACACACACACACTAAAAAGGATGTGACGTGAATGAAATGTGAGCTGTAACTGTGAAAGAAGAGAGCCTGTAGGGAGGTTTTGTAATGTCCTTCGGGTGGAGGACAAATACAGAGTTTAGTACTTGTAATCTACTGCAATCCAGTACAACCCTGCAGTAAATCATTTAGAAGTTATTAATGTGTAGTTCATAGAGGGAGACGAACTCCCTCCCCCTTCCGGTGTGTCCCCCTTGGGACCTTATTTCAGGAAAGAATTGTACGATAGTCAACGGCGAAGGACACATGTTTTTTAATCCCATTTGAATTACACAGTTTGTCAATTTAGAAGGTGATTTTTCACTTCTTTAGCATTTAGTTTTGTGTGAAAGCGCTCAGTGAGCGACATTTCTCTTCTGGCACGATGTACATCACCATCAACATGGCTGTTAGCTTAGCTAGCTAGCTAAACTCCACGCACAAACGTGACGTTATCTGACCTGATGTGTTTTTATTCAGCGGCTCTTTTTATCAGCCGGGAAGAGAAAGAACGATGGAGAGCCGTTTGTTGTTGAGAGGACATCCTGGTACGAAGCACACTTCAGAGAGAGACACTTACATGACGTTTGGGTGTGTCGTTTTTCTGATTACGAATTTTCAAAGTCTTTTACTTCAGCAGTTTTATGACGAAATGAGACTTTCTTGATGTGCACAATGATCTTTTGAATTTAAACAGGACCAAAAAAGGATTTTGTTTTTCTCTGTTAACTATTGTACATGTTTTTTCTGAAATAAGGTCCACAAAAAAAGGCGGGACTTCGCCTCTCTATTGACAAAAATGTGGTCAGGGAGGTGTTTGTTTGAGGCTGTAGTTACTGTATCTCTGAGATGCTTTCCATACAGAACATGATGGGGACGAGATACGTAATCATTACTATAAATTAATGTCTGAAACAAATAGGCCGAGCTGTAGAAACGCTAATTAACATTAATTAACTGTCAGGAAGTGAAAACACACTGTGAAAGGGTTAAAGTTGTAAGACGGAAACGCCGTGGTAGAGACCTGTCAATCACTGTGTAGCCCCGCCCTAAAGCATCCTTATGGTCTGTTTGACTCTAAATGGACCATCATGAACATCATGCGGAGAAGGGGCGCGGCAGGCCGGGCATCCGAGCCGTACGGCTAACAGCTGACATTCAGAGGAGCCTGCCGGTCGCCTGAGATGCTGCATCAGAGTCCAAATGATGCGCTTCAGTTTCAGCAGCAGGGTTTTTACAGAGCTCTTTGCAAACACCTTCTAATAATCAGGCCTGAAGGGTGAAACTTGTCTTTCTTCCCCTCATAGTCGATTTTTTCGTGAGCTATTCTTATATCAAAGACAAACAAGGATGTGTGATCCAAACACAACAAAAGTTATTTCAGGAACAAAGTGACAAATGTCTAGACTGCTTTTGACAGGGAATGTAACTGAAACACCTCTCTCTCTCTCTCTCTCTCTCTCTCTCTCTCTCTCTCTCTCTCTCTCTCTCTCTCTCTCTCTCTCTCTCTCTCTCTCTCTCTCTCTCTCTCTCTCTCTCTCTCTCTCTCTCTCTCTCTCTCTCTCTCTCTCTTCGTTGCTCTCTCTGTCCCACCCTGTTTGAGTCACAGCTGTTTGAAAAGTCCCGTTCCCGTAAGCAGACGATCCACTCGCTTCCCACCCAATGAAAACATCTGACTTTAGATCAGCTAAATGTGGAAAGTTGGAGCTGTTGGCTTTTCTGACCCGTTCGGTCAAAAAGCAATGGATTCGTGCAGATTTACAGCCAAACCCTAATGTTCACCTATAACACCAAAATAAAACTGTATTTAATCCAGGCCATCCACAAGGTGTGGTAATCTGTTCATGTGAGAAATTACATATTTTGAGGGCGAATGAACAAAGCACTTTACTATAACAGGTTTATATTTAAAGGGGACACATCATGAACATCTTACTTTCTCTTGTGCACAGACATTTGGGGATCTGGAGTGACAACCAGCCCACAAACTGTGAAATTAGACGACCCAGTTATTGTTTTGGTGGGTTGCCTCAATCACAAAACATTGCTTGTGATTCAACCAGCCAATCCGATTTGGCGCCCCATCCTATGTCATATACAGACTTATTAGAATATATAGAATATACCGCCACAATCTGATCATCTCCACTGGATACGGCGTCTCTACGTCACCCCGTTATCACGTAACTGCATGCGTACTTCAGTAACGACACTTCTGTAGATATTTTAACCGAAACGCCGATCTTTTCCCAAACCTAACGGAGTTGTTTCTCATGAAGATGTAAGTTTATTTTGAAAAGACTATGCATGAAACCATAGACTGTATAGAAGAAGTGGACGTAGTCATCGTGACGTCAGCCGGTTTGTGGACGGATGTTTTGAAGCCTCGAGTTCGGCGATATCGCCGTCGCCATCTTGGATTACGTCCGTCGCCATGTTGTTTTTTCACAACCAATGAACAGAAGCGACCATATCTGGACTGAGGAGGAGTGACATAGAGACGCCGTATACGTCTCGACCTGTCAATCACAGTAAGCCCCGCCCTAAAGCATCCCCTGCTTTATGGTCTGTGTGACTCTAAATGGACCATCATGTACTAAATGAACATCATGCTGTATTGAAGAAGACTTGAAACTAGAGATTGAGACATAAACTCATGTTTACAATGTTTACTGAGGGAATAAATCAAGAGACAAGTAGAGTCATTTTCTAAAGACTTCTATACAACCAGAGGAGTCGCCCCCTGGTGGACACTAGAGAGAATGTCGGCTTCAGAATCAAAGGTTGCCGCCTGCACATAATGAGCGGAAATTGACACGTGTTGCTGACTTTTGTAGGAAAACACACTAAAGATGAGGAGTAACTTTTTGTAAGATATAAGAACCGTTGCATGAGGATGCATTGAATAACTAAAGGCGTTATTCCTGGTAGTGTGAAGTGTTCAAGTTATTAATAAATACATTTAGAGACCTTTTTTTTTTCTTCTTTTGTTGATAGTCATCATTTGGTGAGCGGTGTGTTCAGGAGGGACTCAGCATTTCTCATGTTCTGGCTTCCCCGGATTCAACATCATGATTTAATCATCACTCAGATCAGATTATATCTAATCGTCATAAGAGGTCGACTTTCAATAGGAAAAAAAAACAAAAACCTTTTCTGATTCACGTTAATGCCGCTGGATCTCCCGAAAGGGGAGTGTACGAGCTGTTCCTGAATGCAGCACGATAGCAGAGTGTAGGTGTCGATCTGTACCAGGGCCGATCCTTCATCCTCATCCTCATCCTCAGCAGCAGCAGCAGCAGCAGCACCGCCTCTCCCTCTGCTCCATCCGCCACCGCGAGAACGACGGTAAGACACCGTTCATTCCCGATTTACACACCCGCACACCCCGCTGACACCGCGGCGGGTAAACCGCTCGTTTTGTCGGCCCGGAGGGCGACGTTACAGCCGCGGAACAGCGCACTGGACCAGGCGGTCTACCGGTCCTGGCGACGAGGCGGCTTGTTGTATAACACCGCATCGTTAACCTGGAGACTCGCTGCATGCAGATTGGTCGAAGTCACTGGAGGAATCTGACTGCATGAAAAACTGGATTTTTGTATGTCGATATTTAATAGGAGGATTCGTGTTGCACAGCAGGCTCGGTGTTTGCAGAGGCCGTGGAGGAATAACTATATATATATATATATAATATATATATATATATAATATATATATATATATAATGTATATATATATATATAATATAATATATATATATATATATAATATATATATATATATAATGTATATATATATATATATATATATAATATAATATATATATATATATATAATATATATAATATAATATATATATATATATACATTATATATTATATATATATATTATATATATTATATATATAATATATAATATATAATATATATATTATATATATATATTATATATATAATATATATATTATATATATAATATATAATATATAATATATATATTATATATATAATATATAATATATAATATATATATATAATATATATATTATATATAATATATATATTATATATATTATATATAATATATATAATATATATATATAATATATATATTATATATATATATATATATGATGTGAGTAACATCATGGCTCATGATTATCAATTTCACTGCATATGTTTGTTTACATACTGCTACTGTGAAGAGCTCATTTCATCTCATTTACATGATATGTATGTATATATATATATATATATATATATATATATATATATATATATATATATATATATATATATATATATATATATATATATATATATATATATATATGCAATATGGCCAAAATCTTCTATCACACTACGAGTATATTTCATATCTCAACAACATATATCACAACACAGCATGTTTTCTGGGAATTTAATAAATAAACAATCTATTTGAAATAATAGTACACACTTTTGTACACACTTGTGCATTAAATACCTGACAAATGAAGAGCATTTTCTCATTTTTATTAAGAACTTTAATGCAGAATAATCGTGAGATATTTGAGTGAGTATGTGCTCGATGTTGTCAAATTTAGAAGATGTAATTGTTCATCACTCTGTCTCAAATGTACGATAGATTCCATTCAAAGACGGTGACTGATCACGTTGAATTATCGCCCCGGTCCTTCGTATCCGCCCAAAATAAAAGCGGTGTGTTCAGTTGCAGCTCGGTCCTCTCTTCACATCACAGCAGGGTGATAATGCAGGTTTCAGGCCTTCAGCCTCCCTGACTCACGCTTTAAACCGTCAATTCATTTGTCAGCTCTGCTCTCAATTCAGTCGAGTAAATCTGGGTGACCTGATTTTTAAGGTCTGGAGAGATAAATAAAAAAAAAACAGAAGAAGAAACAACAAAAGCGCCGCATGATCGTGACCTGAAGGCAACAGACGAGACCGAGAAGCCGCTGAAGTCCCCGGTGTGTTCAGAACGCAGCTTCATGTGAAACCGGTGGAGATTAGACTTCACTCTCCAAATAACCCCAAAACCTACGCAACAGGCTCGACCAAAAAACAAAAAGTCCCAAAAATAGAAAGGTAGACTCAGACAACGGCCAGCTGTGTGCGACCCGAAGCACGCGGGGGCGCTGCATGTTTTATCTGTGATGGAACATCTAACGTTTGTTTGTGTGCTGGTTAAAGATCGACTCGGTTATCAATCGAGTCCTCATGTAGTCGATTGATTCAAACAAATCAATGACAAACGGGATGGTTGAGTTATTGATTTAGTCATTTATTTAAATGAGTCTTAAATGTGCATCTCTTTGTTTTATATGATCAGATTTAATGCCTTTGGACTGTTGGTTGTCCGGCTGCGACTGATTGTTTAAATCCATTTCCTGGATTGATTGTTTGGTAAAACGTCAGAATGCCATCACAGTGGGGCTGGGTCACGACATGTTTGACCAAATACCTTCATCGATATCGTCGGGTTGACTATCGGTGCTTCATCAAAACAGCTACACAATGAGATTTTTGATTAATAATCATCAGCAAAAAGTGTGTAAAGGCGATTAGAACTGTTAAGTCTGTTAAGTTCAGAGAATGACGTCACTTCACTGTAATGCAGCCTTTAAAACCAGGAAAAGACAATTAAACAACATCGCTATACTCAAAATGTAAGATGTCACCTCGTCTCATAACACGATATTGATACAATATCGCATCGTATCCTCATACGACGGTTTGTTTATCTTGTCTTTTCACAATAAACCTCCGTCTTCACAGGAAAACAACTGAGTTATGTTGATTGTGTTAAACTACAGAAGAGGAGTTCCTTAAATACGGAGGTTACGCGATAAATGAATCAACGTTGACGTAACGAACAGCGGTCTCCTGCTGAATAACCGGTTTTTGTTTGATATTACAAAGAAAGTGATTTTCCTCATTAGAGCTACGAAGCGGCACGAGATCCGCCTGAATATCGACATATTGTTCAGCTCACATCAGTATTCCACAAACCCAAAGCGACGTTTTCTGCAGAGCTGAAAACAATTCATTGATTGCCGAGTCAAAAAAAGAAATAATTACACAATCAATAAATAATCTATATTATTCTTAGAAGCAAAAACTGGTTCCAGCTTCTCAAATGTGAATATTTGCTGTTTCTTTCTATGACAACAAACTGAATATCGTTGAGCTTTGTTCTGCTGCTCAGACACGAATAACGATCTGAAGACCAGGGCTGCACCTCCCAATCACATTCATTATTGATGAAGCTCATGGATCATTTGATTGACTAATCATTTCGTCTATTAAACGTCAGCAAGTAGTAAAAAGATGGCTTGTTTTATCGGACCAACAGTCCAAAACCGATAACAGAAATGTAGTTTCCCGTCACGTTAGACACAGAAAAGCAGCTCACAGCACATCAACTGGGACCAGAAATTATTTCACATTTTTGCTCGAAAAGACGACGATTAATCGATCATTTTAAATAGCTGCCGCGCCACAAGCCCTTTGAAGAAGTCACATTGGTGTTCGGGAAATTTTGATGCACATTTTTGATGCACACGTGCACACACACACACACACCACCCTGTACTGTCCTCTGTGAACTCCCACAATGCCTCAGGGTGGGTGAGGCAGAGTGCAGAGCTCAGCGGGATGCGGCAGGGTGGAGAGCAACAAGGGGAGTCGTTTGTGCCGGTTCAAGAGAGGCGCTTCCCCCCCCCGACTGACTGGTGGTGCATTCACTGCACCGGTGTGATGCTTTAAAAGCAGATGTGCTGGTGGAGCATCCTCCATTTGTGTTGCTGCCAGCGTGTGTTTCTAGAGCTTTCACCGTCCAACATTACACATGCGTGTGAAGAGAAAAGCCGTATACGTTTAAAAACGCGCTGAAAATAGTCCCCAACATAATGCACTACTTCCTCCTGTTTGATAAAAAACCACAGCGACCAGCTGTTCATGTGACTTCCTGCAGACGAAACCATACATTTAATAATAACACCAGTCTCTCCTGAGATGCTCCATGTAGCAGGATGAGTAACTACGTACAGCACACTTCTGAATTCAGTGTGCAGTGAGAATTGGTTTCTGCTGCTGCTAACGAGACCTGTTTCTTGGTTACCTGAGGCTGTGCAGCAGGTGATGGTGGAAGAAGAGGTGACATGTGCTCATCTCATCGCTGGTCTGCTGTTTGCTGTTGTGACTCTGTGTTTGGGGTGAAAGTAGCTTGATTTGTGCTGTAATTACTGATCTGCATCTGTTCACAGCGTTCCATGTTACCATCACACACACACACACACACACACACACACACACACACACACACAGTAGATCTTTTGATGGATCACCTACACTTTATCCGATGAGTACTACAAAAGAGTATTGAAACGATGTGACAACTGATATTAGATATACTGTAACACCAATTTTGTTTTTGATTACACTGCAGAAAGGCAATTTTTGACTTCTCAGTTTGAATACAACGTATTGAAAGGTACTCTGTGCAAAAGACGAGTTTTGGAGGAGTCGATGGAACCAACAAATCGGATTTTCAACCAGAAGATCAGAGTTCGACATCGCGTTGTGGTTTGTTTTCCTGAACCTGATCACGTGGCTCTGTACGTGGTCATTTTAAGGCCAAACGCGATGTTTTTCCTGAAGCTAGCTTTGGTTTTGTTCAGACAGAAGGATTTTTGTACCTGAAAAACTGAACTTCACTGTTTGTATTAGTCTACTAAATTACTTTACTTATGACCGCACCATCTAGTGGACTGAAAAGCGAATATTTCCAAAAGGTTTAATTTGGTTGTAAAAGGTTGTATTTGCAATTTGAATACATACAGCAAAAAAAAAAATGAATACAACATTGGCACGCAAAAATATCGCGATCCTATGCTGCATGGACTTTCCCCACCTCTTGTAGTTTGATTTCTTTCCACTCGTCTGAAAGAAGACATGATATGAAAGCAAAATGGCTCAAAATTAGACGTATGTTAACTGTAATGAATGTTTTTACCTGAAGTCCGGTTATGATGGGTTTTAAAATACGTACACCATACATATAAAACCAAAATGTAACAATGTCCTCTGTGGATATATCTCCATGAATGACTTATATGTGCTATAATTAGGGACCTCAATGTGACTCAGTCATTTAGCTTTTTATATCGTGGTCTGCTGCTGCTGCACCACTTGTTCAGCGCTTTGATTATTTCCCTCCAGACCTGAAAGCTGTTGACACATCCGACGGTAAAAAGCAGCCGGTATACAAATCTCCTGCATGTCACCGCTACGTCTCTCCGAGGAAATGTACGCTGGCGTTTTTTTGTCCCCGTTGCTCGGAGTCATGATTCACGTCGATGTTTAATTTCCTGCAGCTGCAGCAGCGCTACGGTGGACTGAGCTAGTTTATGTGTTCTGCACAGCCTGATGGACTGAGAGTCAATTGATGAACCAGGAGAGGGAACAGTGATTTACCTGGGTACCGATCAATCACGTTCCCGCCCACAGAGGAACGATCAGCTCTGCTTTGGTTCCACACAGTTGGTTTGTGCGATCTGTTGGCTCTGTTAAGCGGTTTCAAACCAACAACCATCACAAAACTGCAACGTTGAACTCCGACGTCACCATCCAGCCAAACGTACCTCGATCCAGAGGGAAATATTGGATGTACGGCGATGAACTTGAGCTCAGACATTCATGTTTCCCAACAGTCTTTGGTGTTGTGAAGTGGACTTGTTACGGCCGCTCCGTTACATTATTATTTTAGCATAAGCAAGATCTTTTTTCAAACCTTGACCGAGTACTTTACAATACTAAACCTAACCCATGTTTTAATGGGTTAGGTTTGGGCAATGCCAACGTTAACCACGTGGCATTGCGTGTTTCTGCAAGCGTTATTCACCAAATTTTGACCAGTTAATGAAAAGTATTAAGCTTCATCCTCTGGGAAACATGAACGTTTGTATCAAAGTTCATTGTAATCCATCTTATTTGTTGAGATATACGACTAACTGACATCCCAGAGCTACACCGGCAGCATGGCTAAAATGTACGTTAACGCATTTCCAGACAAAGTAGCTCTTGTAAATAAAGTAAACATCCTAAATTGACCACATTTGACTGCGTAAGTGACAAACGGTGATTAATTTATGCAGAGATAATTACTGCATGGCCAGACAGTGCCAACAACCCCACTCATTATACTCACATTCAGCTTTCCCTGCCGTGACTAATTACCTTCTCGATGACTCTGACGAGTCGTTAAAAGGGGAAACTTATTGCTTTCGTCAAAAACAAAAAGGTATCATTCATCACGCTGCCACTCAACAGGAACTAGCTTATGAACTAAGTCTGTTGCCAGCCGGGAACCGAACGAGCAGCTCGACTTTTTTAACTCGACTCAACCTGAATCTGGATCTTAATCTTACAACCGGTGGGCTTTTGGAATCAACATTGCCGTGTTGTTTGCAAGGTTAGAAAAGCGAATTGTGTCGCGTGAGAGTTATCCACTCAGGATATTTGTATTTCATGTTCTCACTGAAGAATGTGTCTGCGTGAGTCCAGAGTCAGCGCCGCTTCTTTCTTGACGTTACCTCACGAGTGAAAATGCGGAACCAGCCGCAGGCCGCGTGTTCCTGGTGTATTTATAACCACTGTGGGCAGCCTGAGCTGTGGGACGGCGTGGAGCCACACAGAGTGACATATACGGGACATAGTCCACTTTTACCACACAAATAATCACAGAGTCACAGCTGACATCGCTCTCGGCCTCGGGTGGGACACCAGTACGCGAAGCTGTGGCAACGAGTGTGCGGAGAGTGTGTCGGACGGCATAGCGGCTGACAAACCATTTCCCATCATGCAACAGAGGTGCGGATGTGTGGGCGCCATGTTATTCCTCAATGCTATGAAACGCCCACTCATTTTCAGACATCTCTCTCAGCTTTTCAGGTTTACTTCAGTCTGCACCATCTCACTTTATAAAGCTCAGCCAAAAACAAGACAGAAGCTGAGGATTTACCTCCAGAGGAGTATTGTGTGTTTGCATGAACTATAAGACGCTAAACCTTCAAACGAGACAAAAAGAAACCACAGAGGGTGAGATGAGCCTCGGTGCCGCTGTGCTATCTGCACCAATTTAAATGAGATAATATGAAGACATTTTGCACAAAATTGGCCACTTTCTTTGCCAACGAGCCTCATTGTAGTAACAGTCCAATTCACAGTGACATTCTTCGTGTTTTCAGAGAGTCTGAGGGACGTGAAGCGCGTTTATAAAAGGTGTCACGTCCTTTCCAGTGACTGTAGCCGGGTCAAGGTGATGCAACTCATTCATTTTGGGGATGCAGTGACAAGGAGAAAAAAATAATAAAAAACAAGGTTATTATATACTCATATAAACGAATTATTTATTCCCTCCCCCTCTGCAAAAAAAAGAGCAAATCACACTCAGCTGCAAAACTTTATGTGAGTATTTGCGCTGTAATGTGAGGATGACGCATGTGTACAGATTGTAAAGCCCTCCGAGGCAAATTTGTGATTTGTAATTTTGGGGCGACACAAAATAAATTGAATTTAATTAAATTAATATCATCAGCGCAATATCTTTTGTGACTCAGACCTTGAGACGGGGCAGATAGCGGTACCAAGTGATGCACAATTCATCAGCAGCCACAAGGCTACTTTATCACAGTAACCACTATATTGTACGAGATATGGACATGACCTACGTTATTGTCCAAAAAACAAAGTCCGGTGTTCAACGTCGATTGTTATTGTGTTATCGTGAAGTGACGCGTTCCTGCCGGCTTTCCGAAACCGAATTAAGTGGTTTTGATGCCTAAACCTAACTTTCGTTTTGTAGCATAATATCGTCACGAAAAAGAAGCAAAGCCGTGCGACACGAAAGAAATCAGAGACCATTCGTGTTGCTCAGCACGAAACCAATAGATTTGATTTCGTGACTATTTCAAGGACTGCCGTGTTGGGACATAACCGTTATCAACTTATCGTACGATATATGGACATTATATCGTCCAACAGAATTAGCCAATTAATCATTCTTTCCACAGAATCACACAATCTTTCTCATGAGGTAGATTTGAGATTTCTTTAAAACTATCCATAGTCCATCTGCTGAAACAATTAACATAAACAGCTAGAAAACAGTGTGACAATTGATCTCTCAATTACTTTTCTCGTAAGTTTGAGACAGTAAATCATTAATAATTATGAGATACAAAAGTCTGAATCAGAAAAATAGAAACCAAAGATGCAGTATTGGCAGAATTGGCATGAAAAGCATTTGCAGGTCTTCATGGTGATGGAGACTCTACGGGGCTGGAGTACAGCATGTCAGATCGTTTCTTTACAGCCGAAAGCCTGAATCATTTCTTCCCCTCCATCATTATTGTCATGAACTGTACCGGTCTGATGCACCAGCCATAATCTCATGTGTGTGTTACTGGAGTCACTTCACCCCTCAGAGCCAACAGAGGGTCACAATGTTACGAGCATCCAGCCTCCCTCAGTTAATCTGCCATCACGAGTCCGTCGCATTGAGCCCGATGAGAGCCACAGACGACGTTGGTTTCCATGATAACAGTCTGAATGATGTGTGGGCACACAAACGAGAGGAGTGAGGCGGTTAATAGGCTTCTCACGGCGTTTGTATTCGTGGGCTGGAAAGGCGGCATTTTGTCTCCACCAGACTGAATAGAAGAACGTAGTCGTAGTCGTGGTGACGCCATTCATTGGTTTGTGGACTGATGCTTTGAAGCCAAGAGTTCGACGATTTGGCCGTCGTCATCTTGACTTTTTTGCAACAAGTGAACAGAAGTGACCATATTTTGAATGAGGAGTGACGTAGAGACGCCGTTGGTCACCTGTCAATCACAGTAAGCCCCGCCCTAAAGCATCCCCTGCTTTATGGTCTGTGTGACTCTAAATGGACCATCATGTACTAAATGAACATCATGCTGCATTGAAGAAGACTTGAAACTAGAGATCGAGACCATAAACTCATGTTTACAATGTTTACTGAGGGAATAAATCAAGAGAGAAGTAGAGTCATTTTCTATAGACTTCTATACAACCAGAGGAGTCGCCCCCTGGTGGACACTAGAGAGAATGCAGCTTTAACACATGAAGCTTTGACTTCACTCTTCAGACCCGGAGGTTGACGCCTGGTCACACAGCAAGGAATCATGGGCAACGTGGGCACCAGAGCCCCAGCTCTCCAAGACTTCCTGTTTCTAAAGCATTTAAAAGCGAATTAGCCTATTTTGTATAATCCATAGACGTGTAAATGGTGTTTTTATCAGTGAACTATTTGTCACATTATCACGTTATTTGGTCAGGACTTTAAGAATGTATTCAGTGTGTCATTCTGTTCAACACATTTACATGATGGAATGATTTTATCTTCATGACTCTGGTGGTCAACAGTCAACAGAGAAGAGGTTCGTACCTGTTCTCTCTCGTCGTACGGCGTGAAACGGTTGCGTTTTCCTTCCAGCAGCACTTCTGTCTGTCAGATGCCGCCGCTATCTGGTGTCATAACAGCTCAGTCTGATGTCACGACAGTTGAAGGCGCTAAAAGAGACGAGATAATGATAAAGAAGTTAATGAAAGGCTCAGGTCAGAAAGCCCTCCTTCAAGTAAAGCTGCCAGAGGTAGAGGTGGTTTCAAACCAGGCCGGTGATTTGAAATAATAGTAATATTTCACAAGAATTAGTTTTTTTGTTTCTTCTTTCGTACCCTGTTTATTAACTTACAACCATGCAGATTACTTGCAAACTCTAAACTCAAAATCTGGGCTTGGGAACCACTGAATACCATTAATACCATGAATACTGAACTGAAGGTTAGAATACAGCGCATGGCACAAAGGTCATCTTTAAAACATGATGTCTCTCTCCCTTCAAAGCAGCCTGGAAGTCCAACAAAGTATAAATCCTTAAACTTAATCACAAAGGGTCCAACATTGAAGCAGCAGTCCATTTGTTTTCATTTTGGCGAACCTCCCTCAAAACCGGGGTGTCGACGGACTCGTCAACTATTTAATAATCCCAATTATCTCTCCTAGCATTGTTGCTGGAAATATTCATGAAATAGAGCCACAGTTTTGTACCGTTTTCTGCCGCATTGTTTGCTGACTGGGACCGAACGCAGCTGTTACTGGTCTGCAATCACTGAGAGCCAATCAGCTGGTGATTAGAGATCAATTTCACTAATAAAGTGCTGAAGCATGGAGCATGGAACATTTAACACCAAGCACTTTCATTCGCATCATTAAAGCGAGTGTCCAGCAAATAACGAGTTGCAGTCTTCATTAACGTCCTGAGAAGAACATAAAAAAAGACCGAGATGTCAGTATTGGTGTTGTTGTTGTTTGTTTGTTGTCTCCTGGGTTCAGAAAGAAAAGGGGGAAACCCACAACATATCATACTTGTTGATGAGCAGCTGAACAAATCCAGATTGTGAACTCATTTCAGCCGCACGAGTCTGACTCGTCGGCTGACACGTATACCCCCCCCCCCCCCCCAGATGTTACATTGCAAGGTGTGCCTCACGTATCCGTGACCTATAACACATAAATATTACGCCATCGAGTGCTGGATTTATCTTCCTCCCCCTCTCGTTGCCTCCTCTTCCGACAGAACAAGGAGACATGAACACACTGTGACATCTCCTTCACTGTTTCCTTTTGTTGTTGTTTTTTTCCGACAGCAACATCTTTCGTGCTAAATATAGATCCCACTGTGATGGAGCTGCTTATAATGCTGCTGCTCTGCCACTCGCCTTCACCTCCTGTACTATGTGATGCTGCGTGCGTACTCTCATGCAGTACCAGCATCCCCTCCCTCTCGCAGAAATGCTGCAATGCGTCTCTCTCAGCCAAGACTGGGTCAGTGTAACTCAGCCAGCAGCGACAGCCAGAGAAGCGTCCCCATAGCAACTGCCAAAGAGGCTTATTCTTTTTTATTTATTGTTGTGATTGTGTATGAAAAGAGCGTATTTCAAGGATTAAGCTCGTCTGGGGGGGGGGGGCTTTATTAAAGGCCAGTGGAGAAATAAGGTGGCATGTGAACAGGGAGAGGGGACGGGTGGGGTCTGAGGATGCTTGTGCACATGTGCAGAGTGACGGGCTTTGTTCTGTCAGTACATGACGCCGCTCGTTCATGGCGTTAGAGATTGTTTCTCTTCTAGTCTAATCGTTCAACCAGCAGCTCGGTTTAAAGCAGTTCGCCTTAAGAGTTCAGTCTTTAGAAATAGAACATAAGGTAGTACTACCATTAACGTATGATGGTCAGAGCGGCGGCCATTTTTATGTATATCGTTCAATTTGTATAATCCAAATAAGCTGCAAAACTAATGACATTCAGCCTCAGCCGTGCCGTGTTAGTGCTAACTAGCAAATCTTACTATGCGAACATGCGCATGGTGAACATGGTGAACATTATTCCTGCTAAACAGCATGTTAGCGTAATAATTGTGACCACGTTAGCATCATGATGCTAGCATTGCGCTCAAAGCATCGCGGTGCCAAAGTACAGCATCTTAGACTCTTCTTCCAAGAAATCTTTTTTTATTTATTCCACACTATCTGACAGTATTATATATATATTCTCTATCAGTTTCTTAAGAGTAATGTCTATAGAAATATAACAGTAGAACAGACATTCTCATTCAAATCAACGTAGCATGATGGTCAGAGCGGCGGCCATTTTTATGTGTATCGTTTAATCTGTCTAATACATTTATTAACAATCCAAATATCTACAAAACTAATAGCATTCAGCCTCATTTGTGCTGTGTTAATACTAATTAGCAACTACTGGAATGCTAACATGCTGATGATGAACGTGTTGAACATTATTCCTGCAAAACATTAGCATGTTAGCGTTAACGTTGTAATCACATCAGCATCCTGACGCTAGCATTTAGCTCAAAAGTACAACCTCACAGACTCGTCGAGATCTAACAGAACGATTTTATTGATTTCACACGGTCTGACAGTGATATATGTATTCTGTATCAGCCTATTCTCGGTCTTTATTAAAGCGAAATGATGATTAAACTGGATTCTATCCTGTAATGACAGCAACCCCGTCAGAAGGCCTGTTATTGGACCTTGGTGTCATAATGTTTTTATTATCTGTGTTTCCTGCAGGTCAGCGGATTCTCCAGTATCAGAGTGATGTCCTGGAGACAGTGGTGTTGGTGAACCCATCAGAGGAGACCGCTGCCTCAGAGGTGAGTCACACCTGGACAACACAGACAAAACCACAGATTCCTGCAGGGCATGTTTGGTATTCTTATTTCTGGCCATTATTATTTTGTTTCATCATTGAGCCCCAATGGGAGGTCCATGTCTCTCCTGCTAGTGATCATCGCTCAGTTGATTAGCAGGAACACACTCAGTGTGAGACACAGACACTTCTTTGTGTTATAAATAAACCCACTCAGATGCCTCAGGTTTGACTGTCAGTGTTAAAAAGTAATAGTCAGATGTTAGTTTCGCCTTTGACTGCTGGTGAAATTTAAATAACAAACAAAAAAACCCGTAGTTTTCATTATTATTGTTGTCTAGAGTAGTATGACAAACAGCAGCTGATCTTTGAACCTGCTAAAGAAACCATGTTTGTCTGGAAACACACTGAACTGTTTATTGATTCTTAATGCTGCAGCAAATTCTATAAGACAAAAAAAAGACTATAATATTCA
Organism: Lycodopsis pacificus; assembly: GCA_028022725.1. Lineage (NCBI taxonomy): Eukaryota > Metazoa > Chordata > Actinopteri > Perciformes > Zoarcidae > Lycodopsis > Lycodopsis pacificus. Next base: position 30,058,816 of record CM051690.1, on the reverse strand, counting down.
TAACTATGAAACTAAGAATCGCTGTCTTTGTTTGCTTAGAAAGATAATTCTTATCTTCATAGGCAGCAGGTCCTCGTCACAGTCGTATAGTCTTCTACAGTAGCCTAGAACAGACAAACCAAACATCGGTTCTAGACTGACCGTAGTTTTCCAATCACATGTTTTTATGCGCATTTGGAGATATCACATCAGAAAAGCTGTATTTGACATAAACTTCCATTTTCACAGGAAATAACTTGGTTAGATTTAGTAATACACTTGTTTTGGGTTGTTTGTAACGTAGTTAAGTAGGTCGTATTATGACCGAGAAATGCTATGTTACGTAACTTAATTAACTACCCTACGCCAATGTGGAAGTCTTAAAACCTGCATTCTCTCTGATGACCATCAGGGGGCGACTCCTCTGGTTGGACTATTTCTCTCTTGATTTATTACCTCAGTAAACATTGTAAACATGAGTTTATGTCTCAATCTCTAGTTTCGAGTCTTCTTCAATACAGCATGATGTTCATTTATTAACTTATGGTCCATTTAGAGTCACACAGACCATAAAGCAGGGGATGCTTTAGGGGCGGGGCTACACGGTGATTGACAGGTCTCTACCAGAGACGTATACGGCGTCTCTACGTCACTCCTCCTCAGTCCTAATATTGTCACTTCCTGTTCATTGGCTGCAAAAAAACAAGATGGCGACTGCCAAAATGGCGAAATCTGAGATTCAAGCCAATCCACAAACCAATGAGAGACGTAACAATGACTGCGTCCACTTCCTACAAACAGTCTGTGGTGCAGATGGTTTGGTGTGAGTTACAGAGAGTTGGAGATATCGGCTGCAGAGATGTCGGCCTTCTTTCCAATACAATGGGAATAGAGGACACACAGCTTACATTTGGAAAACTCAACAGCAAAGAGTCTGTGCAGACATCATGACCCGTGACTGAGATATTCCACAGTTCTTGTTGTGAGCAGAGTGTCATGTTGTTCTTTATGTTGGAGAGAAGGCAAACATCTCTACGGACAATTTCTACAACACTGGGCAACTCGCACCAAAACAATCTAGATTGATAAATAGCACACAGGTGAGAGGAAACATGTGTGTTTAGATTTTTGGGGTTAATTGTCTCTTTAGCACTAAAAGCACTGCTTACATGTACGTGATGCTGCTGAGAGGAAGACAGAAGCCAAACGCTTTGATTGCACAATATCCTTCGTCTGTGATGAGAGATGTAGAGAATCTGGTTGTTTGAGTTGTTATGGGAGGAGGAAGTATTATGTATTATTGACTTGTTGTACCATTAGCTATAATTCATTTTTGGGCAACTTGTCACCGTTGCAGTCGTTGACAGTAGAACACGTTGTGAAACCAGTTGTGCAACCTATTCCGGCACATCGGGTGCATTCCATGAAACTTGAAAGGACTGCCATCATCCGGTCAGCCTGCTAGAGCGTATATGTAATGATGCTGCAGGTGGATGTGAGGTAGAGAACCTCCAGACATGTGAGTTGACACTGAGTGGTGAGAGAGGCCAGGAAAAGATGTTTGTTTTCTGTTTTCGCTGTTAAGACATTAAATTCTGCTCTTTCTAGACAAAGATGTGTCTCGATGCTGCACTGGTTTTTATATTGCATTCAAGCCTGACTGGATCTAGATTGAGCCCAAAGTTCACAGTTCAGCTGGTGGAGGGTGAGACAACTGTGGTTGTTGCTGACATGCAAAGGTCACATTGTACAATCGATCAGATCCAGGCTCCAATCGAAGGTCAGTCCTTTTGATCCGTCCTCCAGTGGTCCTGATTCTTATTCTCATGAAAACCTCTCACAGCCCCCACAAGCTGTTTGCAGGACCGGCTTGCCTGCCTGTAATACAATAGCTCCTCCTGGTCTGTGCCTTGAATGCTAATATGCTGCTGGTGGAGGAATACAGAGTCACCGTGGCTGACAGGCTCAAACACAGAGAAAGCACATCTCATTTGATCGTAAAAAACACGAGTTTATGGTCTCAATCTCTAGTTTCAAGTTTTCTTCAATACAGCATGATGTTCATTTAGTAAATGATGGTCCAAACAGACCATAAAGCAGGGGATGCTTTAGGGCGGGGCTACAGTGATTGACATGACGCGGCCGCTACCAGAGCCGCATACAGCGTCTTTACGTCACTCTTCCGCATTTCAGACTTCCGTTCATTGGTGACGATAAAAACAAGTTGGCGATGTCTATGAATTTGACACGTAGGGCCGCTGACCAAGCTACAGTACTTGACTTGGGACTGAGAACGGTTACACACGGATATATGTGAGATGATGTGAGCTTTGTTCCTTTGGGAAGCAGAATATTTACCAATTAAATTGCTTGTTTGTTCACGACAAAAAGATTTGTGTCATCTTTCCAGAACAGTAGCCCACATTTGACATTTTAGTTCTTATTTGGATGACTTATGCAAGATTTATTATTACAAAGCATCAATATTCGCAGTTGTTACAGTTGGTTATTCTGTACTCTACCCAGATTCGCTCTCTAATCACCGATTTTGCCGGGAATAAGTTGCTGATACTGAGCGGCCAGAGCTCTGAGCAGGGAGGCGACATCCTACTGCAAGCTGGAGCCTTCACCTGGCAGCACTTCTCCAACATCATCTCCAACCCTCAAGTAAGCAGAGTGTGCTTTCTTTACAGTGTATGAATCAAGCTTACATGGACACATTATTTCGGCTGTTTTTAACTGTTACTGTGTTCCCAGGTAATTGAACACCTGTCAAAGGCCTCTTCAGTGCAGCCATCCAGGCTTACTGTTTCCTGTCAGGGAGACGGGGGCTGGAGCTCCCTTGGCCAAACCCAGGAGCAGCAGTCATTTCAAAATCTTCTGGAATACCGCCTGAATCCCGAACCTCACCTCCCCGACATGGACGGAGTCACAGAGTTCACCGAGTACGTCTCAGAGACGGTTGATGTGCCGTCGTCCTTTGACCTCCTGGAGCCCCCGACCTCTGGAGGTTTTCTGAAGCTGTCCAAACCCTGCTGCTACATCTTCCCCGGAGGTCGAGGGGACTCCGCTCTGTTCGCCGTCAACGGATTCAACATCCTGGTGGATGGAGGGTCTGATCGGAAGTCTTGCTTCTGGAAGCTGGTTCGCCACCTGGACAGGATCGACTCCGTTCTGCTCACCCATATTGGTGCAGACAACCTCCCAGGCATCAATGGGTTGTTCCAGAGGAAGATTGCAGAGCAAGAAGAGGGGCGTAACCAAGGAAGTGGATCCAGCGGCAACGGCGAATGGATGAAGAACCAGATCTCTCCTGAGCTTGGGATTGTGTTTTTCAACGTCCCAGAGAAGCTTCGAATGCCTGAGTCCACGCTGAAAGTGAAGCGCAGCATTGAGGAAGCATCTCTTACCTTGCAGTACCTCAACAAGCTCGGTATCACACCGGAGCCTCTTCACAGGGTGGTCACCAACACTATTGAACCCATTACACTATTCCACAAACTTGGTGTGGGAAAGTTAGACATGTACGTCTTAAACCCTGTAAAGGAGAGCAAGGAGATGCAGTTTCTCATGCAGAAATGGGCTGGGAACAGCAAAGCCAAGACAGGGATTACGATGGCCAATGGAAAAGAAGGAGAAATATCTGTCCCCTATTTGACATCAATTACCGCTCTTATTGTTTGGATTCCTCACCGTCCAACAGAAAAGATCGTTAGGGTGCTCTTCCCTGGAAATGCACCGCAGAATAAAATCTTCGAGGGCCTTGAGAAACTGAAACACCTTGACTTCCTGCGATACCCTGTGGCTACTCAAAAAGACATATCATCTGGTGCACCTCCTCCCATTATCAAACAGACAAAAATGAGATCAAGAACTGACAGCAAAGAGAGTCTCAAGTCTTCACCGAAACCCCACCCTAAAACAACAAAGAAAGAAGCCAGTGGACATGACGAAGAGTCCAAGAGTGAAATCACGAAAGAGAATAAAGTGGAAAAGAAGGAAGAGAAGAAACTCAAAAGTCTAAAAGCCACCAAGCAACAGAAGAACAGTGAGGTGGCGCCTGTGGCAGGCAAGACGGAGAAACAGAAAATATCCAAGGAGAAAACTGTCAAGAACGAAAAAGCCTCCAAAATGGATGAAAAGAAAGACAAAGAGAAAAAAGAAATCAAGAAAGAGAAACGTGAAGTAAAGAAAGATGAAAATATAAGAAAAGAAGAGAAAAAGGAAATTAAAGCCAAGGAGAATAAAAAGAAGGACCCAAGTAAACCGGAGCTGAGAAAAATCACGAAACCTGACCTGAAGCCGCTCACCCCTGAAGTGAGAAAAACTCTGCATAAGGCTAAGACTCAGGCTAAGCCCAAGACTGACAAAAACAAAGCAGTGAAAGAGGAAGCACATGAGGAAAAGCCAGTCCCAAAGAACATCCCAGAGGAGATCGCAGCAGCAGCGTTGGCTGACAGGTCCATTGTTTCCTCCCCAGAGGACCTCACTGAGGACTTTGAGGCTCTGAAACAAGAAGAGCAGTCCAAAGTTAAGACTGAGCCAATCCAGAATGATGTGATGTTTGGCCATTCACTCCATACAGATACTAAAGTCCCGTCTTTAGTTTTCAATGATGAGAAAGTCACATCACCAGCGACTGATACAAAATCGGCTTCGCCCAAATCCCCTTTTGAACAGATAGAAGACAACAAAGACAAGGGCGCTCCGGTACGCATTGCAGCCGCTGAAAAGAAGGAAGCGAGTGATGTCTTTGACAAGAAGTACGAAGAGGAGAAAATGGAGAAATATAACAAATACCCTGCAAAGGACGACATAAGAGACAGATCAAAGAAGAGCGACAGCTCAGAGGAGGAGGGTGATGTCATTGAAAAAGCTGACCTTGAAGGAACGGAAGACGATGAGGTCCTGAAATATAAAACTGGAAAGGATTGGGACACCAAGCCAGCTGACCCAAAACCTCCATCAACCGCAGCCCTGTCAAGTCAAGTAGCAGCCTCCGCCTCGGAGCAGTTCTCCTTCATCCAAGACGAAACCATCCCCGGCTACTCCGAGACTGAGCAGACCATCTCTGATGAGGAGATCCATGAGGAACCAGAAGATAGGATCCCACAGCTGCGCTACGATGTGGGCTCCCATGACATCTCTGTCCCTGACATCCCCGGTACCTTTGACTCCATGCACGGTATAAAAGAGATGAAGTACTCCACCGTGTCTGACGTCAAACCCAAAGCCTTCATGGGAGGTCACGAGCCTGAACTTGCATCATACCCCGCCATCATTGCCGCTCCTCTTGCAGAGGAGGAGCACATCTCCTCGGCGACCTCCATCACAGAATACGACAAACTGTCGTCCTTTGCCACGTCTGTAGCCGAGGACCAGTCGATAGCCTCTGTGACTGCGCCTCAGACCGAGGAGGCTGGAAAGAACTCTCTCCTGCTGGACCCCATCAACAGTATCCCCTTGCGCCCTGAAGCCGCCCAGGGGAAGGACTATCTCAACTCAGCGGGAACCATTTCACCCACCTCCTCTCTGGAGGACGACAAGTGCTTCAAGTCCCCTTCCTCTGATGAGTACCAGCCCAACATTCCTGAGATGGAAGGTGATGCAAAGATCAAATTGGTCCACGAAGAAGAAGACGACGAGGACGAGGAGGACGAGGATCAGACTCCTAACGTCGATATTCCTCTGGGTAAACTCCAAGAGGGCTACGAACATGCAGCCTTCATGATGCTTCAGGAGAAGCAGAAATCTCCTTCTGACACTTTTTCTCCTCCTCCTCTCTTTTCTACCATGCAGTACTCTCCCACACAGGCTGTCAAAGAAAACCAGTCTCTCTTTAGCTCAGAGGGGTTTAAGACCGATATAAAGCCTATTTCACCCCCTCCGTCTTTCTCCCCTGGGTTAGAATTAGAGTCCCACAGGCAGGACAGTGAGGAAAGATGTCTAAGTCCAGATGACAGCACCATGAAACTGGCCTCACCCACACAGTCTGTGCCGACAAGCAGTGGCTACTCTCCGACAGAAGAGAAACCCTTTAGGACAGAAGACAAAGATGAAGCAGCGATAGATTTTAAATCAGCCATCGTCTCAGACAGTTCCGCTTTTATCGGTGACCAGACAGCGTCTGACGAGTCCGACGAATCCAGTGAAGACAATGAGGAGGAAGATGACTCTTACACCAAAAAGAATCTACAGCCCACTGTTAAGGCCAAGCTCATGGAGGCAAAAGAGGGGTGCTTCTTGGATGACGACTTCGCCTCTGAGGCAAAATCTTCAAAGATAGAAACAGAAGTCAAGAGCTCGGACAAGACACAGGTGTCTTTCAGCACAGAGATACCGAAACCTCAAGTAATGTACTCAGATGAAGATGAAAAAGATGATTTCCAAAGTGGGGAAGGGTCCCATAAGCCCTTATCAACAGATCAAAGTAAAGTAGACTTAGAAAAGGAAAGCGCAGAGGAAACAGATGTCGCTTTAAAGGAGCACGAGAAAAGCGTTCATTTCAGTCTCTACAATTTTCCAGAGAAGGCGAGCAAAGAAAAGGCGGTGTATATAAGACAGGACACGCCCTATGTGCATGGCAAAACGTTCTCTTACAGTGACATTTACGGCTCAGTGGACTCAGATTCATATCGTCAGGAGTCTGTAGATAAAGTGGAGAAGGACACTGCAAAAGGTGAAGTGGATTCGCAGAAACCAGAGCCCCCGGCCCCGGAAACAGCCACGGACAAGATGTCAGAGAAGGAGGGATTTACCGTCTCTTGTGGAAAAGAGGCCTCCGCCTCACCGTGGCTCGACTCAAAGAGCACTTCTGCTGTACCTCCATTTGAAGAGGTCCAAAGAGAGGAGGCATTTAAATACAACACAGGTTGCAGATTCCCTTCAGTGGCTGATCGACCCGAGTCCTCGTCCACTTCTTTGTCACCAGAAAAAGACGATTATTTTAAAAGCCACACTGACGGCACGAAGCCCCAGAAGTATTCCCCGATGACGGCGTTTGATGATGCTGCCGCAGGCTATGGCGAGAAAGGAGGGTGTTTGGAGGTGGACATGCGAAAACTGACAGCAAGGGATGAGGAGGACTATGATGACGATGTTGTCGATGAAGACGACGAAGACGAAGATGATGAGGACGACGACGACGACGACGAGGGTGCGGTTGATTCCGATATGGAGAAAGGCGCCAAAGAGAAGTCCGAGAAGGAAGTGAAAAGTCCGATCAGTGAAATGTTTGGCTCAAAGAGGCCTGAGTTTATGGTTTCTATGGCTGGATACGGCTACAACAGCCAGGGGAAGCCAGTCAGCTCCAGCTCGCTCACAAAGACCGAACACGAAGCGACGCTTGACTCTTCATCCTTCAGCGGAAAGCCAACAGATTTAGATGCTACGGGTTTCTCTGGCTACTCCTCAGGGTTTGAGTGCTCATATGGGAGTGGTGAGAAAGACTCATTTTATTCAAGTCAGACCACAGACAAAGGCAAAGAGGATTTCACTTTGAAATCAACAGAGGACAATTATTACGAGAATCAAAAAGCTGATGCTGATATTGACAAAGAGAAAACACCAGACCTTCTGAGTAAGACATCACTGGACACAAGCTTTCAGTACACGGCCCCCGCTGCCCCTGGGTATTCTTCCTCTTCGGCCTATAGCTACTCCTCGTCCACCTCGGGCTCCCTCTCCACCAGCCGTCAGTTCGGAGAGGAGCTGGAGACGCCCGCCGAGCCCCTCTTTGAGTACTCCTCCTTTAAAGATGAACAGGTCATGGACTCTTCCTTCTCCGGCTCCGCTGGCGCCAAAGACGACTATCTAGAAGTGTCCGAGAAACAGATTAAAGCTGCAACTGCGGCCGAGTCCACCTCCAGTTTAACTCGTTTCTCACCCCTCAGCCCATTTGAGGAGGTCAAGTCCTTCCCCTCGCTATCGTCCGCTGCCTTTGCAGAGGACAAGAAGGAGCAAAAGACCACATCAGATGGAGTTACGGACAAAGGCCCTCAATCGGACTGCTTCTATAAGCCTGAATGGTCTAAAGGGTCCAAGCTTGACACGGATGTCGGGTTTGGGGCCTCAGCAGGACCGTTTGCTCAACATTCAGAGATCTCCAAAGACAAAGAGGCGGCCAGCGCCGCCCTGTTCGGTGTTACTTCCTCACCGCGCCCTGACATAGAAGGCAAACATTACTTTGAGGAGACGGACAGCAGCGAGGAAGAGGATGAGGAGGCTTACATGCGTGAGATGACTCGGAGGTCGCCCTCCGGCGGCCTGGCTGGCAGCCTCTCATTTTCTGACAAGCCTGTCGCTCCAGCTGCCAGTGAACAGACAGCTGGTGCTCTCCCCGATGTTCTCGGCTCCTATATGTCGTCACCTCTCCAGCCCAACAAGCCTGATGCAGACAACGGCCCGGCGGAGGTCGGCGCAAGCGCCGTCTCGATGCCTGCTGGTGCAGCAGCCAGTGGTGCATCTTCAGGCCAAGCCGAGGTGGAGCCCAGAGAGGCAGCAGCAGCAGCTTACAGGAGCTCTTTTGAGTGGGATATGTCAAAGTCCCAGATGGGGATGGTGCCCGGAGACTCCCCTCCCCATTACCGTCACGATGATGAGTTCGAAGAGGAGTGCGAGATGGAGCCAGAGCACCCGGCCCGCCCGCTGTCTCTCTCTACAACCGATCAGCCATTTCACTCTCCGTTCTACGCCAAGGAGTGCAGCCGAGGAGGGCGGGACGATGATGACGACGACGACGACAGTGATCAGGATCTTGCTGGTGATGTGCCCATGGGAGCCACCTCCTCATACGGCAGTCGCAGCTCTCCTGGGTATTCCTCCTCCGAGTACAGGCAGCCCAAACAGGACCTCTCGCCATCCTTCATCAACCCGTGCATGCGGCAGTTATCCAGCGACGACGACGATGAGGAGCATGAACGCAGAAGTGATCAATCGCAAGAGGCCGATGGGCACGATCTGTCAGTCAAGAGAAGGGCTCACAAGCAGCCCCATCATCACAGCGGCTCTCTGCACCAAGCCGGCGGTACGTTGCCAGTGCTGGGTCTGGCCACAGAGGACACACCGCCCACCTCAGGCAGCGAGTCTTCAGCCTCTCAGTCAGACTCCGATGTCCCTCCAGGCACCGAGGAGTTCCCCTCGGTCACCGGCGAGGGCAACATAGACTCAGATGAGGATGCAGACTACATGCCCGTTGATAAATTATCCGCCACGGGAGGAGGCAGCCATCATTCCCCTGGGAGGACCAACGACCCTCCTCCTGCTCCCCTCGTGGACCCCTACCCTCATCCGCCACGCCCGGATGTTTGCATGGTGGATCCCGACTCCCTGGATAACGGCTTAGTTAAGAAGGAGCCAAAAGCCAAGGGCTTAAAGAAGACTTCCGGGAAAACCAAATCAGCGTCCCCGGCCAGGCGCAAGAGGTCTCCCATGCCTGTCAAACAGATGCCGTCTCCTCGCAGCGCTTCGCTGAAGAAGAAGGAGGCAGACAAGAGCTCTCGTATGTCTCGTCTGTCGGACGGACAGGGCTCCAAGGACGATGACCTCTCCAGGTCGAGCTACAACCCCGGCAAGACGCTGATGAATGGTGTCAAGAGCAGTTCAGGTGAGGAAATGTTGTTCAATTCTACAAAACTAAAATATTTTGCAGATAGTTTTTTATTTGATATTGTATTGGTTTATTTGGCAGGGACAGTGCACATTACTAAAACATTCCTGTAAATGCACCAGAGTTAGACAAGAGGCTATTTTTCATAATATGAGTAGATACATCATTCAGGACACTTCCATACAACATTGTCAAGTACTATCAAGGCATGCAACACAGACAACGACACATGCAAAGCAAGTAAATGAGAGATAATCATGTTAAATAGAAACATGGACTACAGACAAGGGTATGTTGCATCGTTAGACACTAAAAGCAGACATGTCAGAAGCACAAAACATAAAAGCATGCAGAGTATGTAAAATATATAAATGCGTCTGACAACAACAAACAACAATAAAAGACATGCATGCATGGTGACAGCTTGGTTCTGTTCTCCCACTCAGGTTCTCAGAAGTCCGGGTCTGCAGGTGCTCCTGGCCTTCCTATTTATGTGGACTTGGCCTACATTCCCAACCACTGCAGTGCCAAGAACGTGGACCAAGAGTTTTTCAAACGCGTTCGCTCTGCATACTATGTGGTCAGCGGGAACGACGCGGCGAGCGGTGAACCCGGCCGAGGAGTCCTCGATGCCCTGCTGGACGGCAAAGCTCAGTGGGGATCGAACCTACAGGTAAGAGCTTCCACGCTGAGGTTGAGGTGCATTCTAGAACGATCCACTTATTTAGGTGTGTTTCAGGGTTTAAAATGAACACCTGTCCAGTGGCGATTTTGGTCTGAAGATTTTGGTGGGGCCACACAATATTCATACAAGAAAGTTTGATGATGCAATTCAAACGAACCATAGATACATCACATCGAACCATTCTCTCACAAGCGCGAGTTAGAGGGGGAGACAGTGCGATAGTCAAACCCAGCCCGTGTCTCACCCCTTTCTGCCCCTCAACCCTCTCATTTCCTGATCTGTTCACGCTCAGGTGACGCTGATCCCGACCCACGACACGGAGGTGACCCGCGACTGGTACCAGCAGACCCACGAGAGGCAGCAGGAGCTCAACATCATGGTCCTGGCCTCCAGCAGCACCGTCGTCATGCAGGACGAGTCTTTCCCCGCCTGCAAGATCGAGTTTTAATCCCCCCCCCCCCCCGGTTTCCTCTCGGTCCCCTCCTCAGCGTAGATCTGGACTTTAATTGCTCTTCTCTATAGCCTGATATGATAATCTGCCTCTGCTTTGGGCTCTGAGCGAAAGCAGAATCAGACCTGGATAACCGTCTATGTTTTTCTAGATTTGTATTCATTGATACGCTTGTCGTGGCTGTCACCACTTATATTTCAACGGTAGTTTTCTGACAACTATGTCCTCCACGACATTATTATTTCTCTGTTGTTTTTTGTTTGATCCCCAACTTTGAGACAATGAGTCTTTGTTTGTTGGTCGAGACAAAATGCCCGTTGAGAAAAATAAGGACAGGAAAAAAACATGTTTGGTTGCTTGTCTTCAAATTGGCTGAAATCAGAGCACAAGTTTGCGTACTTTAAAGCCGGCAACAAAGTTATTTTCTTCCACTGAATCCCAAACTAATTTGAATACCTTTGCTGATAGATAAATCATCATTACAGGCTAAATGTGACCAGCTTTATTCAACTCTCCTCTATTTTCTGTCTTTCTTCCAAAACAATGACAGTCCCAGTGTTGAACTTTGTGCCTCCTACTGAAATAGTACAATAGAAAATATGTCGTTCACAGTATATTTGCCGTAGCATAGGGAAGACCATATTCAGAAATCTGTCTTGTAGTGAGTTATGATATTTCTACGGTTATTTAAAATCAATCGTTGCAGTAGGAGTTTCTCGGTGGCTGTTATTTCTTACAGTGGATTCGACGAATACGTTTCTCTCTGTAATTGTTAGTCGTCTTCTATGTATTTTTTCAGTGTACTTCCTGTTAACGTATCGTTGCAGAGGATCTTGAGGAGAACTGAAGGCGGTGATTCAAGTAACAAAATCATCATTCCCGATCTGTGGTTTCTACCCCGTTTATATATCTTTACATACAGAACAGCACTCAACAAATCGACAAACCTCACATCAGTTGCTGCGTCTCAAAAGATCTTTGTACAAAACGCTGCGTTGAAGAACGAAGAATGTATTCCACGACGACAACAGGAGCACGAGGCTGCGAGGAGAGGTTTGTGTTTGCGGTTGAGAGGTTCGACGGTCACCCACATGTGCCTTTCTGTCCCGCGGTGCTGGAAGGGAGATGCTTTGAGGCGGTTTGGAAGGTTCTCGGCGAGCTGGTCTCCTCTGTTGTTGTGCGAGTCTTGTCGGTGAGAACGTCAGTGCACAAGAAAAATAAAAAAATAAAAATAGTTGTACATATATTGAGCATAAAAATGGCACTTTTAAACTATTTCAGACGTAGAGTTTTAGAATTCCTGGAGCTGCCACTCGGAGAAGCACAAACGGCAACCATTGTGCAGAAACTTAAATTTAGCAACATGAAAACAATTACAGCTGTGCTGTTTTCTCCTGGTTACTGTTAAATATCATTTGCAAACATATATTTTGAAGCCACCTCATGTTTTTAGCCATTTCTTTCATTTTAGTGGTTAACCAGTGGACGTTTTCAAGTAAGACTTTTATTATGCGTAGACATGCTTTTAGTTTGATATTAATATATATTTTGATAAGTACTTTGAAGAGATTTTAACCAGGAACAAAACCAACCTACACACTGGACCAACACACCTCACCAGGGTTGCTATTTTATGATCCGCAGTAAAAAAACAAAAACAACTCCAGATATTCTTCTGTATGATATTTTACTTGACTGCGATGCATGCACAACAGATTGCATGTACATAAAAAAAAGATGTAATAATAAAGCAGGAGGGCTGCAGGGAGCCGCGACGACCTCAGCGGCTCCGGTTGATTTGAATGTGAAGATGCAGATTTACCTTTACCTTCTCCGCGGAGGACTTTCATCTCCTGGTGGCCTTGGTACATCCGACCGTCGCGGCCGGCGATGCATCTCGACTCTGTGCAGGGAGGGACAACTTAAAACCCCGACACAGTGTCGTTCTTCGGATGACCGTTTGACAGAATCCTCACAGGCAGCGACGAGACGACGCCGACGTTGAGCTCCGTTGTTCCCGTTCAGCCACTCTGAGCTGCGTTCCCATTGAATCCTGCACCACTGTAAAGCCCAATAACAACTCACATGTGAGCAGACCACTCAGAACCCAGACTGCCAGACACTCACGTCAAAACATTTTTATCTAGAGAAGATTTCCTATTATTCACACTCTTTTCCAGACAAAGCTTAACACACGCACACACACACACGCTGCATTTTCGTATTGTGCAAAACAAAATAAAAAAAGTGTTAAAAACTAAATATCTGTGGCGTTCAGCCGTGAAACAAATCATCACAAGGACTGTTGGTTTTCAGTGAGCCCCGCTTGTACGTGCATGTGTACCTTTTTGAGTTCTCCTGTATTGTAATAGATGAAGAAAAACATGACTTAACATAGAACTGCTATTTTAAAAGATGTATATTTAAGACGCTAAGCTGTGCGGTACTGAGGAGGCACGTGTAACCTGGCTGTGCTGTGCTGTAAAGAAAGCCTCGTGATCGCTTTTTTTTTTTTTCCTCCTTTCTGCTTCATGGTTCTACTTTCATCTCTTGTTTTTAAGTGCAATATTCTCTTTATCGCTCTTTAAATGCTTACAAAAGGTAAAATAAAAAAACACATTTATTGTTGAAAAGGGAACATGTGTGGTGAAGACCAATAAAAACATTTACTGAAGAAAGAACATCGCCCTCTTCTTTTTGCACCATTACTTCACGTAGAATGTTCTCCTGTGAACTGATGAAAGTATTTTAACACAAAGTGCTTTTAGCTTGTGACCCTTTGTAGCAAAGCAGTGCGAGTTTAAGGGTCTACAGCCACGCTGACAGCTATGCTAGCATTAGCATTTTTGTAGCATTGCACTGATTCCCTCCACAAAAAGCTAATAGTTTTCCATTGGATTCTAGATTACTGCAGGAAACAATCTGTGTGTCAAATGAAGGTTTATGATCAACACGTTTAACCAGATGTCGTTTAGTTCATCGAGATAATCTTTACACATGAACTCCACTTTTATGATGTTTGAAGTGTAGCATGACAAGCTAACGGTCACATGACTTCACGTCGCCTCCACTAAGCTAAAGGAGGACGAGTGTTCTCGTGAGGACGTCTCGTCGTCTCATTTACACTCTTTAAGACACGTAGACGCTTCTAAATTCACCAGAGGGTTGTTTTACTGACCCGTTTTATATCTGAGAACTAAACGTTAAAATCTTCAAAGGTCATACATAACCCCAAATAAAAATCCCATCTACAAAATATTTAGCAATTTAAAATGTTAAAAAATCAATAATTTTCTCATAGACTTCTATACAACCAGAGGAGTCGCCCCTTGATGGACACTAGAGAGAATGCAGGTTTAATGCATTCCTTTCATGTAGTTGTAGTTTCATTAATTAATTACACAAAAGATGACAAAAAAAAAGTAATTTAACTACTTGAATGCAAATATGAATGTCGAACTACCAGCAAGCTACTGCAAAATGTAGTTAAAGCAGCAAATTAACATTTACGCCGGCTGCATTCCATTAAATTGCCATATCAGCGACTTAGCATGTCCAAGATTAGCATGCTAACATGTGCTCATCCAGCTGAGGCTGAAGGGAACCTTCGGAAACGTCGAAAAATGAAATCTTGACCTGATGATGGCACTAGAGGAAATGTTATTGCAATTCATCCTCAGAGGAACATGAATGTCTGAACTCGATGTCATGGCAATCTATCCAATAGTTGTCGTGATATTTCACTCAAAACTGCAAATATGATCCTCGTGTTTGCGCTAAAGGAAAAGTCAGAGGAGCCCTAAAATCATTAGGTTTATCTGCTGGGGACAATGATCGTTTTTGCAGAATGTATTTCCAGCCCTACATGTAGATAAGATATTTCACTGGATGAGTGGAAACTTTGACCCGTTTGCAGTGTTAAGAGGAAAAATCGGCAGATCGCTAAACCCGTTGGGATTCATCCTCTGGGAACCATGAATATACCAACTTTCATGGCAATCCAAGCCGACAGTTGTACACAATGTTTTTACTAAAAAGCTTTAAAATGTCTAATAGCAGTGATAGAGGAAGAAGCATCACCAAGGTGATTAGGATGCATCCTCCTGGGACTATGAATGTCCCACAGAGAAACAAGACACCAGTGTTCCTTCCTCCACAGAGTGTGAGGATGATGTCATCCACTGGAACAGTGAGGGCTTTGTTTTCCGACTCTTTTCAACAGTCGGACAGCGTTTACAGCGTCAAAATAAAATCCATCCTTCAGACTCTTAACTCTTAATTATGAATCTGCCACATTCAAGTGTCATTTGAATGTTCCTTTTAATTAACAATGTTTTTTACTTTAATTACTTTCTTTATAGAGAAATATTAAATGCAAGGGAGAAGTAGAACAGTTGTTTAACAGCATTGTGGAAAAAGTTAAATTCTACACTTTTGTCTGCAGATATTTAAAAGCTTTCAATTGTTAAATGAAATAATATTTAAATCTTTTCTTTGTTCTGATCCTTGATTATTTTATATAATTGGTTTGTTTGAGAGGACAGAAACAAAAGATACCAAAGCAAACAAGAAAAGACCCACAAATGAAATTTACATTCCAAAAGTTGTATTTTGTAACATTGTTAGACGTATTACAGAATACTGTGGATGTTTCACATAATGAACTTTCTAAAAACCAACATATTAAACGTCACACAGAAGAACAGACATGTTTGTGTAGTCGTTAACTAACGAGGTGAAACAGACACGAAGTGAGACTTCTACTGGATCACGAAACACCATCAGATAAAAACCCAACCGCTCCGCAGCGGCGCCAACGCTTCAGGCTTTTCATAATGTTTCTAATCATTTGAGTGAATTGACCCTTTAAGCACAAACACCAAACGGTGTGATTATCAGAACACCTCTTCAGTACGTAGTAACATGAAACCCCACGGATTAAACACAGGATTGCACATCCACCTGAATTGCTCCTGAAACATCCACACACACCTGCTACATAACTGCTCGCCACAATAAAAGCACATTTAACGTGAAACGCTCCTCCGGTTTGTTCAGCGATAAAATGAGAAATTAGCTTTCAGGTTTTCCCCACATCACGAGGTGAATCTACAAAAAATATACAATAATATGGTACAATTAAATATCTGATGTTAGTATCAAAAATACCAGACTTTTAAGTTTTGTTTTTAAAGATGCAATTTCAAAATAAATATTTTCTTTTCTCCGTCAACTCTTACTGATTATAATGAATCTTCAATGAGGCTGACGGGCGTAGGCAGTAAGCCGTGCACACTCAGCCTGACCTGGGGATCGAACACTCGGTGTGTTGCACTGGCAGTCATAAAGATTCAGCTTTTGTTTTGAAATCACAGACGCAGGAACATAAACCACGAAGCACCACAGACGCTCAGCGCGGGAACGTAAGCGCTGGCGTACGACGAAGAGCAGAAGAGCCACAGGCTAGACATCGACAGTCTAGAAGTCAGCGCTTCCTGTAACGAACTAAGAAACACTTGGCTGTCCTTCACTGCTGCAGCTTTCTAAAGGAAACGGCTGAAGAGTTCTAAGCTCCATTACTCAACATCTTTGTGGCCACAATGAATCAATTAAACACATCAAATGTGACAACCCCCGTTGTCTCTACCTGCCCAGAACATTGATTCTGTCCCAAACCTTTTGATCCATATCAGCGTCTGATCACTGTGAGGGAGTTCACACTGTGGAGTGTTTCTGTGCACGTGAACGGTGTCGGCGAACATCTAGCAGCTAAAGTGATGTTCTTCTCTCAGAAGCTGATGGAGAGCAAACCAGAGCTAAACACAGAGAGACCGTGGACACAAACACAACTCCCAACAGGATGGTAACATGATTACACCTGCTGGATGTGCAACACCTCAGCAGCTCGGTGGGTGTTTCTGCCCCTTAGTGGCCAAAAACAAATGGATTAACGCAGCTTTAAGAAAAGGGCACGAAAGCAACAGTAACAGATCAAGCGGCTCCCTACATCCTTACAGACAGATGAACTTAAGCAGTGGGCCTTTATTGAAAAGGCAATGAACAGCATGTATGGCGTTGAACACAGATCTGAGTTTGTGAAGTCTCCGCCCCTCTACGGCTCTGCTGCGTTAGCCGCCGCCGGCGCCGCCTCTAGCGGCGTCTCAGTGAGCGGGAGGCTCTCCGGACCGTCCATCCACAGCTCCATCGACTCCAGAGTGTCAAAGAACTCGTCGGCTCCCTCGGGAGACTGCGGCGTCTGGGAGCTGGAGCCCGCCTCGCTGCTGCTCTCCCGGAGCTCCAGCAGCACGGGCAGCGAGCCGGGGAGGCAGTAACCCTCCATCCGAGCCAGAGGGAGCTCCGCCAACGCAGAGCACGGCGGCCTCGGGCCAGCGTCTGAGATCGCAACGGAGGAGGCGTCGCCGTCTGCGAACGCCACCTCAGGCCCTTCCTGCGCGCGTTCGGCATCGTCGGGCCGTTGACCGGTACCGGCGCAGAGCTTGAAGTCGTCCTCTAGCGAGGTACATGGAGGCGGAGGGACTTCGGCGGAGCAAGTCGGGTCGAGGCCCGGCGCCGGCTGAGCGGAGAGGTTTTGAGAGGAGTGGGCCTCCTCGCTGCTCTGAGGGGTGAGGGAGATCTTATCGCTGAAGCTGAAGTGTGGCGAGGTGTCCGCGGTGGTGGGAGAGGACGGCCCGGCGCTGGACACCGTGCTGGACGGACCGCTGCTGTCTGCAGGACGACGACATGAACACGCATTAAAGGCAAGACAGCGAGGACAGACTGGTGTCACAGGCCACGGATTAATTACACAGTGTAACGTAAACCATCACTGTGTAAATAAAGTTCTACCGACGATCGTTATTGGACGATACATCAGCACCGCTAACAGCTAACGAATGGAGGTTCTGTTAAGTTACACTATCATGCCTTCAGGCTCTGTTCAGTGAAAACGAGTGTTAAGAGAAGGTAAATCATAACGGAAACATGAAATGTCAAATCTTAGTGAGGAAAAAGGAGATGCTGCAATACTCACACCAAGGAGGTCTGTCAGAGCGAGATCTGAGAGTGATGGAGGAGGAGAGGACTCTCTGAGGGAGGTACGAGTCCACCGACGGCTGGTTGTGCGTGTCAAACATGGCCGACAGAGCTGCAGGGAGACAGTGAAGGACCCACAGAGTCAAAGTGATGATGGTCATGAGTCACACTGTCAACGACGACTCTGCGCCGGGTTGTCTAACCTCTGGTGGTCCTCGTGTGCGGATCCCCCGCGCTGTCGCACACGCCGGTGAGGAACTCGTTGACCTGTTTCAGCGACAGCGAGTTGTGCAGCGTCTCCAGAGGATAGATGGAGGGCACCATGGAGCAGCCTTCGAAGCCTGCGGGGCAGAGGAGAGACACGGCGCCCGCGGCGGGCAAACATCAGACCTCGGTTCGACCGGGGGGGAGGCAGAAGCGCTCCGGTGACACCCAAACACACCTCAGCGCTGTGCTCCGACGTCCTGCTCCCTAACCGCCGCTAACAAACTCCTGCCAGCCGCTACGGTTCACTTCCACGCAGGCAAGTTGCAAAACAAAAAAACAAATACAAAAAAAAAAAAAAACACCATGCTGGACGCCAAGACACCATATCAAACGGCAACAAGTGTACGCATCCCCGAAACGTCTCGCTGCATTTGCAAAAAGCAAGCAGGTCTGTAACATGACGCCTGTGTGTGTGTGTGTGTGTGTGTGTGTGTGTGTGGTCCCGACACACAGAAGCTCTAACGGCAGCACACGGCGGCTCAAACGTGTCCAGACTGCAGCTCAGGTCCACCGCGTGTTATCCACAGCAGTTCATCCGCCGTTAGTTCACAACCAGTGCAACAATCACAAGGCGTAACAGAAACCACCACGGCTCGCCTCGGCCCACTACGAGACCCCAGAGGAGGTTCTCTCTGTGCGCTCGTGTTCAGCTAACAAGCAGCAACCACATGCTGGTTAACGTGAGGAAGACTCCGGAGACGTGAGGATGAAACACAGCGGCGTCTGTACCTTCATGGAAACATGGAGGCTCCGGCTAGTGATGACTCATTATCTGCTTAGAGATGGAAGGATCAATAAAAAATGAAATAAAATCTTTCATCTTGAACCGAGACAGCGTGAAGTCGAGATGAGGCTGCGTCACCTAAACGTGGAAATATTCATAAAGCATGTCACCAACTTCCGATACGGACCGCGTGCAATATGTTGATTAATAAACAAGTCTGTGGAGGAACGAGCTGATAATGTTTCTACTGAACTTCTACTGTATATTGGTGCAAATAGGTGTTCGTTTCAGTTTCTACAAAACCTGGTATTCACCAGTGTTTCATGTTTAACGTTGTCTAAACATGAGCAGTGTCCTGATTTACATCAGCAGAAATCTGATCAAAGAATACGCAAACGAGATGAAGAATATGACAATACGACATGTAATAAGCGTTAGTTAATAGGTAATAAGGTCCTTAGCGTGTCATAGCATCATAAACACTTTTAGATTATTATTCATGTTAGATAAGACATTAATACGTATTTATATGAAACTTGTTACCAGTTTGTAGTTGTAATGCTATTATAAACAATGACTCATAAGGCTTTAATTAACATTCTTTAACTGTACAAACAAGTTTCTTGCTTTTAAATGTCTGATAATCCAACAATAAAGTTATTAATAAGTCTTACCACACCAGTAATACTCATGTTATAAGGACTTCTAAGGGCCTTGTTAACTATCAACAGCTTATTACGATGCCCTTAATATAAGAACTACCGTCTGATGTCCAGCTGTGCCAGATGTTGTCCTGGTGATCACTGCAGTGGGTGAACGCTCACGTTTTATTGGTGCTTGTTTGTTGTCTGACGTTTGATCAAACTAATCATCGTGTCTGTCGTTGCCGTGATTACATTTCCCGCCAACACAAATTAAACGTCATCTTTCATTTGATCTCGGGGCCTCGATGCGACAACGACTGGAGCGACAAATGGAACCGACGTCCGTCGCCGTTTTCACCGCAGGATGACGACAGTGATGAAGCTTCTCTCGTCTTGGGGTTTTATTGAGATTTACTTCTGGTGAAGTCACAACACACGAGCCGCTGTGCTGGAGTTTGGTAACATAGTTTGGGGAGAACACAGAAAGGAGGGAAAGTCTAAATTTGAATGTTGGACTTTTTCACAAGTGATATTTGAATGCATGCAGTTTATGGTTCTTTTCCTGTTTTGTTGCATGTAAATTCCGAGCAGAAATGTGGAATTAATGATATTTTGTATGGTGAAGGAATCCTTCAAAAACAACGTCGGGGTAAAGATCGACACCGCTGCAGAGGGGAAAGATAGTGGTCGCAAAAAATGGCCCAAAACAGCTCACAGCACTCCAGCTTGCAATCTGCATAACCACAGAAACAGGCAAGCATGCAGGAACATCAAGAGGCAAAGCATGAGAGTCAACCACAGTACAGCACAGGCCCGACTGAACCGTGAGCAGTGGTTGAACAGGGCGTGAGGCTGGGGGGGGAGGGGGGGGGGGAGGGCGGGGGGGCCAGGGGCTAACCGTGGAGGTACTCTAGGGGGTCTTGGCCGGAGATGAGCCAGTTTCGGAAGAGGCGGAGGTGGTAGGAGCACTGGTGGAGGTGGTGGGCCAGCGCCCCGTCCAGGCTGAGGTCGGCGGGGAAATGCCTCAACAACTGGGCAACACGGGGCTCCTCCAGGGGCTCTGAGGAAGAAGAGGGAGAGCGAGGAGGAGGAGGAGCAGGACAAGAGACATGAAACGATAGGAGATAAGCGAGGAAGAGAGGGAAGGACTGAAGTACATTACAAGATGAGGGGAAATAAAGAGATAAGTGGAGCGTGTGTGTGTGTGCGTGAAGGAGGCAGCCAGCAGCTCATCATGGCCGCACGTCAGAAGAAGAAGCAGAAAACCACGTCAACAGAAACCTCTCCGCGCGGCAAACAAACCATCCAGCAAGAAAACAAACCACATCGCGTTGCTCCTCCGCAGTACCTCCATTTATTTAAACTAACAAGCCAATGAATGAGAATCCACGAGAGGAGCAAGAGCGACACGAGGTGTTCACAGGAAGCCCAGAAGAAGTGACGGCAGCCTCGCAGCCACGCCTCCAGACAAACACTGCGGGAGCTCTTTATTTGCGTGCGCAGGTGAATCTCGCGTCCACAACAAACAAACAGTTTGACGCCATCTTTATTTATGTATTTAACACAAAGCTGCAGCTGGACACGCACCAGACCGGTGGAAGTGTCGTCTTGTGTTCCTGTGGTGAACAGTACATGTGAGAGGACAGCACTAACATGTAGCGTGTGGCTGCTTCACTCTGCCTGGCGTGTTCTTAACAGGAAGTGTGGTGTTTTAAAAAGAATCTGACTGTCGCGTTCACACGGCTCCGGTTGACGAGTCGACCGTCGCAGAATCTCTCCACCGAAACACTCGTGGATGAACATTCCTGCCAAACAAACCCGTTCAACGACAGAAAACACGGCTATTCAACCCAAAAGCAGAGACGAGAGAAGATTCACCAAATCCAGACCGACCAAACCCATTTACACCGGCAGGTTGTTTTCATCCAGATACAGCGGAGATACAAGTAGCTCGTCAGTTCACAACGTTAGCATCTTAATGTCGGAGCTTCCAGTCTGTCCCACCGATAAATGTTCTCAAGAAATGATACAAAAATCAAAAGAAAAAGCAAAGTGGAGACATTGTGGTAACACTTCATCGTGTAGGGCTGAACCCAATAGTTCCACACTTCCTTCATCACGTGTACGTTACAATTTCATTTGGGTTGAACGCCGTCTTTCTGCACATAAAGATCATTATTATTATACTACATGTATTATACTGTTTGTAGCATAAAGACCCCAAACGCACGTAAAGCCATAAGTGATGCTCTGCAGGCGTCACATGTTACAGCAGTGTTTCAGGTAACGAAAGCGCTTCATCCAACACGAATGTACCACAGACACCGCTCATCACCTCATCGCTTTAAATGAATACCAACGAGACACAAACCATCCATCAAGTAACGACATTGACGTTGTGTTGTGACAGCTGACGCTGTGGCCAGTGACAGTGACAGTAGTAGTTTTAGTAATATTTAATATTTAGTTTCTTTGATGAGGTCTCAGACGCTTTTCGTGCATTTGGGCTTTTATCAGATTCCAGCTGTGACTGCGCGGGATTGTTTCCAAACATTTCCAATAACTCCAGAGCTTTGTTAGGTCGAAACGTCAACATTTAAATACGAACAAGATTTTATCTATCGAAATATTCAGCTTCCAAGCCTCGGACACACCAGACGACCACATGCGAGCCGTGAAAACACAGAGCTGTACGTGTGCTTGTGGATCAAAACAAAACTGACCCGATGTCTCTTTCAGAACACAAGAGGCGGCTGAGCGACGCTCCAACCCGTCAACCCGCTCAATAAGAGCTGATCCTGGTTCAGTCAGCTGGGATTGAACCCTTCAATCAGCCACAATGAGAGTCAGAGGAAGAGTCAAACATTCACGTCTCACAACGAGCTCACATCCTCAGCAGCCATGGAGCGACCTTCATGTAAATACTGCGTACTCATGCACACATTCAAAATGAATAACTGACTTATTGGATAATGGTGATCAGTTTACAAACTGTATGCAGGATGTTAAGCAGGGTTCCCACCCTCGACTCAGGACATCTCCATCATAAGGCTCTCTGCTTTTAAAACATGAAGATAGAGAATGAGGCGTTTATAAGTTACTAAAAAGAAAGAAATGACGACCGGCTGCTTTAAAAAGGTCCAACAGGCCGGCAGGGTTCACACGTTATGCATGCGTGGCTGACTTTCTGTAGATCACAGGATGGAGCATTAGGTACAAAGAACACAATTACAGAGCTGGAGGGAGGGTGTGATGCTGAGGGAACTGTGTGAGGTTACAGCGACCTCATCGCCCCCGTTAAACACCGACGTGAGCCGCAGAGTGCAAAATATATGAATCACACTAGTATTTATTCATGTTCGTGAAAGAACACGAACAAAAACGTGTATATGGATCTTTCAGAGGCCAACCTCACCACAGGAACACGACTTTAGGCAAAAGTCAGGTTTGCACTCGGCAGCTCGCGTTCTTCTTGTGAGTTTAATCTCAGAGAACTTGTTTTTTTCGCAAATTCATGAATCTTTTCCTCCTAAATTTGAGAGTTTTATTCTTGTAGATTTACCACTTTCATCGCCCTCGCGGCACCGTAACGATCGTCTTTTAGTTTGACTTCGAACAGCTCCAACACGCCGCCGTGCAGACAGGACTACTGCGCCGCTTGTCTTCTGTGGCTCCGGAGGATCATCTCTGCCTTCACTCACTTCAGACAGGAAGCCTGAAAGGAAGAGTCTGATCCACCGGCTTAGGACCTCGACCAACACTTGGGACTAAACCTCAGCATAGCTCGGCTTCTGCTGCTTCAACCGCCTTTGTCTCTTGCACGTCACCAAACTTTATGGAATTGTGACAGTAAACGCTGACCGTCAGAAATTCTCTTTCGACTGGCCCCGTGACAAAACAGTGTGCCGATCAGCACCGATCAGTTCCGACTTGAAACAGAAACAACAAACCAAAGCATGCTGGTCTCATGATGAAGTTATTCTAAGAGCGTGCACCTTGGGAGGAGGTACGGTTGTGCCAGAAATCACTCTGCAAAAATACACGAAGCCGGAACAAACGAGTCCATTACTGAGCCAACTGTCCTCCAGCCGGACCAGATCAGGGACTCATCCCAGACCGTGTCCCGCCTCTCTAGTCTATGTATAATATATTTATGTCCGCCATCAAATGACTTGTTGTGCAACTCTACAGCTGGCAGCGATGATGCAAAATGAGGATGATTCGTAAGTGTCCCAAATCTCGAGTAAGTGGTTTAGCGTGTGTTGAGGAAGTGGTTTCCTGTAAACGGCAGTGGGAGACAAAGTGAAATGAAGTCGTCTGTTTTCCGAGTGTGTGATCTAAACCGGACACGACATGAAACTTCTAAATGGCTCCAGGGGAAGTGGGCTTTGCAGCGAGTGTGAAATGCTGACTGTGGGTCAAAGGGAACAAGATGCGAGAACAACTTTGCTTTCACCGACTAAAGGTAGTTTAGGATGATTCAGTTGATTAGAATGGTCTTTTGTTCGTCATCGGCCGTCACACACCGGGGGATGCGACTCATCAACCACCCGAAAGATGCAAAGAAAACTCACCTGCGAATATTTCACATCAAGACTATTTATGCCGGTAAATTTGGAACAGACTTTCACAATAAAAGGTTTGAATGAATTTGCGCAGGCAGAGAACCAACTACCAGGGTCCTGTTGTCTGACTCGAGCTTTTATTGTGAAATGTAAGAACAGAGCGAGCGGTTCTGGTCTGGAAGGAGAAATAAAGTTCGAAAAAACATATTCAAATGCAAAATAATCGCACGAAAAATGCGCTGCCGGTGTATAAAGGCCTTCTGAAGAGAACACGTGTATTTATGTATTCACAGGCATCAGTAGTGTGACGATGTCTTTATTTCCGGCTACACTTCTACGAGGCCTTTGCAAACATTTGCTGACATTCCCCGTCTCCTAATGTCTTAATCGTTGACTGGGTGAAATGACCAGTGGGAACCCTGGTGGGAGAGAGAATGTCAGGGCGTGTTAGAGAAGGAACAGTCCAAAAGCATATGAACAAAATCATTAGAAAAAAGAAGAACGGAAACCTGCAATGCTGGCGGGCCGTGTGGAGAAAAAAATGAAAAAAATAACCCAAAAAGGTCACGAAACAAGTTTGAAGACATGCAAGACAAAAGGGAGGTGGAGTGGAAAAGTACTTGAAAGAAGCAGACGTACCATTAGTCGGATACTTTGCAAACGACACAGAAAATCGTTTTACTGCCGGCATAGACAACAACTCTGAGGAAATAAAAAATAAAAATAAAAAAATCACGAGTGTTACTCGAGGCCACAGCGACTTGAATAAATCACGTTTTAAATCATGTCCCTATTCTTCTCCGACGTGGATCAACCAGCAGAACACAAGAGTCTGTTAGTGAGGAACACCTGACTTCATGCTTACATGGGAGGAACATCTCTGTGGTGACGGAGTGAGATGAAATGTTGGAACTTAGGAGGTGAAGGGAGGTCACACCAACAGCTAGAAGAACCAGTGACCGTAAAGCTGCTTCAGGTCTAACGAGAGGATCCACAATCCCACTTAACTGCCGTTCAACAGCAGCAGAATAGAATATATCAGCCGGTGATCCTGAGATGCTTCAGCGTGGAGACAAATACAAATAACAACAACAGATGACAGGGAGGGAGGAGCATGCACTGAATCAGCACAATCCGTGCGCACTCGACTGCATCAAGACGAGAACGCTTCCTTTGATGGTTGAAAAAGGAACAAGATGGACGACAAAGACCAGACGATGAGAGAGGATCGGGGGGGGGGGGGGGGTGTCTGTGTGTGATACCACAGTGACATCTACTGGACGACTCCACCACAAACACCAAGCGACGCACTCAGGGCCGAGCCACGGCGGCCCATGATGCATCACTCCGCTCCTTGAACTTGACATTTGCACACAGTTACAAGCACTCGATGTATAACCATCAGCCGAGGGCCCAGACACTCGCAACAAGAAATGAAATGTGAAATGAAACCGACTTCTGCTAGCGAGTCAAAGATGTAATACTATATCGATATTAGATATCTATATTAGTCAGATCGTCAGGTTTCTCCCGGAGGTACCACTAATGTTTCTGATGACTACGTTTACATGCATCAAACACTCTGGCTCTTGCCCTTATTCCGAAGAAGACAACATTCCTAATAAGCTGTTTACATTCCTAATGAAGATGAATATTCCACTAATATTCCCGGTTACCTGCAGCCTTGCATATTTTCTGATTTAACGTAAACTGACCCGGTGCCTCATCCTCGGTGAATCCCACGTCCACGTCGTTCATCACGCCAAACTACGGACAAGTGGAACGGCCGGAGCCGCTTGTGCCATTTGGCTTCTTTATGCGTTTACGTTTCCCTCGAGTGTCGGACTTGTTGGACCGTGTGAACTCAGCCTCCCTCCTTTCATTCCTCACAAAGGTCGGCGTTGAGATATTTGCATTTGGAATAAACTCGATGCTTACATGAAATATTTGACGTATCGGTAATATTAGTGGAATACCAGTGTGCATGTAAACATGTAGTCAGTCATGTGAAAACATCTCCAGTTGTTTGACTTCGAGTACTTTCAACTGGCTGTGAAATAAACATGGTTGTATATTTCCTCTCCAACCACTGAACAGACCAACAGGAAGTCAGCGCAGCCGTGGAGCATGCAGAAAAACAACAACATCGGAGGAGGACGATGATGAGGATCTTTGAGAATGAGGGGAAGTTAATGGACACGTACTAATGAGCAGCTGCTTCACACAAGCTGGAGCTTTTAAAGTAAGAATTCAAATAAACATGTCAGACTAAAACAACTCGTCTAATGATGACGAGTTACATCGACGCTGCAGTTGACAAAAACAACCGAAGTCTAAGTAGCTCCGCCACAAACCAAGCGCACAGATTACACGACTCGATGACGCCGTTGTTACATGTGCCGTTCTTCCCACATACTACACATGAAGTCTGAAGTGGGCCAGAGGCAGCATGTATACAAGCTGCTGGAAAACAAGAAACAAACGCACCGATTTGACTCAAAGTGGTGCGGCGATTAAAGAAAAGGAAAAATAAATAAAAGAAGATGGAAAGAAATCGCGTGGGTTTGGTGGCAAGAATGATTATGGAGTCTAGGAAAACAGACGTTACTAGAACTATTAAATACATGTATGTATGTATATACATGATGTTTATTCCTTTTTCTCATCGAGCACATTCTTCCAGCCCAAATAAGTTCTACTGCTGCTGTGTTTGCACAAACTCTAGCTACTACAACCACCACTTCTTCAGACTAAACCTATATATTTATATAGAGATATATATATATATAGATCTATATATAGAGCGGTTAGGGTTAGGGCATCGCTCAGGAAGTCGGTGCAGAAGGAGTAAGGGTGTGCGGCGCTGCTCTGCTGCTGCTCTGTGCAGGTTTCTTGTGAGAGGAGCGACGTCTCAAACACGTACCGTCTTTGTAGGACAGACTGCCGCTGGAGAATTTTTTGCGATGTGCGCGTTCGTAGTCCTGCAGGTTGGGGGCGCTAGAGGACCCCCCTAGGACAGTGGTGCTGAAGAGCCCGGCGCACTGAGAGCCTGCGAGGGGGGGGGTTAGTCATTACTACATATCATGCTGTTACTCAAACAACTATCCAGAGAGAGAGAGAGACAGAGAGAGAGAGAGACAGAGACAGAGGACAACATGCATCTCGTACCAACAGCTCTCTGCACATCGGTCCTCCTCACCAGAGGAAGGAGAAGGGTTTTAATGCCCTGCATCCAGGCTGACAGGAAACACTCCACCCTGAAATCCTTTCACAGCTTTTCTAATATCCATTTGTGAGACATTAAATGCATTAAGTGCTATTTTATAATTTATTGTTAGCCCTGTCACCATAATATGCTCTCAATCATTGTAACATTATCGACTTTTGATATGATAAACAGACATTACCACGATCATTTTTACGTTATTGAATTATCGTACAATAAACGGACATTATCACAATAGGTTTTACGTTAACGACTAACTTACAATAGATGGACATGACCACCATCATTTTTACATTTTAGACTTAGCGCATGATGTATGAACATCACCTCAATTATTGCAACGTCATCTACTTATCGTACGACAAACGGACATTACCACGATCATTTTTACGTTATTGAATTATCGTACGATATATGAACACGACTTCAAAAAAATGTTTACGTCATCAACTTATGGCACAATATAATTCGCCCATTTTTGTTCCCAGAGCACGAGAGCACATTATATTATTTACTTTGGTTGTGTAGTTTCATTTATTTTTATGCATTTAGTTAATGTTCATATGTTTTGTCTGAATATAGAATTAAAAGGGAAACGCTCTTTGAAAATGTGCATTTGCATTATTATGCGGTTATATTGTTATATCAGTGACATTAAAATGACAATAATATCGGTGATGACATAATGACAACATAATGTAACAGGACTATTATGTGTATACATTTTTTCATCTTAAATTATTGATTTCCTACATTTGCCAGAGTGCTTTTTGTCCAAACAGAGAGCGTGGAAGAGGAGAATGGAAAGAGGAAATAAAGGAAAAAGCACCAGGATTAGGTCGGGACTTTGTCATTCTGTGAGACGGATGAACAGAAGTGTAAAATGGCGCCTCCCCAAGGTGGCGATTCTGTAATTGTGAGGGACTGACACCAACACGTGATGCGCATCTCTGACGGTTTAGGACAGCAGAGACTGCGGCACTGAATACGTGCTCGACATAATGCAACACACGTCCCTCTGAGCAGACGTCGATAAGAACAAACGAACCAGCAAACAGTCTGCAGAGGAACTCGATGGAGATAATGTCGACCAGGGAAATGATTCGAGGCCTACTGTCGGGGAAAGAGGACGCAGTGAAATGTTAAGACTTTAACTCTGCAGAGACTTCGACGCCTCAGTTGAGTTCCTGAACACGCCACTGGGACACGCATCTGACGATTTACATCCATTTAGTTTCAAACAATTTCACAGTTGATTTCTGGCTCATCTGCTCGACAAAGACAAAGCAGCGCGTTGATATCAAAACTAAATTCAAATGGAGGTGCTCCATAAGAAAGTAAGTTACTACAGAAGGATGGTGCTCTCAGTCCTGCACACTGGACCAACAGTTACAAAACTGGAATATTGTCAAATGGAAAATGTTTTCTGATTTAGAACCCAAAACAGGTATGAAATGTATCCACCGTTAGTGTCATCAGTCAGTTCCTTTGATCTGGAGACGAATGTATACGGCACTCACCAGACAGAGCCTGCTCTAGCAGCCGGGGGCTTCTTGTGATTGTTTGCAATGAGAGTTTTATTTTGTGGTTTTTACCTTGCTCAGCGCCTTGAATGTCTTAAGTTGAAAGAAATTCAAGTCAGAGCAGAAAAAACGCCTTGCCAAGTCCGGCAGCCAGTGCAAAGTTGGACCGCTGTCACAATGACGTAGTGACCCATCCTCCTTTTGTATGTTCCTTGATAGCTGACAGGAAGTAATGCTGGACCAAAGCTGCTGTTCTTGCAATGCAGTGGCAGTGATGAGGTCTCTATACACACAGTTGCAGAGGAAACGGTGCATTCTGACACCTACCTAATCCACTCTGTTTCATCTCGGGGGATTGACGCGAGCACAACGAGAAGAGGCGATAACTGCCGACCTTCGAGGACGATATCTCCGACAGAACCTGGTGAACACACACACAACCCTCAGACAGCGGTAACAAGGCATCTCGACTGTATTCCATATCATGCACAAGTCTCTACTAGCTGGCAGAATAAAATATGCCCTCGGACAAGGGGAGAGGCCAAAACCACAGAAGAAGAAGCTCTGGGTCTATAAAATATTCCGATTATACAAGTAAATAAACAAATAGCTAAACAGACTTGATTTGATGCTTTGTAGTGTTTTCATGAACAAAACTCTTCCAGTCCACAATAAAAGAAAATGATTTTGGTAACGAGACGGTTTCGCCATCATTCAAACTGCTTCTAGACTTTATTACAGGTGCATGTGGCGAGGAGGTTGCTGTCTGGTTGAAACAGAATGAAGAAGAAGCTGCGCGGCATTCAAATCTTGATGTCAATGTAGTCAATGACCTGAACTGAACTACTGGCCCAGGCCTAGAGTCTGGTGCTTCTTCCTATGACTCGGTGTATTCGTCTGCTTCTTCCTATGACTCGGTGTATTCGTCTGCTTCTTCCTATGACTCGGTGTATTCGTCTGCTTCTTCCTATGACTCGGTGTATTCGTCTGCTTCTTCCTATGACTCGGTGTATTCGTCTGCTTCTTGCTATGACTCGGTGTATTCGTCTGCTTCTTGCTATGACTCGGTGTATTCGTCTGCTTCTTGCTATGACTCGGTGTATTCGTCTGCTTCTTGCTATGACTCTGTGTATTCGTCTGCTTCTTCCTATGACTCGGTGTATTCGTCTGCTTCTTCCTATGACTCGGTGTATTCGTCTGCTTCTTCCTATGACTCGGTGTATTCGTCTGCTTCTTCCTATGACTCGGTGTATTCGTCTGCTTCTTCCTATGACTCGGTGTATTCGTCTGCTTCTTCCTATGACTCGGTGTATTCGTCTGCTTCTTGCTATGACTCGTGTATTCGTCTGCTTCTTCCTACCTCCATGGATCCGGTCTTTTGATTGCGTATGAGTGGGGACTTCCTCTGAATGGTGATTGGCTCGGACAGCGGCAAGGCGCGGTCGGTCTCATCTCGCGAGAGGTCCTCCAGGCTGCCGGGGTCGGTCTGTTTCTGTCCGAGCAGAGAGAGAGAGAGAGAGAGAGAATACGTATGCTGCAATCTGCGGGACGACACGGTGAGAAACACTGGGATGGGATTCTACCTGCCGCGCTACCTCTGCAGAAGCCGGCCTGAAGCCGAAGCCGGTCGGTGCGTTCTCCTCCTCCTCGACACCTTTGACTCCGGGGCTGAAGTGAAGCTCTACGTGGAAGCGCTCCTCGGAGGAGATGTCCTTTAGGGAGAACAACGGAGATGTTACAGATGTGTAAACACACAGACGAGAGGTACCAGGATGAGACGTGTGATGGAGGCCACGTGAAGCATCAACAAACACACAAACACGCTACCTTATTGTTGTCCTCGTACAGCATGATGACAATCTGAGTCATGTAGTTGAGTTCAGAGACAGCATTGAGGTAATCCATGGCACGCTTCCACTGCTGGTCCTTCTCCTCCTGTCGCACACACACAAAAAATAACTTCTACCCCCATCTGAGGAAACAGCTACAGTTCTGTGGGACTGATGCTCGACCGCTTACGTCGAGCAAGCCTCCGTAGCGGAAAATGCTGAGCAGGGAGTGGACGTGACTCTCACTGGTGAAATATAACCGTGTCCTGACGTGGCGCCCCGGAGACATCACACCTCGAGAGTACCTGAAGAAGAAGAAGCCACCTTCAGTCAGTCCAAACACTTTGCATCGAAGCGGCCTTTCAATTTACTCACAGCGGGTGCAGTTTGTTGACGGACTCGTCCTCGTGGGTCCTCTGCAGGTCCAGCTGGATCTTTCTCACCAGTGGGAGGCAGTGAGCATATGCTATGTCCAGTTTCTCCACTCTATTAATGCCATATTCCTTGAAACAAAGAAGAAAAATATATTAATTAAAACAAATCTTTAGAGAATTAAAGTAAGTGTATCTATAAATATCTAGCCACTGTGCTTTCCTTCTCTATATCTTGAATATCGAAACAAGACAGAAACTATCCTTAAAAATGTCTTTCCAGTCGACCAGATGTAACAACCGTCTCCTCTCTACCTGAACTACTCCTTTCTCCTCTTCCTTCCTTCCTTCCTCCCTCCCTCCCTCCCTCCCTCTTCTCCCTTCCCCCTCCCCCTCCTCCCCTTCCTCTCCCCCCTCCCCCTCCTCACCTGTGGGATGACGATGTCAGCCACAGCTCGGGACAGTCTGAACAGCTCCAGCGTGTCCTCCAGGCCCAGAGTGGCGTTGTGGATGACGTCGTACTTCACGCAGTCGTAGATGTCCGGTATTTTGCTGATGTCGTAGCGGCCGTTCTTCATGCGGAAGTCTCTCTCCAGTTTGGACCAGCGCTGCAGCATCAGCTCCAGAGTCTCGCTGTGGTACAGCTGCAGGTCTGGTGAGCGAGACGAGATCATTTAACACGATCAATCATCGACTTTGGAAACATCATCCATTTATTGAACACGGCGACATCGCTGCAGACCCCTGACGCACTGGCCGATTGAGCACCAACGCTTAGTTTATACTCGGCGTAGTGAAGCCGGCGCGAGCACCAGAGCATAATGTGATCACGAGCGAGTAGGCTCCGCAAGCACACCTCTGAAGTTTTGTAAATTTGCATGTGGCGTGTGCGATGTCACACATAGTTCACTGATGGATTTATAACTCGAGACAAAAGGGGGAAGCGTCGCTATAACTGATTTATCGTCAATATCTTGTTTTCATAGTCGCTAGAAGCCAAAATCACAAATTGTGAAAATCTAATTTGATGAATTGCCCAGCAGAGCACATAGTACTGACAAACAAAGCTTGTTCAAGGATTGTAGAGGATCATCATATTGATTCTGCAAAGAAAATGTCTCTTTTCAAAGCTTTGAGGCCACAAATACAGTTGCATATATTTAAGTAGACACAAACCTGTGCACATGAAACCAAAGCATGTCTCTGTGATATGGGCTGTACGCCACCAGGCAGTCATCCAAACGCCAACACAGGATTTCTCGCTCACCGGCTGACGTGGGGTCCTCCATCCTTGTGCGGATCTGGGAGGTGAGGCTCTGAATGAGGGCGTAGACCTGGTCACATGTGGCCACCGGGTTCTGGACTATCTTCATTGACTTCACCAAAGAGGCACTGCAGGTTGGGGCCAGCTGTCACACACGACGAAGAAGAAGAAAACAACAACAACAACAAAAACGTGTTTAATAAAAAGCCATGTTTAAAACAAATGAATACCGACGGCTTTCACTTTACAAAGAGCTCAAAAGGCTGCTGAACCTGTCATTGGATTCAACAGAGCCACATGAAGAAATATCATTCATGTGCAAACAGTTCGCTCAAGAGAGCCAATCCTTTCTGCTCAGTGATCCTCAGGAGATGGGAACCCGCTGTCTCTGTCATCTCAGTCTAACTATTAATGTGGGAAACTACACTTGAATTTGTAGGTTCTGTATCTGCCCACAGTCGATGAGTTTACAGAAACAGACGGGAGAACTGTTCTGCTGTGGACGTGTTGTAGACACCTGAAAGAATCGATGTCAGTTCAAGAGAACGCTATATTGAGAATACTTTCAGCAGCTCAACTTGTGGAGTTACGGGGTGAGTGCCTCCATGGCGCATTTACAAAAAGGGACTTTAAACCAAAAACAACAAGTTTTTAATGAGCTACCAGGCCAGATGTGATCTAGTTCAACACCGACCAGCTGAAGAATCCGTGGCAGCCGTCTCGTGTCTCTTTAACCTCTTGTTAAAAAAAGCTAATCTCGACCCACGCCTCCCCGTGAACTACGGACCGATGTCTTAGTTATTGTGTTTTGTAGCTGATTCAAACTCCTGCAGCAGACTCTTGGCTCATCATGAACCAACACATGTGCTTCCTGTGTAAAAAAACACCGGCTGTACAGGAGGGGCACACAAGTGTGCAGATTTTTAACAAAAGACGCTTAAAAGATCATTTAATTGCTGTTTTGTAGTTACCGGTACTTTCCCCGTTTATTAGTGTCCGTGTTGTTTCAGTCATGTAGCATTGCTATTGGTTAGGAGCTAACACAGGTATGTATTGTTATATATCCTTTATCTTTGTCACATCTTATGTATACAGATGCTGTGCTCTCTATAGATTTGTGAAGGTGTAACATTATTCCGGTGTAAGCCCAGTGGGGTTTTCTGCCTCTTCGTGCTCTGTGATATTATTCATCTCCGTCATGTTTGTGTATTTTCTAAACTGTGCAAGTGATTGTTTTATTCCCCCCCCTGCTACTCTCCTCGGGGCCTCACTAAGCAGACTAAAGTTGAGTCCTCTACTCACCCTGTCGAAGT
The DNA here is from genome assembly GCA_028022725.1 of Lycodopsis pacificus. NCBI lineage: Eukaryota > Metazoa > Chordata > Actinopteri > Perciformes > Zoarcidae > Lycodopsis > Lycodopsis pacificus. The sequence continues at coordinate 30,025,336 of CM051690.1, read as the reverse complement.
CCTCGTCGGTGAAGTCCCGGTCCTTCTGCAGGATCTCGTGGAGTCGGGCCTTGACGCGGTGCTGGCAGCTGCTCAGCGAGTCGCTGTCGTTGTCCAGCAGCCCGTTCATGTTGGCGCTCTTCACCATCTGCACCAGGATGGGCGTCAGCTCGCCCTCCAGAGCCAGCAGACCCTACACACACACACACACACACACACACACACAGACACACACAGACGTGTGAAATCTGTGATTCGTTTGTGCCAGCACGTAACTCATCAGTGTGGCGACCACACAGAGGACAGCTAGCATGCGCTGTCGTACTGGGACTAAAGGAAACCTAACAGCTTGATGTTTTTGTGACACGACTGATCTTGTTGACATCGAGTCATTTCTACGCTACATAAACACATTTTAGTTTAATTTCACAGTAGTGGACATCACTCGGCGGCCCTCTCATCTAACGAAGCCGCTAATCTTTACATCATGTGTCTTTAACTGTCATGAAAAGCGCTATATAAATAAAATGTATTATTATTATTAATCTCTATCAATGGACATTTCTGTAAACATAAATATTAACGTCCTGTAACTGCGTTTAACATAAGCTGCTTGTAACAAACTTCAAAGAACAAGTGAACAGATGTTAAACCCAAAGAACTAAACAGATGTTGAACCCAAAGAACAAGTGAACAGATGTTGAACCCAAAGAACTAAACAGATGTTGAACCCAAAGAACTAAACAGATGTTGAACCCAAAGAACAAGTGAACAGATGTTGAACCCAAAGAACAACTGAACAGATGTTGAATCCAAAAGAACAACTGAACAGATGTTGAATCCAAAAGAACAACTGAACAGATGTTGAATCCAAAAGAACAACTGAACAGATGTTGAATCCAAAGAACAACTGAACAGATGTTGAACCTAAAGAACAACTGAACAGATGTGGAATCCTTTTCGTTCGTACCGATGAAACAGCAGCAGAACAGAAGCGTCTCTCTCTGGCACGGAGCTCTTAGAATAGCCGCCTACCTTTGCAAAAGCCGCGGCCGTCATCTGCACTCTGCCTTCGTCGGACGCGTAGATCTTCAGGTCGTGCCTGTAGGTGCTGTGTAACCGGAGCAAGCCGCAGCCTGGAAATCCAGCGTAGTCTCCTACAGAGACCAGTGGAAACAGACGAGCACCCTGCTGGTTTACAAAGTTACTCAAAAACCGGCTGCACCTTTGTGTGCAACAAGCAACAGTTTGTTATAAGATGTCACCACCGCGGCATCGTTTTTTCAGTCCGACACCGTTACACCTCGTGTGTGTGTGTGTGTGTCTCACCTTGCCCTCCGGGGTACATGCAGCGGAAGGCTCTCCCCAGCTCCTCCGCCTGAACTCTGCCAGCAGGCGTCAGCTCTCCTCCCCACTTCAGCACCAGCAGCAGAGACGGACCCTCCTTACGCGTGTCTGAACACACACACAATCCCAACGGTAGCTTCAGTTGACCAGCTCCAACTTGGAAACATACTACTTTATAGTAAGAGATTAAGAAACAGAAAAGGCCTTAATATCTTCCTACCTTCTTCCTCACTTGAGGTTTTGGGCTGCCCATGGGGCAGGTAAGTTAGTTGCACTTTTCTGTTGATCCCAGAGAAATGGCCGTACCTTTTATTGGCAAGAAAATAAAACAAATCTGGAGTCAATAAAAAGATAACGCTGTGTATGGATAAACATGATTGTACGTCTCCTTTTTTTTTTTAACTCTGATAAACAACAAAGGACAAATTCACACACACACAGAATATATGGCAATGAAAGAGTGAATGAATGAATGAATGAATCTTCATTCGTTTTCTGTCGTGGATCTTTCAGATCAATTTGTAATGCGAGTCAGAGGTTTGAGTATTCCACATTTTAGTCTGTGTGGAACTCGAGGTGGTCTTGACTGCAACACTGGAAGGACAAAGAGATTGAGGGTTCACACGGCAGACCGGTCCTCTCCCTACGCGCCTCATCCAGAGCCAGTGGTCTGAACTTCATCAGATGAACACTGGACGGGAGATCAGCTGATGTTTCTTTACTTTATGAACCATTGCCTCGTCTTGTATCGTCTGATCTGTACTCTGATGTTTTGTTTCTATAATTGATGCGTTTGTGAACCGTTGCTGCAAACCTAGTTTCCGATAAAGTTGACCTGAACAGAGTGTTTTAAAAAACACATGAGTGAAGTCGTGCCATTACCATCTGGGCGTATAAAAGTCAATTGGCTTCATGTTCCTTGTGTGTCGGAGGCTGTTTACAGGCGACACACTGCAGCCGAATCAACATCGAAGGCTCTTGGAGTCGTGTTTGGCAGATGGTGACCTTTCAAAAACAAATTTGTCCCGAGCACGGGACGAACCCAAAGACAAACTCAGGACACTCTGTCCAAAATCTACGAGAAGACGAGGGCCAGACAGTGAGGCAATGCATGTACCCAAACTAATACCAGACCACCTGATAATGTTACAGGATGCTAACCATACATCGGAGGTCTTGCACAGTTTCACTATCAAACCAGTATGGATGTAAAGTCTATCATGGTTTTAAAACAACGTAATGACTTCAATGAATATGAGACGGGGCGACTAGTGGTTAATAAAGAGACCCAGGTCACTTCACTCACATTTCCAGAACCGTCTTCAGCTGCTCCAGTTTGGACTTCTTCTCTTCTATCTCACAGTCGTTGTGCTGTCCTAGTTCTGCCAACAACTGACGCGTGATGTCCAGCACCTCCTGTCGAGTCCAGAGGAACAAGCTGTCAGAGATCTCTCTCTCACACAGAGAGACAGACAGACAGACAGAGCGAGAGAGAGAACGAGAGCGAGAGACAGACAGAGCGAGAGAGCGAGAGACAGAGAGACAGACAGAGCGAGAGACAGACAGAGCGAGAGAGAGAGCGAGAGTCTGACTAATTGTTACCTGCAGTTGTTTGGGCTTCTTCAGCTTTAATTTCCCAGTTTTGTATCCTCCATATTTGTCAAATAGATCAAAGAACCTGGATTGATGGAAGACAAACGTCAGATTAATCAAACCTTTTTTTACAGCCAGCGAAAGCAGAGATAACCTACATGGGGTTGCGGACTTCCATCTTCATCTTCTGTTTCGGCGTTCTGTCTCCGTGTCGGATGACAGCGATGACGCATCGTAGCTCCATCCTGAAGAGTGCAGGAGAAAGTTAGCTGATGTTATTATTAACACAGCAGCAAACAAATATTTTAATGTAAAGATGAGGCTTGGGTGGCATCTATTGTGTCATGACTTCCTGATATGTCAACAGGGTATCTGATGGTATATGAATAACTGAAGTATATGATAAGATGACTCTACTTCTCTCTTGATTTATTCCCTCAGTAAACATTGTAAACATGAGTTTATGTCTCAATCTCTAGTTTCAAGTCTTCTTCAATACAGCATGATGTTCATTTAGTACATGATGGTCCATTTAGAGTCACACAGACCATAAAGCAGGGGATGCTTTAGGGCGGGGCTACACGCTGATTGACAGGTCGCTACCAGAGACGTGTACGGCGTCTCTACATTCCAAATATGTACTTCTGTTCATCGGATGCAAAAAAGCCAAGATGGCGACGGCGAAATCACTGAACTCGAGGCTTCAAAACATCCGTCCACAAATCAACTACGTCCACTTCTCATATACGTCTATGGTTAGGATTCACCAAATTACACCAACAAGCTAACCGATCGATGCCGCAAGTGGACCAGCAACCTCTGAGATCTGGGCGGTACAGATCGCCGACTCTTTGAAGAGAGCGTAGATTCCCGCTTGTTCCCCGTCTGAAAGGCGTTTTTAGTCCACAGCAGAACACTGCTTTGCTCCCATTGATGGATAAGTACCTCAAACAACCCCACTTCAAACAAACCCCACTATCACTTTAAGGGACCACCCAAATTGATTTGAAGCCAACTGAACATCAGTAAACGGTTCTGACTCACATGGTCCCTGAAGTAGTGGGAACAATGGGGATGTCCTCCGCCTCCGTCGGGATGGACCAAGGAATCTGAAACTGAGGAGCCAGCTCACGCATCACGATGTTCCTGAGGAGCCGATGAAGAGGAATCCAACGAGGAATGAAACAAAGCAAGCTCAATGAGTTCAAAGGTTTCTAATCAATCGAATTCAAATCAAATCGAAATCTCAGGAGAAAATGTTCCAGTGGACCAGGAATGACAAAGAAAACAAGTAAACGTGGTACCCGAGGATCTTGGCACAGTCGTCGTAGTACTTCATCGAGTTCTTCACGAAACTGAAACCGTTGACGTCGCACACATACGAGTGTCCGTTAGCTCGGAGGAGGTCGAAGCCACACACAGTTTGCTGCAGCGAGAGGAAACAAATTCAGCAACGATGCTCCACAACGAAGGGAAAGAGAGCAGCGGGACAAAGGGATGCCTCCTCCTCCTCCTCCTCCTCCTCCTCCTCACCTTGAACGCTAGGCAGACCTTACGGGCCACCAGCTTCTCCATGGCGGAGAGCATGACCGGGTAGCGGACCTCCTTCCCCTCGCTGTCTCGCTCCACCTTCCCGTCCAGAGCCGGGGACTTGCGAGCCTCAGCGTGAGCGTAGTCGGGCCCCACAGTGTAGACCTGAGGTCACATGACACACCAGACATCCTCAATCCCTCTCAATGCAAACGTTGATTCTAGGTTTAACTGACTTACACTTGTTGATGAAAATAATAGAGCTGTGAAGTGCTTTTTTTCCTGTTCCGTATCACCATTGCAAAGTTTTATTTACACAAAATCCTTTTAACGATGACCCTTGAGCTTAGTTTACGACAATCAGAGCACTTTAAACACGTCTGAGGTTTTTAAATGCTTCAGAAACCTTTTAGTCTTAACAATCTACTCTTCACACACACTTATTTATTTGACTACATATATAGAGTCCAAACTCTACCTTGACATCCGTGCCGTCTGTGGGCATGAACTCTTCATAGATGTAAGAGCCCGTCTTCCTCACGGTGGTCTCCGGTGAGTACACGCTGCTCCGGCTGCCGATCTACACGAATCACACAGCGAGTGAAAAACCATCCAGTGCACCGGTGCATTCCTATTATCCTCTTTCCCGTCACCATCGGAAATAAAGGCTGCGGCTCCGTGTTTGACAACAGTGTGTCTGATTTATGATAATGTGCTTTCTCTGGCAGAGCAACAGACTCGTGGACCATTACAGGACAAGCCATCAAGTGGTGCAGGTTACTGCATTAATCCTCCGAACCCCAAAAACCCACGACAGCAGCGAAAAGAAGTTTCTTTAAACAATCTGCCTTCTGTAACCGAGAGCGGCCGGTCATTAACAGTGAAGTATTAACAGAGTGGTTGTTGTAGTCTGATGTACACGGGACAGGTTTTAGGATGTAGTTTGGGATCTAGCGACTGTAAACAAGGACCTTTCTGAAGAGCCGCTGGCTGCCTCCACCAGCAGAGGTGGGGTAGTAGATGTAGACGTTGTGGTCCTCAGCGCAGACGGGCTTCTCAACGAACGGTTTCTGGAACACCTCTCCGTTCACCTCCACGTGGTCCTCTCCTTCCACCAGGTTACACTCTAGAGGACCACAGAGAAGATGCTTCTGTGAGCCAGCAAGCCCCCTTTTCTTATTATCGCTTTAAACGCACACAGATGAGTGTTTGAATCTAACACAATAATACAAACAGAGTAACACATAAAGGCAGTGGCAGTGGGAGACCAGCAACTCTCTGTTCTATGAGGTGAAATGACCAGTTTTGTGAATGGAGTCTGGTATCTGTCTGACAGAAAGGTAAAGAGGTGAAAATATTCTGTGACATGTCTGCTTACACTTTAACGGAACGTTAAACACAGACCTTATTTCAGACATCCAACCAAAACCCACTAATAAAACCCATTGACTTCCACACAAAGGAAACGGGAAGTGAAAAGCCTAGCTCCTATGATGGTACTCCAGTCTGTTTCTCCAAACTGGGGCGGTGCGCCAACCGCCACCTTCAGTAGGTAATACACTGAATATGGAAAGTACCTCATACAACCACACTTCCAAAAATCCAAACCATCCCTTGCGACTGCGTCATGTTTGATACTATATTTAGGATAACGGCCTCAGGATGCTGCCTGGACTGGAGCTGTTTTTCTGAGGAACTTTTTGTCGAGTAATATAGTCAGCTATCTACTACGTTTTCCCATGTGATGTTAGCTGAATCAATGACTTATGGAACAGCATTAATGAGGCGGCAGACTGACCGTCTGGGTTGTCTGGGTCGCGGTTCAGCACAGCGTAGCGCGGTAAATCAATCCCTTCCTCCTGCAGGATGCGATACACCTCTCTCCTGTTCAACAAACACATCAAATGACACAGGAATACACTGTGGTTGTTTGTATAGTCTCAAACTTAACCAATATTGTAAACGTAGAGCTGAAGAGTACATCTCAGTACCTGTCCTGTATGTAGTACTGCATGTTCAGGTCATTGAGGAGCAGAGGGTTTCTCAGCTTGGCATAGCTCACGGCCTTATCCAGCGGGAAGCCTGGTGGACATGCAGAGACACGAATCAATAAATAAAGCTCATGGACAACAGGATGTGAATAACAAGTGGGGAAGAGGAGTTCAGAGTTACGGCTGCTGAGACACAAACACTTGACATGCTGTGGACTAGACTCACGTCGAGAGACAGAATGACTGTTGGACTCAACATAATGCTGACATTGTATTACAAGACAGACAGCATACATGCATACATGCATACATGCATACATGCATACATGCATACATGCATGCATGTGCTACACAGACAGCAGCGTCGCCCAGTCACGGCAAAAAACAACAACAAAGCAACAACCTGCCACACGGTTATATTTTCATGACAGGAATGAGGCCGACAGACAAACGAAAACATGAGGCCTTCGGACATAGATGTCACCTTTGTCCAATACACATCAAACAAGGTTCACGTGTAATAAATGAAGACGTGAGTGTGTGTGTGTGTGTGTTGTACCCTTGGAGTGGAAGGAGATGAGGCAGTCACACAGAGGCCATTTGTCCACGGGCTCGTTGAGGATGGCGTCCTCTGGGAAGATGACCACGGTGATGAACTCAAACTTGCACAGCCTCTCCAGGATCTGGGTCATCGGCTTGGACTTGGACTTCTTCATCATGCAGCAGATGCCCACCACGATCTGTCGCTCCGGGGGCTGAACGAAGGGCGAGAGAGCGAGAGAGAGAGGACAACAATTCAACAATATGTCCGAGGAAGCAAGATAGACAACGGCAGCTTTGTCCCTTAAATCTCCCATAAAACCTCACGCTGAAGGACTGACAGTAATAGATGTCTGTCGTGTCTCCTCTTCTAAGACAGAGAGAGTCAAATTAAATTAAAGCCCCAACCATCGTCCTTAACTCTCTGAACCGGCAGGATGGAAAAGCACCTTTTCTTTAAACAATCACCAACACTACACTGTGCATCACAGCCAGAAGCTGTAACGACGGTGATAATTGTCAGAGTTTCATCTTTCCGAAAGTCCTTAAACACATCGTGTGTGACGAACGCTTCCGTCAGAAAACGCACCCGAAACCAAGATAAAAATGGTGGCATTTCATCAAAAACATTGTATTCTACGCATCTCATTTAACATTTTGCCCCAAATAAACAGTTTCCTTTAACCAGATCCTGTAAAAAATATTAAATTCTGAGCTCATCAGAGCAACTGGCGAAGAGCGCTGGCAGTGAATGGCCGCAGGCAAAACCACACGGATCCATTTCTAGATCTCGGCACAAAAAAAGACCTCTGACCTGGTGACTTAAGGGCATCTGATTATCTATTACTCACTGATTATCTGAAGCTCGCACCGAACATTTTTAAGTAGAGAGGTAGTGTAGTTTGACGTCTCACCGAGTCCGTGTCTTCGTCGTCCTCATACAGGTCCATCTCTGTCCTCATGCTGTCTTCCAGGGCCTCGCTCTCATCGTCCTCGCAGCCCACGAAGAATCTGGGAGCGCCACGCCGGCTCTCGCCTGGGCTGTTGGGCTCTGACATCACAGTCCCCCGCGGCGGCCCTCAGCGTCCCACCGCGCCATCGCACACCAACACAGCCGATACGAGGGTGCGAGGCCTGAGGGACAGCGACGGGTCCACTCTGCCTGGACTGGAGAGCAGAGATGGGTGGACGTAGGTGTGCGTTTGTGAGGCGGACAGAGGTTACGTGTGAAACGATGGCGATGGTTCCGTCCTCTGTGATGACGCCGTTATTCAAGTCACATGGGTTTCTCAAGAGTCTTCAGCACCGATTATCTGGGGACAGTCCTGTCCTCCATTTGTACGTCCTACACGAGACACAAAACATTCACAACATTATTAATAGGGTTTGGCCTCGTGGTGTGTACAACGTACTTCATACTCAGTATGTACTGCACAAAGCCTATAAAATGAACGACTAAGTGGGATTTCACCAGCTGACTGTTCACACGTAAGTGAGTAAAAGAATCTCTGAAAATGTAGCAGCTAATTTCCAAACAGACGTTATTTGGATAAACTGAACAAAAAACCAAGCGGGGAAAAAGCAAACTGAACATAAGTTCAGACTGAAGAGTATAAGAGTTAAGCATCAAAAACATCTTCATGAAACCCATTAAGTCTAGATGAATAGGTCTGGCGGTCTCGTTATGCCCAGCTGTGTGGGTGACTTTTGGTTTTCCAACCAAAAAAAGAAACACAAAGTGTGGCACTTTGAATCCCACTTATTATCCCATCACTTTTGAGCAGTAATGGCCGTGTGCTTGAGCAATAATTACCTCCAGGACTTGCTCTACTGTTACACATTTAACGCTGACGCTGCAGTCTGCTGCTGCACAGACAGCAGGGGCGTCGTCTCTGATCTGCATCTCCATCACCACTAAACATTAGCCAGTCATGGAGACCATAAGGACCGGCATACTCGTTACTCCCTGGCACGCTGTAAGACACCCATCTGAAGGTGTCTTATTACTCACGGGTCAGTGGAAAATACAGTTATTAGCATAAGCAGCCTAGAAGGGGTCGAAACGAGATAAACAAACACATTACTGTCCAAAAGCCATGGGGATCTCCAGCTGAGGAAACACAAACTAGACTGCAAAAAAGACCAAGTTCCCTCCACAGGTTTAGTTGCAGGTCCCTGTGACCTAAAGCACTCAGCTAACCTTCCTGGGATTCACAAATAATAGTTAAGCATGAATGCAGCATGTTCACTTAGAGCGTTAAGTCCATGAAGTCAGTCAGCAGAGAATTCATCAGCAACTATTCTGATAATAGAGTACTCATTCAAGTAGTTTTCTAAGTAAAAACAAATATCAGAAGATTCAAATGTTTGTGTTCTCTGTTTTCTCTAATTGTCTTATTTAATATGTCAACTTAGGAACTTTGAAAAATGGTGGGTTTATTGAGAAAATAATTCACTGACGGACTTATGAACATATGTACGTCGAGTGGTTAAGCCCACCGCTGTCTTCCACCTAATAAATGTTCTTGGGAAAAGAGACACTCAGCGGGTGAAAGACGACTTGAGAAGACGGTCAAGTTGTATTTAATAAACGTATCGTGAAGACGTTATCTTTCCATTTGAACACCGTTAATACTAAAGTATCGTGCCTTGATGTTGGTCGCATCCATTTAAGGCAATGGAAATAAGAAAACAGGGGTCTGTGGCTGCTAAACATTAGAAATGTTTCACTGTTGCCTAGTACCCACACACATACACGTTTCTCACTGATTTAACATAAACTCTTTCCATGCCGAAGTGGATTAGTGTTTCAGAGCTTGAGCGTAACAGTTAATCTCTTCTATGACACCTGCTTAACTACCAGAGGGGCCATAGCTCACCAGTGAAGTCTTCAACGTCCACTCAAAGGGTCCTCCCAAACCTTTAGTACAGTATGGAGATCTTTTCTAGACTGCTACGACTCCTTACAAGACCAATGTGGATCCCCTATCTTTATTTTTATTAAATTATTTTGTGACTTTCCAGATTTTTCTTAGTAATTCTCTACTATTCTCTTGGTTTTCTCCTTAGTTTTAGTCTCTCTCTCTTATTTATTTTATTATGTCTTTATCTCCGTCACCTGAATGTACAGGAGTTCACCTGCATGTATAAGTTCTGTAGCCTGTAACCCTACAGTGGGTAGCTGGGTGGGTGGTAGGGTGGGTAGGGTCGGGTCGTGAATGAGGTTTTAAATTGCAGTCTGTAATTGCATTAATTGGGATAAAACCTGTGAAAATCAATAAAACATATTCACAAAAAAATAGCAAATAGAGGCTAGAAAATGACCCGATTTTTTAAACGTCAACCACACTATTTTAGACAATTAATTGTGATGATAATAATAATATATAATAAACAGATCTGGACTGTTATCTGCCGTTAGCTGTCGGTAATTTTTAGTAGTGTAAAACACATTTAGCTACCGTTAGCTAACGTTAGCATTCAGCTAGCTAATGTTAGCATTCAGCTAGCTAACTACTACCACTGCCATTTGTCCGCGTTTTAAAGTAAAGTACCAAATGTCTGTGCGCTTATTTAATGTTACCGACTGTGACGATGATGTTTCCATAACGTTACAAATGATGAACTCACACAGTGTAGCTGGAGGATTTGTATCGCTGCCATCGGCTTGCTTGACAGTTTGCATGTGAAACCTATCTTTTTATTTTTATTTTTCCCTGGTCGCCGCTCAGGTGATGGACGTCTGTAACAACCAATGGGAAAAGAGGAAAACCTTCAGGAGGCGTGACAGACATGAGCCAATGAACAACGAGCAACAAAGTCAGTTTGCGTGTGTATTTATTCAGATACAAGAATCCTTTATTAGTCCTGCAGTGGGGACATTTACAGGATTACAGCAGCATAGTGGAGTATATATATATATTTTACTACAAAATAACTCAACACGAAGCATATGAACGCATATGAATGTTGACATTGCAGTCAGTAAAGACCACATGACCTAATACATGCAAAAACAAGAATGGCGTTGTTATTGAACTCTGAATGACTTACATATTGTGATATAATTCATATAATTTACACGTAAAGTTTCTTGTTTGAAAGCATAGTTTATCTACTCACACACAAAATGCAGTTTGATGTGTTTGGATGATCATTGTGTTAAGTTCAGGGAGAGACACGAACATTCTTAAGCTCTTGCATTCAGCACATCTCTGGTGGCCCAAATGTAAACTCATGAACAACACAATAAAGGAGATTAAATGTGATTTACACGTCACAGACATCACGAACGGAACTTCCAAATAAGTCAACACGAAGCATATGAACCCGTTGACATTGCAGTCAGTACAGACTACATGGTGACATGTATGAAGAGAATGTGACGAGCAAGAATGTCCTAAAGATCACTGACAGCCCAAGACTCACGGGAAGACCAACCTGAAAGTATGTCATGAACTGTCACAGTGGGTGTGACAGTCTATATATATCTGTATATATATATACACATATATGTATGTATGTATATATGTATATATGTATGTATGTATAAGATAAGAGATAAGATAAGATAATCCTTTATTAGTCCCTCAGTGGGGAAATTACAGGATTACAGCAGCATCGCTCACAAGTAATAAATGAAGATAAAAAAAATCAAGTAGTATAAATAGACTAAACAGTAAACAGTAGTAAAAAATGACAGTAAAGAAGAATACAAAATATACCAGTATGTACAGACGGAGTAAAAAATGTAAATGTAAGATAATACTTAAACGTATTGGATATTGCACAGGATTGACAGTAAGAAGACTATTAAATATACCAGTATATACAGGCGGAAGCAGAGTAAAATGTAAGATGTAAGATAATACTTAAACGTATTGGATATTGCACAGGATTGACAGTAAAGAAGACTATTAAGTATACCAGTAAATACAGACGGAGTAAAATGTAAGTGTAAGGTAAATACTTATGTATGTATGTATGTATGTATGTATATATATATATATATATACATACATACATACATATATATATATATATATATACATATCAGTGGCGGCTGGTGGAAAATTTTCTAGGTAGGGCCATCATATCAATTTCAGCAAACATCCCAGTATGATTTCATGCAAAACAATTTTAGCATCAAACAAGCATTATTACTTGGCAGTTAAATATTTAACATTTATTCCAACATGAAAAAAGCAGTAAATAACACTTATATAATATAATACAATATAATATAACATGTTTATTTATTGAGATGCCCCTATGGACCTTGTTATAGGAGGTAAAGATCAGGAGAAGTAAACATGAAGTGTAATTATGAATACTGATGTTAAATTAAGCTATGATGAGTTTTCACTGTTAATTTAACATCTGTAGGAGCCAAATTCAATGTGATGTTAAATATTCACTTGTATTTACATGTTTAACTGTAATCACTTCTGTTTCTACTTTGAATGTTACAAGGATGTCGTTATAATTTGTTATAGTAAGAAATACATGTAAGTGACAGACAACTGTCACTTTAAGGACACTGTGACAGTTACTGACAGACAGTATATGTATACTGTATATACGAATATTTTAATCACATACTGCTGCATAGTTTAATCTGTAGCACAGCATAATATTTTCTAAATTCATCATATGTTTTGTTTTTAAAATCTTAATCTGTAAAGTAACTCCAGATGTCAGATTGTGGAGTAAAAAGAACAATATTTTCCTCTAACATGGAGTGTAGTACAGTAGCATAATACTGCGCTGCTTAAATACAGAATAAGTAGTTGAAAATGTACTTCAGCAGTAAATGTACTTAGTTAGAGGTGCAGTGACACTACTTCTGATCCGTGACAGAAAAACAGGCCCAGCAGTTGATTTGCAGCAGACGTTCAGAGTAAACAGCTTAAAAGTAAAATATGACAAATATTCCTGGTCAGGTCTCTCAGTGGAACACTGGGTGTGATATTTTCAAAATATGCTAAACATCAAACAATCACCCAAAGAACAAAACATCTGTGTGTGTGTGTGTGTGTGTGTGTGTGTGCGTGTGTACTGGTGGAGCATGCTAATGGCAGCAATCGTACGGACATTTTGCAATTATTATTAATAAATAAAAACGTTCCACTCCTGACATGAGAATGTGACAATGTGCATTTTTTTGCATCAGCTCAGTCTGGAGGAGGAACTGAAAGAACAACAACATGAAACATTATAACTTACTGTATAACTGGAAATATACAAAATATGACATTGTGACACAGTCAAGTAAAACCATCCAAATAGTCAAAATGATCTGCAACACACATCAATACATAATAATATAACAGAGACTTTTACTACTTCAATTCATTCACACCTTTACGACCACTCAAAGGGCTTTAACACTACATGTCAACATTCACCCATTCACACACATCCACACACTGATGGCTGAGAAGACCATCAGGACTCAACTAACTCACATTCACATACATGCACACACCAACGGCACATTCTGTGAGGCATCGAGGCGACATGTGGTCCTGGACACGCCTGCTGTGATGTCACTACCACACAGGAGGTTTGGAGTGTACTTTGTCTACCAGGTGTTGGTCTGTGCACAGACATTGTCAACGCGAGTACGTGAGTTTGAAGATGAAGGATTAAAAAAAAACAAAGATCCTGTAGATATGTAGACAATAATATGGAAATTAGCCTCTCTGGCTAACTCTGGCTCACTTACAGTGTAACTGTTAATTAGTGTGCATTGTCCCTGAAAAAAAAAAAAAAATAAAATAAAATAATATGCATATTTTTTGTGACCAAATTTTTATTAAGTTACCAAACCGTCCTCACAAAATAGCGTAAACATTCAAACTATACACATATAAGAGAGTAAAGCCAGGAGCCATCACCTTGCCCTCTGAGATGCACCTGTTGAGGGGTTGTGGGTTGTAGTTTGTTTGCAGGTTCAGACCAAACATTGGTTACTTAAACAAGCTTCAATGGGACAAGATTCAGTTTTCAGTTGATTTAGTGAGTTTAGAAACATATTAATCATGACAGTGCATGATTTAAAACCTGCCATCACATGTGTTACGTATGTGATGAACAGAACAATGTGACCATGTGACCATGTGATTAGTTGTAAAAGCAGTTTCAGTGAGGCCTTCAGGTGGACAGAGTGGGGCTGCGGTTTCACACCAACACGGAGATTAAACCGATTCATTCAGAAACACTGTAAACACACATCGATGACGATCACACGAAAAAAACAATCTCTAAAGTGAGAGCTTCTTCAGGGAGCACAATATCACAGCGTTCCACAGAAACACAGACCAAGTGTGTGGATGAGATACGAGATGAAACACCAGTGATACCATCATACGAAGGCAATGTGTCAGCAACACAACCAGGTACTGCCAGCAGATGCTTCACCAACACAGTCCTGACCACAGTTACTGTTTAAAGGGACTGCTGCAACTTAAAGGGACAGTTCACCCCAAATCAAAAATAAAATGAATGGATTAGTGTAGATCAGATGGCAACCTCCGGTTCTAAAGAGTCTTAAAGCTGCATGTCCATCAGGGGGCGACTCCTCTGGTTGTATAGAAGTCTATAGAAAATGACTCTACTTCTCTCTTGATTTATTCCCTCAGTAAACATTGTAAACATGAGTTTATGTCTCAATCTCTAGTTTCAAGTCTTCTTCAATACAGCATGATGTTCATTTAGTACATTATGGTCCATTTAGAGTCACACAGACCATGAAGCAGGGGATGCTTTAGGGCGGGGCTATAGAGAGTGATTGACAGGTTTCTATCAGAGACGTATACGGCGTTTCTACGTCACTCCTCCTTGGTCCAGATATGGTCACTTCCTGTTCACTGGTGGCAAAAAACCAAGATAACGATGGCCAAAATGGCGAAATCTGAGATTCAAGACCGCAGTCCACAAACCAATGAGAGACGTAACAATGACTACGTCCACTTCCTACAAACAGTCTGTGGTGCAGATGGTTTGGTGTGAGTTTCAGAGAGTTGGAGATATCGGCTGCAGAGATGTCGGCCTTCTTTCCAATACAATGGGAATAGAGGACGCACAGCGTACATTTGGAAAACTCAACAGCAAAGAGTCTGTGCAGACATCATGACCCGTGACTGAGATATTCCACAGTTCTTGTTGTGAGCAGAGTGTCATGTTGTTCTTTATGTTGGAGAGAAGGCAAACATCTCTACGGACAATTTCTACAACACTGGGCAACTCGCACCAAAACAATCTAGATTGATAAATAGCACACAGGTGAGAGGAAACATGTGTGTTTAGATTTTTGGGGTTAATTGTCTCTTTAGCACTAAAAGCACTGCTTACATGTACGTGATGCTGCTGAGAGGAAGACAGAAGCCAAACGCTTTGATTGCACAATATCCTTCGTCTGTGATGAGAGATGTAGAGAATCTGGTTGTTTGAGTTGTTATGGGAGGAGGAAGTATTATGTATTATTGACTTGTTGTACCATTAGCTATAATTCATTTTTGGGCAACTTGTCACCGTTGCAGTCGATGACAGTAGAACACGTTGTGAAACCAGTTGTGCAGCCTATTCCGGCACATCGGGTGCATTCCATGAAACTTGAAAGGACTGCCATCATCCGGTCAGCCTGCGAGAGCGTATATGTAATGATGCTGCAGGTGGATGTGAGGTAGAGAACCTCCAGACATGTGAGTTGAGGGCATCATGGCTTCAGTGCTCCTGCTTCAGCTGCTCCTGGTCTCACTGGCCTCTGCGTCTCATTTCATGGGGGGATCCGTGACATTCAGCGCCAAAGACAAAAACCCTGACGGATCATTTCGGGTGAGAGATGCAACTTTTTACTTATGATGTGCAACGTGCGTTACAGATGATGTGTGAATATGTTTCCTCTGGGATTTGTCATATTCTGGGAACGCTTATTTAATCTCTTTATTATAAATGCTGTTGTTATTTTAAATTATTACTTATTATTATTACTTTGTCAGGACTTTATTAAAAACGATCTTCCCTTCTGAAACAGTTAAATTCCCCCGGATGTTGCTTACAAGATATTTTGATATTTAGTAGCTCCTCAAGGGGGAAAAAGCGTGTATTTATAGCAACTTCACTTCCATGTTTTATTTAAATTCAGAGTAAGAATTGAATGCGTGATGGATGTAAAACAATATGGGTTGATATGTTGAAAACTCTTGATTTTGCAGGCTTGATTTCTGATTCATGCTTTCATTCTTGCTGAGTTAATATTATGTTCTTGTGTTTTGCCTTTTCACTCCAAAAAATACAAAATCATAATCGAGGCAAACTAGGTTCAGGTGAACACGTTAAATGATTTAACATCGTAAAACTCCCGTTTATGATTAATATATGATCTGTAACTTGTTCAGGTAAAACAAAGAATAAAGTGGAATCCCCCCATGGCTGAAAGGGATGACCTTTAACCTTTAAAAAATCATTATTTCACCAAGAGAAGAAGAAGAAATCATTAAAGCTTGATGAGAACAATGACTTTCTTAATCTAAACGTGAACATACCATCATTATTGTTGTCATTATGGTTTCCATTCACGTTTTCTTTACTCATCTCAAGATCAGAGGACATATTGCAATAATATTGTTCTTTATGATTTTAAATAAAAACCTAAGATATGAACTTTAACTATATTTGTTGATTTCTTGAAATGATTATTACAGATGAACACCCTTCTTTAAATGGAATCATTGTAGAGTAAATAAACAGAAATGTAATTCATTAGAATGTCCTTATCTTCAGTAGAGACACCGTCTTTAACTCCAGGATCTTTTTCCACAGGTGGAAGTTCGCCACATGGCGACCTTTGATAGCTGTCAGGACTCCGACTCCACCTTTTGTTGGCGTAACTGTGGCTTAACCTCCACCTGGGTGAGCGGCACGATTGACAGCAGCACCAATGCACCACAATCCAACACACAATGGTGTCAAATTGCAACAGTCGACACAAGAAACGTCCCGAGTGACAAACATTTTGAATTAAGGTGATTTTTTTTCTTCTTCCCTTAAATCCTATAAATGCTGACTATTGTATTTGTTGTTCTTATCATAAAGAGCAGCCAGTGTTCAGTGCAGTATATCAAGAGTGTCCTTTGATTGATGCACATACCAGATATCTTGGCTGCTGTTGGATCCCAACTCGTCACGGGCTGAAGAACGATTGGAGACTACAGTCTTCACTGGATCTGGGATCAAGATCTGACACTGGAAAACCCAACAGGTCACCAGACATTGCCATTCTACCTTTCCTCAGGTAAGTCCTCTGCAGTTAGCATGAGACAGCTCGGCTAAGCTACAATCTGTTTGTTAAAGAAACTGTGGAAAATGTCTTCACCGCCTCCCAGTGGTACAAAAACAAAAAAGACACCGTGGCAGTCCTCAATACATTTAGGGGCTGAAAGCCAAACATGGTCTGCAATCTGTAGCCTACAGTTTGTCTGCCAACACAATCACATAACATCAGAATCATTTGGAGAATAGTGTAATCACAAAGAAATGAGTGACTTTAATTCAATGGTTTCTTCCAATAATAAGAATGTTCACTTACTTTAACATTAGTATGACATTCCAGCCAAAATAAATAATCAAATTGTATTCTTCTATTTTAATTATTAATTACAGTGAAAATATTTTTTGTACATTTTTCTAAATATTAAAGTGTGTGATTCTGCATGTAAAATGTTATGAACTGTAGGACCTCTGCCAGCATTTTTATTACTTCTTGCATTTGTGTAGCTATGTGTAGCTGGGGCGACCGCGGCTCACTGGGTTAAGATGGTCGTCTGGGAACCGGAAGGTCAACGGTTCGACCCCCGACTGGGATGTGTCACGTGTCGAAGTGTACCTGAGCAATACACTGAACCCCCGGCTCCCTGGGTGCCGATCAATGGCAGCCCACTGCTCTCTCTATACAGGGATGGGTCAAATGCAGTAGTCAAATTTCGTGTGTATGACAATAAAAATGGTTTCTTCTATCCAGCTGATTGTTGGCCAGACTGTTACTGACTCATGTTACTGACTCATGTTACTGACTTGTGTTACTGACTTGTGTTACTGGTTCATGTGTCCACTCAAGAGTTCCTGAGAACTGCCCACGGACATACGAGCTGATGTCCTTTGATCCTGATGGAGACAGAGTTCGATGCAGATTTGGAAATATCCCAAATGTAGAGTGTAGCTCGTGTCACCAACCTTCAGGCTTCACCTTAGATCAGGTTAGTTGAAAAGTCAATTTCCTAATACATTGTTCAATACTTCACTGATGCTTTGCCTCACTTAACTTCAACATGTTCACATCGTCAGGACTCTTGCACATTACACTACAATCAATCCACTGCCGACCCCAGAGTTCATGGATTTGAGATGGTGGTGGAGGACTTCCCGCAAAGGAACATCACTCTGGGCTACACTGATGGATCCCGATCCTCCAGGACTCCACCGGTTGTGAGGAGTAAGAGACATGCTACACATAAAACCCTCCATGGCCCCACTCCTCCACTCAGTAAACTACCTTTGCAGTTCTCCTTTCTTGGTGAGTTATTTTTATTGTGTGACAGCATTTTCAATGAGCCAATCCACAAAAAAACCTGCTTCATGTTGCAGCTCTGCAACACTTTCATGAGATGTTACACATGGCAGAAGACAGTTTGACCAGAAACTAGTTTTTATTCATTCACTAAACCATTGCCTGTGAATTTAGTTACATTGAACGTCTCTGTCCTGTAAAAACATGTCTCTTTAAACTCTTTTCATGAACAACATGAACAGCTACAGCCAGCAGACCATTTGTCTTTGATAGAAATCAGCAACACTTGCTGAGGCAGCTTTGAAGTTTTGATCCACAGGCAGCAGCAAAGTGTCGGTTTTTAAGTATAACTTACTTATTGCACTTTGTAACTTAAATGAATCTTCTATCTTTTAACTCCAGTGGACCCAGCTGCTCCCTCGTGTCAGGAGGGACTCTACTTGCCAGAGTTTTTGCCCCCGACACCTTTAACCGGAGCCCGCATCCATGCAGAGGTCGACAGAGAAGTGGAGATCAGAGTCAGAGCACGAGCGTCACGAGCAACGTGAGTGAGCGCCGACAGGACCGGTGCTGCCTTGAGGCGCGTGAGATAACATCAGAGAGGAAAGAGTCAATAAATCTCTGCTTTCTTTGCTTTGTTATCACACAGAATACAGGACATCATCATCAGCGGCCCACTGAACATCACCAAGCAAAGGAACACACATGGGGAGTTCGTCATCAGGTGGACGCCTATCCAAGATGACCTGGGGGAGTTTTTCCCGATCTGCTTTGCAGTTGAAGCGGTGAATGGGTAAGCCACAGTCACAATCACCACGCCACCCCATCTCCACAGTGAGTGACATTTCTCTGTGTTTGGTGTTTTTCTCAACAAGGTAGAGATTCAACAATTAGGAGCCAAAACCAGCAGTAATAATTTGAACATGACATGTCGGCCTATAACTGAAAGAGTAACAGGCATTAAATCAGCGTTCACCGATGCTCCTCAGGTCCGGCGTCTATCAGTCCGAGATGAGGTGTGTTCTGGTCGAAGTTCGGAGGGTGCAAGGTGAGTCGACTTCAATCTCAACATTTAGTTGTTTAAGTACAGCTGTAGTGGTGTGCATTTTCACCAAATATATCACACGCTAAATGTTAAGTTAAAGTGCCAAATATTGGCTGCATGGTTTAAAAAGTTAAAAAGTTAAAAAAGCCGTGAGACGTGCACTTCTATAAAGTGCTGTGATTGGTTGAACCTTCCTACCAGACAAAATTCAGAGCCGTCATTGGATGCAAGACATTCTTGCTCGACTCAAACATACCACGTTCACTGTTCATACCAGTGAACCCAAACCAGCAGGACTGTAAAGAAACTTCACTTTCTTTTTGATGGAAACACAACCTAAAGGTGTCCTGTGGAGTTTATAGTATCCGAACAAATACCATGTTTACATTCATTAGAACACATTGTGTGTATCGTGGCCTTGGGAGCCTTTCCTTCCTCATACAAAGTATTTTAAATCATGAACTGTTCACATCAATGTTTAGCTATGTCAAGCTCGCAGTCTTTGTCTGGAACGTTGCTGAAGTTCTTGTTGGCATTACTGCCCCCTGTAAATAAGTACACCATTGGTATATAATGTGTATTTTCTCACACTCTCTTCTTCTAGTTAATTCCCATGTGATCTGCACCGAGTCCACGATGAGAGTAGAGGTTGAGAAGTCTTCATTCCATGGACTCCATGAGGATCATTTGCGGCTCAACGACGGCACCAACATCGCCTGCAGGCTGCGCTCCAACAGCACTCACGTCTTCGCCGACATGCCCCTCAGCGGTTGTGGCACTGAGCTGGAGGTAACGCAGGCTTTTGTTACCGGCTGCTCTTCTCTCTCAGTCGATGGTGTTGCCTTTATCTAGCAGTACGAGGACTGAATACATGACCTTTGTTCACTGCAGGAAGACGGGGATTACCTCAGGTTCAAGAATGAAATCACCGGTTCTGTTTGACAACAGAACCGACGTGATCACCAGGAAACACCTGCTGGAGGTGCACTTCTACTGCCAGTACCCCAAAGGTGGAAACACGACACTGGCCTTCACAGTGCACAGGCCCGTCGTCTCAGTGTGGGACAGGGGCTTCGGCAGGTTCACCTACCAGTTTGAGTTCTATCCTAACGACCAATACCAAGCCATGGTTGATCCAACTTCATACCCGGTGGTGTATGACATAGGGAGCAGGGTCTACATGCAGATAGAGGCCACCTCCTCCGTCAACAACACCGTGCTGTTTGTGGAGTCCTGCAGAGCTTCACCATATGACAACAAGAACTCCCAGCAGACCTACTCCATCATTGAGAATGGGTAGGCATGGACACACCCCCCTAGTGGCGATAGAGGGCACAACAAAGCATTTGTAAAGATGAGTTCTTTGATTGTTGCTTTAGAGGCTCTTCTGTGTGATGTCACCCTGTCAGGATGTAGAAGTCAATGCTTCACTGACTCCATATTTTGTATAACCGATAGTACTTTTATTATTGTGTGAATACCAATAGAACAATACATCTGCCCCTATAGTAGCATCCACAGAGTAACAAAGGCAACATGTCTCGTCTTTTTGTTGTGTTTTGCTCTGACTAGGTGTAAAGTGGACCCGACCGCTCAGATCCATTCCCCCTCCCACCCGAGACAATTCAGGTTCAGCATGAAGGCCTTCAAGTTCATCGGCATGTTTGATCAGGTAAAGAACGGAGCAGAGGACCGTCGATGTCTCTGGGAGATCTCTCAATGCTTCAACGAATAGGTCCACTTCATGACGTCCTTTCATTTGTCTGACTTGTTGTACTAAGTGGTAATCAATGCACACTTGGTGGACAGGTGCAGTCATGTGAACTTTATTAGAGGCACAATGATCCCGTCATGGATCTTCATCAGGTATAACACACCATGTGAAGCAACACATGTTTGCACTGAAGCCACAAGTCGTAACAACCAATCAGAGAGAAGCAAATCTCTGAAAACACCTGAGACGCTTATCACATCAAAAATTGATCAAAAACAAAACATATTTGAACGTAGTAATGTCAGACTTTGTAGAATACTAAATCAAATAGACGTTTTCAATAAAGATTAGTCGAGCAATTCAAGACAAGCAATTTGTCAACAAAAACACGTAATCTTTGACATGTTTTGTGAAACTCAATCTGTGTTTCTCATCTCACCTTTTATAGAACAACATTGTATTTCCTTTTAAATTCATTTTTGAATGTGGTTATTATGAACTTGACTGGTTGTTACAACCTGTGGCTTCACTTTGTGAATCTGATGTCGAACGATCATGACAGAAAAACTGCATCTCTAATAAACTCAGCGCTGACGAGGTTTTCAGAAATAAACTGGCACCGCTTGACACGGATGGACTTGAGGACGAGGTGGACGTCACTGACTGTCGAGATGCAAAGTGGAGCGGAGGTTTTAACTGATCTGAGCACAGCTCTGCTGTCGGTCCGTCTGCTGGTGTGATGACAGCGTATTCTGTTTCATTCAGGTGTACGTCAGCTGCACAGTCCTGATGTGTGCAGCAGGGGAACCCAACACCAGGTCCTCTGAGGGATGCATCAGCTCCACAACGCCAGCCTCTTCGCCTCATCACCGCAGGAAGAGAGAGGTTGCCGTGGAGAGTGCCCGGCACTTCGTTTCCCAGGGTCCCCTGCGCTTAAAGAGATCAGCGGAGAGCAGCGAGAGCTCAGGTATGAAACCAGAGAAAGGTTATCTGTTACCAGCACACTTCACTTGTTTGAGCCACTTTGGACCAGATCAAGTTAAAACATGGTGCTTGTTGTCTCTCCAGCGCTCCACCTGAATCTGAACCTGGTGTTCATCGCTGGATGTCTTCTCGCAGCTGTTGGCATGATCAGTGCCGTGGTCCTGTACAAGGCCAGGATGTCAAAGGTCAAATACCAACCTTTGTCCGCAGAGGAACGTTAAGACAGCATGCAGAATAGCAGTTCTGCATTAATTACATTTGACTACGTAAAGCTTTTGATTCGTTTTGCTGTCAGATATTGAGTGCTCGTGTATCTTCTGTGCCCATTTAAATGAATGAGCTTTATATTAAATCCTTTATACATGTCTACAGCTTATAGGTGGAAATACTTCAGCGAGGAAACATCTGTGCCCGTGCAAACAGGAAACCAGAACGTTTCAGTTCAGTCATCCAATCATGTAGCTTTACAAACGCTTCTATTGTTATGTATGACATGATTTCATTAATATGTGCCGCCCTAATCATAATCATTGTGTCAAATGTTATCATCACATGTCAAAAGCCCTTTAGGGCTGCACCTTGTCATTTATGAAACATTTAATGGATCAATAAAAAGATATATTCTCATGCAGATGTTTTTGTTTTAACTCATTTTTCTCTCTCACATACAAACACACTTCTCCTTTTTATTACTACAGAAATCTATCAAGAGTGCTACATTAAGTCTGGAGCTCCAAACATGTAGCTCACTGATTGAAGTCATCAACCTTCGAATGTTTTGTCTGATCAGCAGTCAAAAATCTGAAGATATTCACTTCACAAAAAAATGTCACATTTGAGAATCTGGAACCAGAAAATGTTTTGTAGTTTTTGTAAAGAAAAATGACGTAAACAATGAAACGCTCATCAAAATACTGATTTATTTTCTGTGAAACGACTGGAAATTTCAAGAATCACAAAAGATGTTTTTTTATTATAGATTTTGATATTTTACTATATTCTCCTGCTCTTCTTTCTATTTCCTCGTCTCAGCCCCGTCTCAGCCCCGTGTGTCACGTGTGTGTAAACCTCGCTCGAATCAGGAAACTTGTCAGAATACCCATATTTAATTGGTTGAGCTGCATCACGCGATGTGATTTGCAATGCATTGGTCGGTGTGTTTCCTGCACCGCCGAACAAGTACCGTAACGCCTGAATAAGAGGCGCCGGTTAAAATTTAAATTCAGTGCTCAATATGTATAATTCCGAATTATCCATCGGTTTTTAGTTCCTGGATCCGGTGCGCCAGTTGGGGACCTCAAGGGAGCTGCAACAGAGAGGCTAAAGGGCGTCTCAAAAGTTGGTGGCAGCGGAGTTCGTCTGGCACGGGCTGAAAAAGGATGTACGGAGGTGTGCCGGGACTTGTGTGGTGTCAGTTCTATTGAATCCTTGGAGTCTTTTGACAATATGGTACCTGTCCTTTGTCAGGTGGGCGGGGCATTTGGGGTCGTGGACGTTGAGGGGACTCCAGGATGTCTTCAACTGCTCCTTGAGGACAACCGGACCCTCACCATACAGGAGGACAAGTGGGGGCCAATTGAGGCTGTAATGAAGACTCCCCCTATCAGAGTCAGAGTAACGGTGGTTGGTGACTCCACTCAGACCAGAGAAGCCGTTGGAGATGAGTGAAGTTAATCAGTTTATTTTTCTACTTGTTGTATTTGATTAATGTTAATGATAAGGAATCGGTTCTGTATTATTCAAATGTTCAAATTTGAGAGGCTATTGTTATTTAATTAATTATAATGAGTTCATGTGTTTGTTTATTCGTTCTGTGTTCAATGCTTTATATATTGATTTGTTTTTGTCTGATTCCATATATTTGTAAAGTGAGAATGAATGATTTTATATATATATATCTACATTTGCTTTTATGCTCCATGTTCTTTTTCTAATGTTTGTGTGTTAATACAATGTTCTTGTTGCGTTCTCTGGACACTGCTTGACCTTTTATTATTTTTTTCTGCTGATAGCTGCTTTACTGGTGCAATGACCTCAAGGTATTTATATAAAAGTGTAAATTACATCAGACAAGCTACATACATCATCCTCACTTAAGTATTTTACATAGTTTTGTCAATGTTTGGTTTTGTTTATTTTATTCAGTGTTGGTTAAAATTAGTAAAGAATAGAGCCACTGCCTGATGTTGTCGTGCCAGCTTTAACTGTTCCACAGTGTGGTATAAGTACTTTTACTTTATCTGAATACTTTTTCCATCACTGGTCTGCTGTGAATTCTTCCAAGTCTAAAAGTAACCACCGCACCTTTACATGAAGTGTCAAACTGCTGCTGAACATCACCACACCCTCAATGAAAGTAGTGTGTTTGTTTTCCCTCTTCGGTTGTCCAGCGATGGGCGGTTCACTCGAAACGGCGAAACGCGCCCCGTCGGCGGCCGACATTGATTTGACCCAACACGCGCTCCTGTGGAACGAGCCAATCAGAGAGCAGAACTCAACGGTAAACTCGTATTTTTAGCCAATCAGAGAGCAGAACGCCGTGGCACTCGTATTTTGAACTGCGTACAAACGGACAGAGAGAGAGCGAGAGAGAGAGGTGACGCTCCGCTCGTCTCTGTGGCAACTTTTAGTTTGTTTTAAACTCTTCACCGATGATCACAACAGAGTGGAATTCAACAATGAGAAAGAGGTGAGATTTTTATAGTTTATTAACCGTTAAATACACTTGGATATTCTGTAAATGAGATATCACTGTTGATCAAATTAGCTAGCTAGCATTAGCTAAAGCAACTCTAACGTCTGTTAGCTTGATCAGATACGTGACTTCCGTGTTTTCTGTAGTTATCAAACGTCACTACTGGTGCCAATAGGTGTATTGATCACCTGTCTTGCTGTCTGTCCCTATAGCGAGGTGCTCGCAGCAGAGGCCGTGTCGTGCCTGAATAAAGCACTGTGCCACCTGAAGGACATTTGGGAGGAGATCGGTATCCCCGAGGACCAGAGACTGCAGAGGACTAATGTCGTCAAGAACCACATCAAGGTGAGACCTCCAGTTAATGTCGTCAAGAACCACATTAAGGTGAGACCGACCTCCAGTTAATGTCGTCAAGAAACCTAACGTTAGTGCTTTCTTAGGTCAGCAAATGTATCTGTGATCTGAGGGATTATAAACAGGTTTCGACAGAGGAGGGTGGGCAGGGGGTGAGTGAAACTAACTCCCTCACATCTGGCCTATTGATCAAAGTAGAATCAGGTTTATTACCAGGTAGGTTTCACATCCCAGGACATTACCTCTGTGTTTTGGATGAGAGAAAATAAAAAGTCAAAGTCAAGAAACATAAATATAGGAAACATGGTGAAAAAAGCACAATATATCAGTTTTAAGATGAGAGCGGTACAGGTTTGTGCAGGAATCTGCTAAAGTTCACAGACAACTATCTGATATTGATATTCTGTTAATGAAATAATGGGACCAAGATATGAACTGATTGAGACATTTTACGGTGTATAAACATACTTGTAGTTTCAAGAAGGCTTCAAACATGCAGTCGGTTTGTTTTTTTTGCTGCCACATACATTGATACCAGAATATCTAACATGTATTAATCACTCTCTACGTTTTACGACTGATTAATCTGAGATGTATCTTAGAAATGTCCAGAACAGTGACAGGCGTTCATCCGTCATGAAAAGAGCCCAATCGTCTGTCGACTGATGATGTTAGTTTCAACACGCTGACAGTTTTTATTCTCTTTTGCTCCGCGTCTTCCAACTGATGGGCGCTCATGTGGTTCCTGCTGTCAGCAGCAGGGATAATGTCGGAGTAATGGCTCATGTATCGCACAGATGTGTCATGTGAAAAAGTAATTTTCAATTGAGGCAGCCGTGTGAGAACAAGGAAGCTTCCAGTGTACAAACTGGTGGAGGAAAAAAACAAATGTTATCATGTAATGCAACAATTCAGATGTCGTGTTTTCTACAGTTGAGTTGAAGTACGTTGTGCTCTCATCAGTAGTGTGTCTAGATAAACTAGATCAGGTACAAATAAAGCTGGACCAGTATTACTGGATACAAAGTTAACTCCAAATACACGTTGGGACCGGAACGACATCACTTTAATTAATAGCTGTATCCATATCGGCCCTCAGTATCTGTTACTGGATTTCAGTAGATCCACACATCTGCACAATGCTGACTCATTTCACTGTCTTCACCTCCCAGAGTTTGCTGGATATGATGATCAGAGAGGAGGAGTCTCTGAAGACCAGACTCATGAGCAGCATCCAAAGCTGCAGGACCGAAATGGAGACGCTCTACCTGGAACTCCAGCTGCCCGTGTTTGAGGTAACGACCACCAGCAGAGTCAATGCTGCTGAATCATGCAAATATTTCTATAGTTTTATTTTGTTGTTAAAAATGTTGACCTGCTTGCTCACTATGTTTTCATTTTGCATAACGTCTGTTAATATAAAACGCCTCTCAGTGATTGTAGTTATTAGTTGATGATAAACCGACTTTGGTGGCTTTAGAAACATCCTGAACCTGTCGTTGTCTTCTTCGTGCGTTCAGGAGGAGACTGGCATCAGCATGCTCCAGCAGGAGAGGAACATCCGTACCCAGGTGGAGGCTCTGATGACGGAGAAGGCTCAGCGGATGCAGCAGCTGAAGGCTCTGCTGGACCAGGACCAGGACCTCTGCGACATCCTGTGCTCCATGCCGTACGGCATCCTTCTTCACTCCGTCCCCACGCCGGAACAACTGGAGCGCTTCAGCCAGCACATCGCCAACCAGAACACGGAGAAGGTGAGAGCTCGCTTTGTTACGTCTACGTCTGTGGAGTTATTTTGACTGCATGAGGAGGAAAGTGTTTCTCCTAGAGAGCTCCAGGTCTTACTGCAGCTGGTTTGTCTTTGCAGCACAATAATCGTCTCTAGCTCCTTTTTCAGCAGCAGGAACTTTCACCAGGGAACTGTTTCAAGGAACTCATTCTGTTTTGACTGCAGGGACCGGGGGTCTATATTGAGTTCTAGGGATCTTTTAGCCCCTAAAAAGACACTTTCAGGGTGGGGTTTGCAGGGATGACCGTCCCCGGTTGGTCAAGCCCACACAGCTTCATTCATAAAACAAGAAAGTCCTCGAGAATCGATTCAGGACGAGGGAAGAGCATTTCTGTTTGTTTGGTAACGTTAAAAAGTAAAGTTAGGCGTTGCTGTCGGCTTCCTGATTTAAAATAAAAGGCAGAGAACAAGAGAGGGAGACAGCGCGGTGGTGCTGTGAATAAGAGAAAACAGTAATATTTCTACAATGAGCAGGAGCAGATGAATCTGATCTGTTCTTGACCAAATGGTGCGCCGCTCTGGTGGTTTCAGGCGAGGCGGTACGCCGAGTTCACGGACCTGAAGAGGCAGATCATCTTGTACATGGGAGAGCTGGACCACGTCCCCGAGACCAGCTTTGAGAAGGACGTGGTCTGTGAGGACGAGGACTCCTTCTGCCTCTCGATAGACAACATCACGTCACTCAAACTGCTCGTTTGTCAGGTAAGATGTTTGTTTTGTTGCACAAAACGGCATTTAATGGCATTTTGAGCTCCTTCGGGAATACGTGTTTCCCAGAGGATGGACTTGTAGCCGCGGCGGTGACTCTTCAGCACACTTTCCTTTTGTGGGCTCGCAAAGTGCTTCCTGCCGGATGTTTCCTCACGTCTGCTTGAGGCTTAAGTACGAAGCTACAGTTCATCTGTTCACAGTAATGAGCAGGTTTAATGTCTAAGGAGTCTCAGCATTTAGGAAAATACACTTTTCTCGAACATTATAACTTGCATCACCACACTGTTAATATCCGTGTTCATTTAAATGCAATGACGTTTTGAATGCGTTTATGACGTTTCTCTCAGGCAATCTTATCCAAATAATATGTCGCGTTAATATCTCTGAGGGAATCTCTCGGTTGGTCCCCGGTTCCCCTTCAGCGAGTTATAATCCTGAGCGTTAGTTTCTGAGAAGATGAGATGGAGCCCTCCCTCCTCCTCCTCCTCCTCCTCCTCCTCCTCCTCCTCCTCCTCCTCCTCCTCCTCCTCCTCTCTTCACCCTCTCATGTTTGATGCGTTGATATGATAAGCGATCCAACGGTGTTCGTGTCGATCCTGCAGCTGGAGGAGCACAAGGCGGAGAACGAGGCGACGTGCGAGGCTCTCCGGGAGAAGATCCAGCGGCTGTGGGGAAGACTGGACGTGCCTCAGGAGGAGAGAGGGGCCTTCAACGAACACATGGTCACGTCCAGGAGGAGGAACCTGGAAGCGGTGAGACTATGTGACTATTACTTCCTGGTTCCTAGTTTGTTCTCGCGTTCATTTTTTAAGTTTGCACTTTTTATTTTTTCCTCTTCAGCTACAAGCAGAAGTTCAGCGTCTGGAGGAGCTCAAGCGGCTGAACATCCACAACGTGACGGCCGCCATCCGCTCTGAGATCGCCGTGCTCTGGGAGAAGTGCTTCTTCAGCAGCGACCAGCGGCAGGCGTTCGCTCCATATTTTAGCGGTGGGTTCAGTTTAACATTGTCTTCATCACAACAATACTAGAGTTTAGAAAAGTGCTGAGACTTTAATTGAGTTTTAATTGTTTTCGTAGAGGACGTTACTGAAGATGTGTTAAGTCTGCATGACGCTGAGATCCAGCGCTTGAAGCAGCATTACGAGGATCACGGGGGGCTTTATGACGGCGTTCACCAGTGGGAGGACAGCTGGAGGCTCTTCCTGCAGCTGGAGGTGAGTACCATGTGACAGGGAACGGGAAACTAACGCTCGCTGTGAGCAGAAAGCAGAAGAGCAACAAAACGTCTCTAAGTCCCGCCCACAAACACAGACTGGCCAATCATAGCGTAGCATCGTCCAGCGACTGTTCGTCTCCACTGACGCTTCAGATGTTCTTCATGTTCAGGCTGGTTTCGTGGATTTGGAGTTCGTGGAGCTAACATTAGCAGAGTACGTTAGCACGTCATTAACTAGCGTTAGCACGTCTATGAAGTTACGCTGAATGTGTTTAATGATGGTACAGAGCAGAAGACTCCCGCTGCCTCTTCTTCACTTCATTCAGAGATATTTAGTCAGTGTTTGGTACATCGAGCTCGGTATTCTCCTCCTACACACCTCTCGACCTACTGGTGTGCTAAAGGTCGCGCTTTTGACTGATGAACGGTGAATAAAGAGGACCAGTGTTCTTTAGTTTCGTTGTCTTCTGTCTCCAGGTGATGTGTTGGTTCACTTTTACACTTCAGCTTCTATCTGTAAACTTGTTTTCTCTGAATCGGTTTGACATCCTGCAGTTATCCTTCAAACGCATGTTCTGAATCCATGGCTCTGGATTGAAAGCCTGATATAATACAATACATGACTCTTTGCTGTAATAGCTGTGGGAGAAACATTGTGGTTTCAATGGGGACATTTGTGTCCTTCAGGTTCTGAGTGTCTGTATTTTATCATATTATAGTTATTTTAAAAGCTGAGGTGGCACTTTCTCTTTCATCTTTCCCTCACAGAAGAAAGCCACAGATCCAACCAGATTCACCAACAGAGGAGGGAATCTCCTCAAAGAGGAGAAGGAGAGGTCTGAGCTGCACAAGAGCCTTCCCAAGGTAAGCTGTGAGGGCCGCCTCTCATTCTCAACTCGCTCCTCTTTTGAGCATTCAACACTAACTCATGCGTTTGTGTTTTGTTGTTTTAGCTTGAAAATAAATTGAAAGCCCAGATCGATGCGTGGGAAAGCGAACAGGGTCGTGAGTTCCTGGTAAACGGGCAGAAGTTTCTGCAGTATGTGGAGGACCAGTGGGAGCTGCACCGAGTAGAGAAGGAGAAGGAGAAACAAGAGAGGGTAAGCACGCTGCCGCGGTGTTGTTCTGGGCTCGTGTAGCCCGGATGTGTTGCTCACTCTCCTCTCTACAAACTCTTCACAGCATCTCAAGAAGAGCAAGCAGACGGAGGAGGACATGCTGTACGGGACGGCGGTACGGACCCCCACCAAACGCAGACTCCTCGCCACTCAAACTCCAATTAAGTCACGAAAGGTAGCAAAACAATTTCACTTTTATACTTTGGTGCAATGTGGCCTCTTTAACCCGCTAACCCGCTCCCCTCCGCCTCCCTCCTCAGTTCAATGCGACCTCCAGCATTTCCAGCGGCACCTCCAACAGCACCAGCCGCTCCGTCTACGGCGGAACCCTCTGCCGCTCGCCTGCGCCCCGCCCGCCTCTGTCCGCTAACAAGGTTGGTTTCATTTCCAAGAAGACGAAGGGCCCGCTCACACGCTGCGTCTCATTTCAACCCTTCATCCGAGGTTTAGCCGGTGTTGAGCAAACACAACCTGAGCCTCACTGGCTAAACTAAAGCAAGTCAAAACGAGGAGACGTTCATTTTGAATCTGATCTGGAACTCTTTCTGCACGTCTACATTGACAACAATGGAAATGAGGATGCAAAAATACCGGCATGTTCCCGTTCCTCAAAGTCAACGGTGATATCGTTTAAGTTGCAATCTTAAGGATTTAAATTTACATAAATATCTGTTAAGTCGCTATCTATCGCTGAAGGAGGTCACACAACGGTGATTGAGCCACAAAGCAACAGATCTACACACAATTCAGAAAAATATCATGTTGGTCTGGAGTTCTTGACGAAGCCCGAACCTCCAGCCTGCTGAACTCTGAGCACAATTCCATTGTTTCAGGACTGAAACCTAAAGCAGCGACACTTTCAAGGTCTCAGTTTAATATGATGCAAAACATTTGAGACTTTCTGCCATATTTTCAATGAAAAATAACTTTAAGGGTTCAGCAAAAACAAAGTAGCAAGTATTTCTCTGGAAGAACTAGCTGATTATAATATTGACGAGTCGGCTCCATGTGTTGGTGCTTTGGATTGTACGTAACCTCA
Organism: Lycodopsis pacificus; assembly: GCA_028022725.1. Lineage (NCBI taxonomy): Eukaryota > Metazoa > Chordata > Actinopteri > Perciformes > Zoarcidae > Lycodopsis > Lycodopsis pacificus. The sequence continues at coordinate 29,994,121 of CM051690.1, read as the reverse complement.
GCCGAAGTCTTTCTGTTGTCTTGAATGTGAACTCGTGTTTTCTTGCGCTGCGCTCACTCTGCTTCATCATCTCGCTGTAAAACGTCACCGCTGTGTCGTTAAAGAGGATAGTCGGTCTGCCGTGTGTCCCTCCAGGCTCCGGCATCGTGGACGCCGGGTGGCGGGAAACCCCCCAACCCTCGGCTGCAGGGCTGCAACAAGGAGAACGAGGCCCAGCTGACCCCTGCGAGTCCACAGCCTAACTTCAGCATCGCCTCTGTTGCCAGCACATATTCCCAGTTTGTGGTAATTTACTCTTTTGTCTCTACTCTATTTTCTCCGCTTCCTTTTTCCTCATTTCTGTGCAACAACACATTTAAGTGTGTGGTGAATGCTGATGGTGTACATTTATGTTTTAGAGGGACTTGGGCAACACTGAATCTGTTCAGTCAAGGTGTGTTTGGAATCCTAAAACTGTGTAATTCTGACTAATCTCTCTCATTGCAGTAACCGCATGCCTCTAACTAAAGGCAACATTACCCTTAAAGAGCAACTTAACCTGCTGCTTTAGCTTTAACGTGCATAGTCAGCGTTCAGACCGACATCAGCCCCGCCTCAGAAAGCATGCAGTGGGATGTCCAGTTTGTCCAGATTGTCCAGTTTGAGTCACAGATCGAAGAATTTGAGGAACGCCAAAACACCCAAAAGCTGGAAATGTCTCAGGGTGGCAGTAATATAAACTTTTACATATAACTATTTATATATCACCTTTAAGAACAGACAACATGGCCATCTGGAGCTATGTTCAGGATCATTAATTAAGGTTCAACTTGTAGTTTATGTTTGAGTGTTTTCAACGTCACACGGTAGCAGATGCAGGTTTAACGTGTGTGAAACTGTATTATGTACGTTACATTCTGTAAATATTAGTCTGCTGGCTGGTTACATGTTGGTGTATGAAGAGATCCACGTCTGTGGTCCCAGATGGACGAGGACCTCCAGAGTCTGCTGGGGCTCACGTCGGTCTGAACGCAGCCTGTTTATCCACAACCTCTGACATCTTTCTGCCTCTCGTCACCTGACTTTTCACTTCTCACTCGTCTGTTATGCATGGACCTCGAGTAACCAGAGGCATTCAACAGCTAAATTCATCGTAGAAGAGACGGAGAGAGAGAAATGTCTTAGTCCTGATCCTCCGTCTGACCGTGTCTGAGTAAACGAGACCATCAGAGAGCAGCTGGTCTATTTCTATATCGTTATTGTTGACGCTCATCATCTGGTGCTCAGAAACACTACCACCATCGTCCACAGGGGGCGCCAAAATCACCACAACATGACGTTCCCTGCTGTAGCTTTCAGTGAGGGCCACAGCTGCATTCATTCACTCAAGCAGCAATTTCAAAGCGCTGTTGGGGAGTTTGTCCAGCAGCTTCCTGGTAAATGTAGGAACTCTTATTTAAAGGGGCAGTAGCTCCATAACAACACTTCTCAAAATAGCTTGATGCAAATAACGTGATGATACTTGATAGTGTTTAAGCAAAAGGGTGGATTTCTGCAGTTAAAAGCTCTTCTTGTGGATCAGAGTTCACACGAACAGCCTTCACACTAGCATCACTTCATAATGAGGAAACGTCGAGCGGCTGTTTGTTGAAGGCACGTTTGCTTCCTCCTGTCTCGTCTTCCTCCCGTCTCGTCTTCACGTTACGTTTCGAGGATTCAACACGTCTGCCTCTGTCTCCACAGCGAGATCTGTCCAAGGCCTCTAACGCCAAGATCCAGCACGACATCCTGAACTCCACCACCTCTGACCTCTGACCTCTCCGCTCCGAGGGTATCACGGCGTGTTCCTCTGAAAGAAGTGCTGATCTCCTCCCAAACGGATCAGCGCCTCTCACTGCCGTACGCTTCTATAAGTACATGAAGGTATATATATGAAGTGTTCAGTCAGTGGTCTCACTGTCGGTAAGAGGAAGAGAAATGTCTGTCATAAATAAACTAACACTACTTCGACTCACTAAATTCCGCCAGTTATCGAGATGTAATAAATGCTTGTATTTTGTACCGCACACTTTTTATTTTTTTTGCATAAAAAAAAACGAAAGAAATTTTAACTTTCTGATGTTGTGCAATCCGGGGTTACAGGCCAAATGTATTATGTATATATACTTTGCACTTTTTTTAGAAACAATATATATTTGCAGCGCATCGTGAAATGTTACACGCACACACACACACGCACACACACACACGGTTCCATCCAAATGTGTTTGTATACTTGTGTGTATCTGTGTACATATTTCTGTGTCCGCTGCGCTTCATAGTAACTCCTGTTTGACAAAGATGTTAGTTGTTTAAACTGGACTTAAGACTGTTATGAAAGTACGCTCTATATTCTGTATATTGCTGTTTGAATATAGTTATATCACATGGATTCAATACACTAGGTTGGCTGATTTGGAAAAGCTTCTCGGATACAATAAATGTATTTTCACTTAAAGTATGGAGTGATGTTTTTTTATGATGAATGATTTTCCTTTATGAAAAAAAAATACTGTGTATGTATATTTATATATACCTCTTTATATTAGCCTCAATGTTTTACCACAAACATATTAGCAAATACAGTGAAATGTAAAGACACGCGTGTCTAAAATGAGACCACTTGAAACTCGTCCAGAGTTCTACAGACATGAAAAACCTGCAACGTTCCAGGTTTGTAGAATGTTTTGGAAAATGTCACAAATACCTGTTTCATAAAGTAACTTTATTTGAGATATACTTGAGTAAACTTTGACATGGATTTGTTTTCTTTGTATACACGGGCGTTTCAGAGAGAATATGGTAGTGAAAAATGACCTCAAAGTCATGGAAATATATTGGTAAAAAAAATGTGTGTGAACCCTGCTCACCTGTACATCAGATGGTGTTTTATTTTTCTCCGTTTTAAGTTTAAAGACCAAATCAACCTTTTGATAGGAACAATGTTTATGGGTAAATTGTTCAGAGACCGTCCTTTCTATTAGAGATTAAATACTTTATTTTGCACATATTTCTGGCTCATCCGGCCAAATTCTTTCCGCTTTGTGTCGGCAGATTGAAGGTCTGAAAGGTTTCACCATCGACTTGTGATCAGCAAACTAAATACTAACTTATCGGTGAGCTGCGCATATTTAATGCTATATTTCCAAATTCTAGGAATCAACATTTTACCACTTTAACAGACTTCAAACTCAGTGATCAGGAAGATAACAATTAAAGGTGAGCTGATCTGAGGTCAGTTCACATGACATAGGACTGGATGATGATAACGTTTAGGTTTGCTTCTCTGATGTCATTGTTTTTATACATATGAACCAAACTTCCCTTGAGAAACATTGTCATCTATCTCTAAGTTAAAAGGGATTCTTAACTCAAGGGTCAACAGAATATTTTGTGCATAACCAAAATGGAAATTTGGGGATGTTTTATAACCAAAACTGGGCAAAGAACTTAAGTCAAAAGCTACATGAGCTAATGTTTTAACATCAGGGGCCAGAAAAACGTCTTTTCATTGATTTCTATTACTTTGGTGTTTCTGTTTTTCCTTTTTTTTTTTTTTTCTCTCTTCCTCCTGTAGACATGTCATGTAACTTGTGATTTGAAAAATGCATATAGTATCTTTTCACTTTCTATCTGGTTATCTAAATCAAGTTAGTTTGCTGGCAATTCGTTTCTTATGGTCGATGTCACATTAAAAGGTAATGTTAAAATGTTCATTTACTGTACAGGACAGCAGGATTAATAAAGGTAATGTTAAAATGTTCATTTACTGTACAAGACAGCAGGATTAATAAAGGTAATGTTAAAATGTTCATTTACTGTACAGGACAGCAGGATTAATAAAGGTAATGTTAAAATGTTCATTTACTGTACAGGACAGCAGGATTAATAAAGGTAATGTTAAAATGTTCATTTACTGTACAGGACAGCAGGATTAATAAAGGTAATGTTAAAATGTTCATTTACTGTACAGGACAGCAGGATTAAAGCACTTTGCAGATGGAAAGTAGCCATGCCAAATCTGTTCCAGATCATCTGCTCTGTCTTTATTTTTTGTATTGTTTTATTGTATTTTTTTTATTATTTTATTGTTTTGATGGTTTTTGAACAGTGGCCCTTAAAATAAATTGTTATACGAATACAAACAATTAAATGCAACTTGCAAAACTGTCTCAAACTATCACAAAGAATCATATTTGTGGAGGTCACGGATGATTTTATTCTGAAGGATTCACACCGGAAGTCGTGCTGTTACCGGAGCAGCCTGCCGTAAAGGAGGAAGACGTAACGTAACTACCCAACGTTTAAACCGTCAGGTCAGACTCGCGTGAGTCACTGTGCGTATTAACCAAGAGCCGGCCGACTTTAAGAGCTAATTTGTTAACATAACTAGTGGTTCAGTCATGTCCGGAGCGTTAGCACGGCTGCTCTTCTACCCGACGTTAGCCTACAATGTTGTCATGGAGAAGGTGACGTCGAGACGCTGGTTCGATCGCGTGGACGAGACGGTCCTCCTCGGAGCGCTTCCGTTCAGGTCCGACACCAAACAGGTGCGACTTAATGACACTTTAATAACTAAAAGTACGAGTAAAACAGGTGTGACTTAATGACACTTTAATAACTAAAAGTACGAGTAAAACAGGTGTGACTTAATGACATTTTAATAACTAAAAGTACGAGTAAAACAGGTGTGACTTAATGACACTTTAATAACTAAAAGTACGAGTAAAACAGGTGTGACTTAATGACACTTTAATAACTAACAGTACTAGTATCACACTGTGAAGATAATACTTCAAGTAAAAGTCCTGCATTCAAAACTTAAAAATAGTTAAGATAGATAGATAGGTAGGTAGACAGACAGATAGATAGATAGATAGATAGATAGATAGATAGATAGATAGATAGATAGATAGACGGGTAGATACTTAGATAGGTAGACGGATAGATAGACAGGTAGATAAATAACGTTAAATACATAAAACATTTTCTATTGTAATTTAAATAAATTGACATCAATGCGTCATATTCTATCAGATCATATGTTTGTAGCGTCTCTGTTCTGTGAGAACCACCAAATAACAAATTCAGCAATTCTCCACATGATTGTTACTACCTGAGTATTTCAAAATGGACTCTGTAGCTAAAGTTTCATTGTTTCAGAGACCTGATGGTTGTTGTTGTTGTTGTGTTGCAGCTGGTAGAAACAGAAAACGTTCGAGGGGTCATCACCATGAACGAGGAGTATGAGACCAAATATTTCTGCAACTCAGCTGAGGTGAGTTCACTTCACAACATTCAGGTGAACATTTGGGAAGTTTAAGAGAAGATTAAAGATCGGCAACAAGATGTTATGACTGCAAGGTAAATTGTAACAGTTTGGATCACGTACAAGTCAAGAAAACAGCTTGAGGCTTTATGAATGACGGGTTGACTTGATTTGTTTGATGCTGGCGGCAGGAGTGGCGGGCTGCAGGCGTGGAGCAGCTGAGGTTGAGCACAGTTGACTTAACCGGCGTCCCCAGCCTGGAGAACCTGTGTCGAGGCGTGGAGTTCGCCCTGCAGCACCGCGAGCAAGGCAGCAGCGTGTACGTTCACTGCAAGGCCGGACGCTCCCGCAGCGCCACGATGGCTGCCGCGTACCTCATTCGGGTCAGTACTGCACAACAACTCGGTGGCTGAACGATGCATCGTTACCCAGAATGAAGAGGACGGCGGGTTTTGTCCACAAGCAGCAATGTATGCAGGCAATCTTCAGTCAAACTCAAAAACATGCAGCAATGTATGAGACTATCGACTCGAAGTCGCTGTGGTAGACGTTTCAGACAATCTTCCCAAAAAACATGTCGGCAGCGGCCGCGTGGCGGTGACGTACTCAGCAGAGTGCGTACTGGTCATTGAATACGGTACCAACATACAGATGATTGTGACGTATTCAAGTCATTGATCTACTCCACTGATTCTGTGGAACTCTGTCCTGACTGAGTGAATATATATATATATATATATTATATAGTAAGTATGTGGATTTTGACTGTTTCTGCACTTTTGTCCCCTGCTGACAGTTACACTGCTGGACTCCAGAGGAAGCATGTCAGAAGCTGGCGTCTGTCCGACCGCACATCCTGGTGCGCGCCGCTCAGCTGGAGATGCTCGGGAAATACTACGAGCAGGTGTGCCAACAGTCCAGCTGAGAGATCGGAGGGGGGGGGGGGGGGGGGGAGAGACTGGACTCATACAGAGCCTTGTATCAGAATGTTTACCCAATGAAGACAATGCCAAACTAAGCTTTTTAAATATAATTCTCCCAAGTTTTTACTGGAAAATTCCGTTTTAGTAGTTATTGTTGTATTTTTACAACCCTAAATACAAAGAAACTTTCCTATAACTCCTTGACCAGCTGGTTTCTTGCTTGTGGCTTAAAGGTGTAAAATAAATGTACATAAAAACAACTTTTCAAATATCTGAACAGACCAATCATCCTGTTTCAGCCGGAACATACTGTAACATTGCAATTCTGTTTGTTTGTGACTGTAATAATAAAAAGGCTCCACTTTAAATCCAGTTGTTGTGTGCGTGTTGCTTTTGGACGACAGTGATGAGGACGTTCTATTACTGCGTTCACAGGAAAATGCTCTATTTCATTATCATATTGTCATGTTACGTGTGTGTGTGTGTGTGTGTGTGTGTGTGTGTGTGTGTGTGTGTGTGTGTGTGTGTGTGTAACGTGATAACATTTAAACATCTACTGACTGTTTCATGGTTTCATCCATTCATATTAGCTAAAGCTGAAAAAAAACAAAGTACATCTACTCAACAGCTGTACTTGAGTGAAGTTATCCTTGAGTATAGCCAGTATAGTATTGTAATATTTGTCAATATTTCCGATGGGAATGTTATGTTATCTGATGTGTTATTGTTTTGTTCATTTTTTTGGCTACATGAATTATGATCATAATGATTGTTTAAAGCTGATATATAGCATGTAACATATTCATAAAATCAGTGGAGGAAGTCACGTAAAGTCAAAGTTACTTGAGTAGGTGTATAAGTATTACCAGTAAAATATATTCAAACAAAGGAAAGTAACAAAACAAATAAATATCAGCCCTTTGGCCTGAAGTTTTCCGCCAAAGTTCTCCTCTCAAACGGGTCTTGCGGTACATTCATTCAACTTTTGGTTGTTCTGATGCTTAGATTGAGTATTTGTTTCCATATAATACCAATTAAAATCAGGGAAATTGAGACGAATACTGAGCTCAGCGGCTTTCGGTGCACTCCCCCTCCGGCCCGCCAGGGGGAGACAGCCTGCCAAACAGTCTAAACGTCTTCTACCCGAAGAAGAAAGCGGTTGTGGAACAAACATGGCGGCGTCGCTAGTGCGATTCGTCCGCGGAGGTCTTGGAAGGAGTTATAACCGTAAGTTGACCATAAACGTGTTTTATTTTACACTTGCTGTTTGCTGCAGTGATGCATATACTTCATGCGTGTCGTTTCTTTGCGCTGAAAACAACGCAGTGTTATTTTTTACCTGTTAAAATGTGTCAGGTTTGACCTTCGAGCTAGCTAATGCTAACGTTAGCATGCGCTGAGGACAGTTCATGTTGTATAGATGTAACAGTTTATTTAGACATAATTAACGCTCGTGCAGGAGTCTTACAAGTAGATTTATGAGTTGTTTGCGTCTTATTATTGTCGTGTTGCTGACATCACTCCAGCTCCTCTACAGCTCTGTAGATGAAGTCATCAGTGGCGTGTTTAGACTAGTTTACTATTTAATTATTGACTCCCTCCCCATGGTTTATGTTCCCCAGTTGCAAGAAGTTCATGTCTCCTCCAGCAGCAGAACAGACTGCAGAGCTCCACCACCGAAACCAGTCGTAAGTACATATTAGCTAACTAACTGATGCTGCAGGAGACCAGTGGTGGAAGAAGTACTTTGATCTTTTAGTAAAAGTACAAAGGTACTAGCATCGAGTACTCATTGGGCAGACTGGTCCATTTCAGAATCATATGTTTATTTTATTGTGTCGTAATTATTGATCACTTTAACCCTCATCCCACCAACGTCATTACAAGGACCCCAACAACAAACTACTGCAAGAAACAACCATCATGGCTCAACTTATTGATTTGCAAAGCATTATTAATTATGTAAACTAAAATACATGATGAAAACTGTGTCCGTCTCCTTTGAAATGACCATCGTGATAGTATGTGTTACCAGAGTTACTCAATAACTGAGATGAGTCATTACAAGCACCGCCAATGGTTTTAAATGGAGTGCACTTCCTGTCTCCTCAGTGAGCGTGATCATGACGTGGTTTTGTTTTAATGATGAGTTTGCTAGCGCAGGAGAGTGCAGTGATGACTTGTCCAGTCCTCCCTAACCTCTTGTCTCCTCTGTCCTCCATGCAGCCACCGTCAGGCCCAAGGATGCCGTCACTCACAGCCAGCTGGCAGCCTTTGGGGAGTACGTGGCTGAGATGATGCCCAAGTATATCCAGCAGGTCCAGGTCAGTTCATACGAGGATCAGAGCTCACAAGACCAAAGGGCGGGGCTTACTGTGATTGACAGGTCGCTGTCACTACCAGAGCTGTGTACGGTGTCTCTACATCACTCATCCGCATTCCTTCAGAACAAAATGAAAACGGCGACGAGAAGAAGTCGTCGGTCCGATTCACATACCGGGGAAAAAAAACCTTCATCTGCTTCGTATGTGTTGACATGGAGAGTGGCCGCATGGACAAGATTTAGTTTTGTTGCGATTGGACAAGCAGGACGCATTTAATTGGATAAATAGGCTTTTAGCTTTTGTGTGTTATACGGCACCCCGAGATAAAAAGTAGTTCAACTTAATGAACGCTGCAGCGTCATGTGACGAGGAACAACCAATCACAGCCGGCAGATATCTTCTCTTTGTATCGTAAATATATGGAGGACAAGTTAATCAACTATTAGAATCACTATATTTTTCACTTTATATTTATATTTTAGAAACGTGTGTGTGTGTGTGTGTGTGTGTGTTTAGGTGAGCTGTTACAACGAGCTGGAGGTGATGATCCACCCTGACGGAGTGATCCCTGTGCTGACCTTCCTAAGGGACCACACCAACACCCAGTTCAGGAACATGATCGACCTCACGGCTGTCGACATCCCATCACGGCAGAACCGCTTTGAGGTAGCTGACACATACACACACACCTAGACATATGGCCTAATGGTGACAATGAATGGTAACAAATCCGATAAGACTGCCCCTTTACTGTAGTATTGTAGTCTTTTTACTCCATCTCACGCCACATTCTTACCTGTGAAATAAAGCTTTGACAGAAGAGTATTATTTGTATTTTGTGTGTGTGTGTGTGTGTGTGTGTGTGTGTGTGTGTGTGTGTGTGTGTGTTGGTTTACAGATTGTGTACCACCTTCTGTCGCTGCGCTACAACTCTCGTATCCGCATTAAAACGTACACGGACGAGTTATCACCGGTGGACTCTGCGGTTCCGGTCCACATGGCCGCCAACTGGTACGAGAGGGAGGTGAGTCCAGAAACCGGTCCGGTTTTATTAATTAATTCCACTGACATTCGGACAAACTGAGCCTAGAAGTGTGTGTGTGTGTGTGTTTGTGCAGGTTTGGGACATGTACGGCGTGTTCTTTGCTAACCACCCAGACCTGAGGCGTATTCTGACGGACTACGGCTTCGAGGGTCACCCCTTCAGGAAGGACTTCCCCCTCTCAGGATACGTAGAGGTACTCAGTCGGCTTCATTCGGCTTCGTCGGTGTGTGTGACTCCAGTATGTCGTCGTATTGGCAGGATGGAAGCTGTGCCCAGACAATAGGAGGAGAGAGAGGGCGTTACACCGGTTTCTGTGGTCATTTAACCGTGGTCATAAAAGCAAATGGTGATTGTTGATGTTTGTTATGGTAACAACACACGTCACGCCGGGAAGAGAGCGGCTGCAGCTCCGGAGACGAACGGCTTGCTAGTTAGCTAGTTAGCTAGCTAGCATGTCCTTTTTCCGGCGATGCGGGGAGTGAGACCGTTGGACCCAATGTAGCATTAAAGCACGGTGGCATTAGCAAGCTAGCTAACCGGCCAGCCGTCTGCTAGTTAGCTCACTAGCTTTCTACTTTACATTTTTTTATTCTGAAGTTGGCCCGCTACAACGGTCGCAATGGCAACAGAAAGCATAACGACTGTCCGCCTCTCTGAACAGCCTGCCGTGTTTGTTTGAATGGGAACTGTTCTATTTCTGTCCTCTTATGAGCTAAAACTCCGCAGGGTCCTGTGATTTAAAAATGAAATAAATGTATTGATCTTGTGATGATTAATCCGGGGTTCGCCTTAAACCTTAAAAATCCTGAATAGTTTGTGTTTAGAAGGAATCATTTATGGCCGAAATACTTTCCGGAGCTACATAGATTTCTTTGAAATAATGAATTATTAATGTCAGCATTAATTAAGGCTTCTCACGTAGTTTTGTTTTTATATATTCCACCAAGACCAGACATATTTTAGACAGAAATGACTTCATACTTATGTAAATTGCTAAACTGCAGCACGTTCCCTCTGCAGGTGCGTTACGATGACGAGGTGAAGCGAGTGGTGGCGGAGCCCGTCGAGCTGTCGCAGGAGTTCAGGAAGTTTGACCTGAACACGCCGTGGGAGGTGTTCCCCGCCCACCGAGAGCCCAAAGAGGCCGCGCCCAAGCTGGAGGCCGGAGACGTGGCCCCCGAGGCCCCCAAGTGAAGCGGCCCTCTGCTTCATCACCACGCTCTGTCTGGTCGGGTCATTCTGGGACTCCTGAACAAACCACACCTGAAATATTTATGTAAATAAAAACCAGTAATGACTCAACCTTCATTAGAGTTGCTGTGGATCTGTTCATTTTTTATTATTTCAGTATCTTTCTGGTTAAATGTATGTGGATAATGTAGCTCTTTACCTCTCAGTTGGGCCTGAAACAAAACAAGCCGAACCTTTGGTGTCCACATACTTTTGACTTTAATAAAAAATACAAACATCTTGCTACTGTAACAAACTTCTTTGTGTGTGTGACTGTTAATCTATCATTTGATTATTATTACTCATGCATTGATGTAAAAGCTGAGCTCTTTTTGAACTATTAACTGGTGATTATTGTCATCATTGATTCATCTGCTGCTAGTTTACTCCATTAATCAATCGAGTGATTGTTTGGTTTGTAAAAAGTAACAAATAGTGACAAATGTCAAAGTTACTCAGAGCTCAACGTTCAGGTTATAAAGTGCACAACAATTACAGATGTATTCATTTTAGCGTCATACAGTATATCGGTATCAGAAATGGTTTATGTTTTCACATACAAGGAATCTGATTTGGTAAATGGTCCGTAACAAACGGTACAATAGTGAAAAGAATAACACGAAAAGCAAAGAAATCCATAAGAATACCTTTATCGTGTATGTTATTAAAGTGAGTGGTCAACTGGTTAATCCACTAATCGATATTAGTCGAGCATCCCCTGCTTTATGGTCTGTGTGACTCTAAATGGACCATCATGTACTAAATGAACATCATGCTGTATTGAAGAAGACTTGAAACTAGAGACTGAGACATAAACTCATGTTTACAATGTTTACTGAGGGAATAAATCAAGAGAGAAGTAGAGTCATTTTCTATAGACTTCTATACAACCAGAGGAGTCGCCCCCTGGTGGCCACTAGAGAGAATGCAGGTATCAGAGATCTAGTGATTTATTGCGCCACCCGGCCAGCATGCCCAGTGAACCAAAGCAAACGCATACAACAGGTGCATGCTGGGTGTTAAAATGCTGATGGTGGGTCCTCCATGTGACTTCACTGATATTTCAGTGACCTGAGTGAGGCCTTTCTGCTGGGTGTGGACTGGTGATACTGGGACAGAGATGCTGAGGGGTCTGGTTTCATTATGGTGCCAAAGACTCACAGAAGGATGTCAGACAGGTGAGCACAATGGTGTAACTGTGTGTGTGTGCATTGCGCAATTACCGCACTTTCGCTTACATGTGCGTTTGTTGCTGAGTTGATGTTGTTCATATATATGTTGCTTTGGTGATGTTTTATTCCGCTGTTCTATAAGAAGTGCCACCGTATTAATGTTTGCTGCGTGTTGTCACTAATTGTCAGACATGTTTTTGTTTAATTGTCATGAGTTTTGTCTCTTTTAGTTCTTGTGGCGCTTCACTGTGTGTTTATCATTGATAAGGCTGCAAAAGTGCATCTGTAGAAATGTAATTTATAGTTTGTTTGGACTTCAGAGCTACACGTTGAAATGTTGCACTTTATTTTGTAAACTAAAAGCGGTTGTCTATCGTACATGTTCATCGTGAACTCATTTCTTTAGTTAAGTCGGGTAACTTTTTATTTTTACTCTTTATGTGAAATATTTAGAATACTTTATAATTTATCTTTTTGTTTTTATTTGTATCAAATCGACGTGCGCTCGAAAGCTGAGTGATTAACTGCGTTCTAAAGGCCTTTTGAAGTTCTCAGTATCCACTAATTGTTACTCACTTTGATTGTGAAGATCTGAATTGTGCTCATTATGACGTGCTGGTCCTCTGCCTGTGATGCTGGAGTCCTCCAGCAGGTGGTGCTGCAGCACACAATATCGAATCCAGAATGATCAGGTTCCTCTGACTGCTGCTGATCTTCAGTTCACAGCATGGATGCAATCAGAGTTCAGGCCGTACGTTTCCATTTCTTTTATTTTGTCAAACGTTTTCATTGAAGCATTCATTGTACATGTAAGAAATACTCGAGACTACTGAAAACAAGACGTGGGTCAAAATGTTTGTTTTTTAATATTCTTTGAGTTATTGGTTGGATGTGTGTTTTTGGGACACACACAATTCACTAATTCTGGAAAATTTCCAACAGTGTTTTGACTCACGTCTGCTCGACATAGTTTGTAAAACACGATGATCCGTCTTTCATCAGGATCATCGGCAATAAATAAAGCACAGACCAGAAACATCCAACACAGTCAGTTACTGTACAAACGATTCACTTAATAAAAATACACAGTAAACGGGCGTCGACCCTGTGAGGCTGCTCAGCAAGTCATGAGAAATCTTCTTTTTTCTTTTTTTTTTAATTCACTGTATTTTCTGTTACGCGCATGCATCACACAAGTGCTTCAGATGAGTTACGCTCGAGTCACTTCACACCACGAATTGTGATCAAAGAAACAGAAAGATGAGCAGAACGGACGTTCCCGTTCAAATCAACGTGGCGGGATGATCTACGACTAAAACCAGCAGCGGAGTAGAAACGGTGTGAAGCGCTATGAGCGCCTGAGGAAATGAGTAACATTTAACAACTTGCTTCACACACACACACACTACTGTCGGTGTAGCATGAAAGCATGGTGGAATTAGCTAATTCCACCATGCTTTCATGCTACACCGGTTACAGAAAATGAGCCGAACAGCAGGCTGGGGGTCTAACGGTCCCTCCGCCTCACTCGCTGCCCTCCGGGGAAAGCGGTCCACAGTCCGTTCTATTTCCGTGGTTCTGATCTTGACTTTCTGAACTGGGTCTGTCTTAAAGTACAACAGAAGCAATCATCGGTCCGCCGCTGTGCTCTGAACTCTCACTGAGGCTGGAATAGAGAAACCACACCAAGGGAATGCATCACCGTCTGAAATGAGGCGCACTGCTCAGTATGAGTTCACACTGTGAAAAATCTAATTAGCGTCTCATTGTCCCAAAACCGTGCCACTTTCTCAGAAGTCAGTGCAGCCGTGGAAGACGGGTCACTCGTTTTTTGTGATATTATTAATAACACCACTGTCACTTTACCTTCTCTGTCTTATGCTGTCTTTGTGCACAAGCAACAACCAAATATCCCATTTACGAATCAACATTTTATCTTTATCTTAGGTTTTTGTGGGTTCTAAATTCAGCAGGAGTCCTAAGGGAAGTGGTCTCTAACTGAACCCTTAGAACGTCTACCTGTGAACCCTTGTACACGGGTTATGGCCTCGGTGTGGATGTGATATTTATACTGTTTATCATCTTCATTGATAAGGTTGCATATTGAATGTCTATGAGCTGTGAGCAGTTGAACCAGTCTTGTTCCCTTCTCAGATTATTTTGATTCTGGTACTTCTTAAAGCTCTGCAAAGTTAAAAGTCTCCGGTATTTCACACGAGAAAAGAAAATCAAAGCTTTTTTCTTTCCTATGTTAGGGACATATAGGTGGGCCAAGCCTTTAGAGTTGTAGTCCAATATACTGTATTTATATTTAAATTCATACAGCTCTTGCACGGTTGCATCTTTTTTTTTTTTAAACGTAAGTAAATTGATGTTCAGACGATAGTTTAAAACAGAAATCTCCAGTTAGCTGTAAAGTATCACGTCACATGGTGATCACACTACGTTTCATGAAGTCAAGGTTCATCGCTATGTGAAGGCGGTGTGAAATTAAACAGACATGCATATTACAGAGGCCCCGGGAGAAGCTTTTTTCAATCCCCCCCCCCCACTGTGGTCGTCATCTGAAGAATTAGAAATCAAATTATGGTCCAGACGGTACGGAGACGCAGTTTTTCCCAAAAAAACGACGTCTGCTTGGTCCCGTCGTCCTCTCTCGCTACGACCGAGTATCGGAGCGAGACAACGCTCCGGAATAAAAGAAGAGCGACTCATTTCTTACACAAAAACGCACTGTTCATAACATTTCCACATGCCTCTAAAGACATAGAGAAAGTCAAGTTTTTTTTTTTTTTTTTTTTTTGTTATTTGTTATTTGTTTTTTTACACACGAGCAGAAACACCAAGTCTTTTGACGAGGATAATAAATGCACTTACAGAAACTATTTCACATCAAAATGAACCTCTTCACCTTCATGTAGGACGACCAAACTCCCCTCATGACGGCGGTTTAGGAGCCGAAATTACAGCTTAAAGTGCATCAAATGTATTTAATACCTTTAGTTTCTGCCAGGTAATCGGACTGAATTGACATTTTGTTTTCACTCACATGGGAGAGGGAAATATTCTCCCGCCAGAGGACGTCTGTCAACTTTTGCACCCACTATTAAAGATTTAATTATAAAACACTTGAATGACAAAGCACTTAAAGTGGACACAAGATTGATTTTTCTTTTTTTTTTTTTTTTTTTGTGCTATGATGCGGAACGAGATCGAACTCCTTGCGGCGGTCGTGAACGAGAGTCGGGTCGACACAGAGGTGAGCGGGTAACAACTGAGTTTCAGACTGAAACATTCGATTGGAGTTCACATCGCTGACGTTCAAGGTTTTCCACGTTTTCGAGTGCGATGAAGTGAAATCCTGTGACGCCGTCAGCTGGATAGAGATTTTCATTCATTCAGTCCAAGGTCTCAGACTTTGAGAAGGAATTCATCTGTAGAGGAAGCGTCGAAGACAACCCGCCGTTATTCTGCACACAAACCATCTTTTTTCCACTTCTGTATGAATTCCTCCCACGATGTTCAGTCCCTCGCTCATGTGCTGCAGCTAGGGTTTCTTGTCTGCGTATGGTTGGCTGCTGCTGCTGGTGGTGTTTGGGAAGTCTGGGTAAACCAGGAAGCCGGTGAAGGTGATGTACTTGGCGTGGTTGCTGTACGCCCCGAAGCCGTCCCTCTGGTGGGAGTAGAGCCAGACGGTGTCCCCCGGCTTCAGCGACAGCATCAAGCTCTGGCTCTGCAGCGCCTTCTCGCCCTGGCTGTCGTCGTAGATCATCGCCTGCACCTCCAGGTGGTTCTTCATCAGCTTGACGGACAGAGTCTTCTGCGGCAGCTTGCCCACGTTGAAGGAGAAGTAGTAGGCGCCGGGAACGCGGCACGTGAACAGCCCCTCCGTCACGTTGAAGTCCCGGCCGATGTTGACGAACGCCGTGTCGAAGGCGACCGGCTGGTGCTGCGGCATGCCCGCTTGGTCGACTCCCACGATGCTCTGGGTGCGCCCCACCGAGAAGGCGGATCTCTGCTCGTCCTCTTCTTCGTCATCGTCGTCCTCCTCTTCTTCTTCTTCCTCCTCCTCCCGATGCTGCAGCTCCTCCGCCACGTCTCTCGCTCCGGGCTTCACGGGCTCCGCGGGCTCCGCGGCCTGGGTGTCTTGGTGGGGCTCCAGGGCGGGGTGCTGGTGGTGGTGGTGCGTCTGGAAGCCGTAGGTGTCCGGGTAGACCAGGTAACCGTTGAAGGTGGTGTAGTGTCCGGTGTTGCTGTAGAGCGCATAGCGAGGGTCACCGTGAAGACGGAGCCACACGGTGTCGCCGAACTCCAGCTGCAGCATGACGCTCTGGCTCTGCACCTGAGGACGGAGAACCCAAAGGCTTCATTACACCAGGTTCTGCCTTCAATCCCCACCAAAACACAAACACACCCTCTGTGATAAGAGCCATGATGCACTGCGAGACACCTGGAGAGCTTCCACATGATGACAGACCTTTTGTAAGAACGGCCAGCCCGAACCTACCTTCCTCTCCTCTCCAGCGTTCTCCTCGTACACGATGGCCTGCACCTCGTTCCGGTTCTTCATCAGCATCACCGACAGGTCCTTGTGCGGAAACTTCCCCACCGTGAAGGAGAAGTAGTACGCGCCCGTGATGCGGCAGCGGAACAAGCCGGCCTTGGGGTCGAAATCCCCGCCGATGTTGACGTAAACGGCGTCGAAGGTGACGGTCATCTTGGGCCCGCCTTCCATGCTGTTGGTCCGCGCGACCGAGAAGGCCGAGCGCTGCTCCACGTTGTCCTGCAGCCGGGCGAAACCCAGCGCGCCGCCGGCGTGGCTCAGGCACAGCAGGCCAATCAGAATGCTCGCTGGGAGCAGCATCGTATCTGAAGGGGGGAAAAAAAGATGTTGCATATATACGGCTTTTAAAATTGAAATGCTGCCGCTGCGACATGGACATTTGAATAAAATGAATGTTTTGCACATTGCAGCTCTTTCATTCCAATCTAAATATATTGTACATATTTTAACTTTTCTATTATTTATTCATGTTTCTTGACTTTTGCAGTACTTTTTATTTCCTCTTAATATGAAACACCTCAGTATTTCATTGTATGCAACCTTTTCCATCGTCTGGTCAGCTGCAGCTCGTCTCGTGATGCTTCTAATAAATGTCACTGTTTTATTCATGTAACGCAGCGTCGATACCAAGATCTTAACAATTGCCTGAGGACTGTTTGTTCAGTTTCTTCATCATAATCTCATCTGTATTAAGCCTCGTATTGTTATTCACTTCTGGTCATTACAGATCAGTGTTTGAAGTCAAACCGCAGCTCTGTTTTACGGAGGATTTCTCCCTGACATTTTTAGCTTATGATGACTTAATGGCACTTAATACAAATTGCAAACTATAATTTGGTTTCTCATATTTACCTCTTTACTTTATTTCATCAAACTTAGGCTTCTTATTTTCTTTTTACTAAATGAACCAAAACACTGACAAGAGGAAGATCTTGGGTCGATAATGAGAGTAAATATGAAACTAAATGTATAAACTGGAGACTAATCATTGCTTTGGTGGGTTTCAACATATGTTTGTGTCCATGTTGACATTTTTGCATTTATTCAACGGTTTGACTGTAGAAACGAGGAGCAATGAATGCGTGAAATTGCCCAGAAATTGGATATAATTTAGGAACAAAAAGATGAAAGAATAACTGAACAAAATTACAAATCTGACCGCGCATTCAAAACCAGCTTTTGGTTCTTGACAGTTTTTACAAACAGAAGTTTGGAGGAAAAAACATTTTAACCACACACGTATACAGACAATACTCACATAATGGGCACTTCACAAAATCACACAAAACAGGCTTCAACAAACTCAAACAAAAGACAAACAAAAGACACACACACACACACACACACACACACACACACACACACACACACACACAATGCTTGTGTTCGAGTCATTCAAGCGGACAAGGTATTAATGTGTCTTTTATTAGCAGAGACGAGCTCTCTCATCGTCTCATTGTCCTCTAATGAAGCAACAGGAAGCTGACGCACTCGGGTGGAGCTGCCGCCGTGTTCAGTTTATCAACCTACACGAGGATTACGTGACTCATGAAATACACGCCTCAGTATTTAGAGGTAGAACTGCCTCTTAATCGATATTAGTCGAGCATCCCCTGCTTTATGGTCTGTGTGACTCTAAATGGACCATCATGTACTAAATGAACATCATGCTGTATTGAAGAAGACTTGAAACTAGAGATTGAGACATAAACTCATGTCTACAATGTTTACTGAGGGAATAAATCAAGAGAGAAGTAGAGTCATTTTCTATAGACTTCTATACAACCAGAGGAGTCGCCCCCTGGTGGACACCAGAGAGAATGCAGCTTTAAGACACTTTTCAGAGCCGGAGGTTGCCGTCTGGTACGTCTTTGCTAATTGATAAAACAACAAAGCCGAAGTGATAATAGATGTACTACTTTATGTTTTGCATATATTAGTCTGTATTCACAGTAGCAATGTGACGACTCACATTAACTTTAGTTAATTAACCGTCCTGTTTTATTTTTGTATTCGCTTGCTCCTTGGGTTGCGTTACTTCCTGCCTTTGTTTAGTTTTCCGCCTGTTTTGATCCTCATGTGTTTCATGAGCTCATCAGACCTCCCAGTACTCATAGCCCAGCTGTTCACCACTTATTTGCCAGATTGTCTCAGTTCGTTTCACTAGACTAGCTCTCCAGCGTTGTGATATTCCCCGTGGTTTACATTATTTGGATCTTTTGATTGTAGCCCGTTTCTTCGTTTGACTTGTGTATATGCCTCTGTGTATGCAGTGTGTTAATTCAGTTTACTGCCTGTCTTGCCCTTTGTGAACCAAAGTTCAGTAAACCTTTTGGATTTTTTGCACTTCATGCCATTCTCCTGTGATCCTTGCATTTGAATCGCTTGCCTGATCATCACAAGCAATGCATCACTACCAACGCCTGGAAGTTATTTACTCTTGGAACGAAATGTTCTCTTTGTATGTTTATTTTAAATCGACCTCCTTTAAATAGAAAGTAATTCCAGCAGTTAATTGTACTTGAAGCACCGAGGCGCAACTGATTGTTTTTGTCTGATTACGTGTGCTGCTGCAGCAGGAGGAGGAATCAATTCTGCAAGAGCAAAAGACGCTGCAGTGCAGATATTATCTTTTTTTTTTTTTTTACCGAAATCTGAAATAATAAAAAGATGACACCGCTGACAATAGAGTCGTTCGGCGTGCTCGTGTAATGGCAGCTTGCACTGAACAGTCATGTTTGTGTTTCTGTGTAATGGCAGCAGCTTTTCCCCGTCATGTCGACAGACTAGTCCTGGGAGAGTTTGATGCTTCAGGTTCAAACAGCAATGAAAGAATGGATCAAACAAACCTCTTCCATAATGAGCACCCATGGGAGTTAAGCAACACCGAGCAGAAAAGAGTGCAGCAGAATTCGTGCACGTAGGAAAAGAACACTGGTCTGCATTTTAAACAATCCGACCAGTCACTTACTTCTTCCTTAGTTAAATGCACCATTTAAATCTGTACTGTACTATTATTATTGTTTTATAATAATTACAACATTATAACAAAAATAATCCATAATAAATCAGTATTTTTATTTTATATTATAAATATAATAAAACGAATCATTAATTTAAGCATAATAATAATTATCACCATTTTCATCATTAATACAACTAATAATCATCATAATTATTATTTATATTATTATTAACCCTTTAAATCCGTATTATTTTATATTTGGTCCCATTCAGTTTTTTTATTTGCATATGTGTATTTGTTTTAGGCATGTGTCAGTGTGTATATATATGTGTGTGTGTGTGTGTGTGTGTGTGCACCATGTGAGAGTGTGGTCGAGGTTACAGTAATCTGATTACTGTCAACATCAGCGTTAAGTAGTAAATTACAATTGTGCTTCTGGATGAGAACCGTGTTTCCTGTTAAATCTGAGTATTTGGTTTCATTCATCTGAGCCTCTCAGCGCTGCAACGCTCTTCACTCTTCTCATTAGATGAAAGCTGTTGATGCTACTTGTTTCAAGAGGACCAGATATTATATTTTCATTAATTTCCCACTCAGCTGAAACCCTCCAGCTAAATGTCAACGTGACCACCAACACGTAATCATGAAGCCTACATGGAGATGCAACTTTGTAATACTGCGCTCTTGTTCTGTGGAGTCCATTGATCTCCGTTTGATCTGTTTGATCTGAGCACTTTTGAAAATGCTGTAATGAACTCTTGAAAGACAACTTGGTCCTCAATCTTAATTTCAGATTTCCACCACAAAATAAAAAGAAGAAACTGATTGTTAATAAATTACATTATTAATAATAATCCGTTTTATTTAATAAGTGCTTTGCAAAGGGGATGAAATGGACATCCCAGGCGAACCGGTCTCAGACCAGCCGTCACTGTTGACGGGTGAATCCCTGCGGCTCTGCTGAGTGAAGCCTGAAGCAGCAGCGTGTGTGTGTGCGCGTGTGTGTGTGTGTGTGTGTGTGTGTGTGTGTGTGTTCGCCACACATGACGTGAAGGATGGAGGTCTGGTGCAATGCCCGCTGGGATAAACACGACCCTGCAGAATGTCTAGTGGCATTGCAGGATTGTGTCCTTTTTATACTTGCTTTAAGGATCGATGTGCCCTTCAAAGAAAACAAGTCTGAACCATCAGATTTCTAAACCTGCTTCATTTTCAGATCGACCTTCATGCATTTTTCAAAGAACATGACGGATCGTGAGAAGAGCCTCACAGACTCGAGGATCGTCAGACCTTGAAGCTTCATCTGTTACTTTCTAAATTGAAGTTAAAATGCAGAACATATGGAAAACCGGTTGCACTGCAGACGGATTGGAAGTGAAGTTCATTTAGCTGCACAGCTGTTGGCCTACACACCGACTGAACCAGCTTGTGCTCTAATTGAGTGTGAACGACAAGACGATAACTGTAATTTGCCTTAAAATAGTATCGGCATCACTCTATATGGATCGATCGTAAACCGTTTGCTCAAGCTGAAATAAAGTCAGTTTCCTGGAGCGGCTGTTTCACTACACACACACACACACACACACACACACACACACACACACACACACACACACACACACACACACACACACACACACACACACACACTCACCTCCATCCATCTCCCCCTCTCATTAGATCAAAGCCACACAGAGAGAACTATTGTTCCGTTGGACAGTCGAACACGGTTTCCTGTCTGCACTGATGCCAAAATAACCAACACTCATTGCACACACACACACACACACACACACACACAATAATTTACATTCTAGATATACGTGATAAATGCTTATTTGCTGAGGTTGGTATGATTGCCACGTGTCTGCAGGAGACAATTAGCCTAGCATGAATATTAGAGGCAGAGGGGAAACCCAACACCTCTAGAGCTCACCAATTAACACTTTGTCTTTTGTTTCATTTGTAGACAAAAAACTGAAAATGCTAAATAAAGAATTGGTGGTTTTATTGTGCACTCATTCACTACTCCCCATTAAATAGACCTGCACATGTTCTCTGAATTTATTGATTTCTGACAAACTGGAAACTGTAACAAGACTGAGACACGAAGCTAAACGCGATAACACGATCGTCATGTTCTGTGTTACGTGTGAGTCATTGTGTTGAGGATAACAGAATTGAACTACTTATTAACGCCTTTACATTTGTAGAAACCCTCCAGTTGAAGGACAGCAGACATTGAAGAACCGGTTTCGTGGATGTGAGCCTCAAAGAGAGTAAATACAGAGCGGATTCCTGTAACGGTAGATGTTTAACGTTGCACTGAATGTTTTACGAGTTAAGACCTACAGCGGCGTTGCTTTGAGCGTTTTGATCCGGAGTGACAATGTCAATATCACTGTTTACAGTATTTGTTCCATCTATAAATGTGGCGCTTTGCATTGTGGGACTGTTATCAGAAAGTAAAGTACACGTCACTCGTTCACACATTCACTCCTCCGCCAGTAAATCAAGACTTTAGACGCATCGATCATTCTCTTCACTTGTCATTTTCTGCTGATCTGTGAAACACACTGCAGCGTTTCAGGATTGCTGGTTTAACTTGGTGTACATGAAGTTATTATTGGGTTATATCAACTGAATAATTACCTTTTGTGGGGTTGATAGGTGGAACTCTCCCTGAACCACTTTCACATTTTTGTTCACGCTTAACAAACCAGATGGAGTCATTGTGTAAATCAGTGAGGTGTTGGTAGGTGTGTTTTTGAACTTTGGACAGAAACCTTGTTTCCGGTCTTTATGCTAAGCTAAGCAACTCAAGCTCCATAACAAACTCAAGCTCCATAACAAACTCAAGCTCCATAACAAACTCAAGCTCCATAACAAACGGGAGATTAAAGTCAATCCTCTCATCTCACACAAGGCAAAATTGCTCTGTAACAAAGCCATTTGTTTCCATTTAAAGTCATGACAAGAGCTTCCCCGTCTCCATGACATTCATCATACGTCGGTCCTGTCCGTGTCCAGGCTGACAAAGGGCATACATCCCCATTAATGCTCATGTTTAGCCACACACGAAAGGATGAAGCATATTTAGCTTCAAGCGCTCAGACAAAACATCCAGTGTGGAGCTCCAGCTCAAGGCCAACCACCACCCCCCCCCCCCCCACCCCCACCTCCCAACAACAAAAAGGAGTAGGGGGGGGGGGGGGCTGCTCTCCCACTGCCATCTAAAGTAATAGCGCCTTTAGAATATGAATATCTTTGTTAGAATTACTGCACGCAGCCTTGAAAGCCTCACAGGCACAAAACCAGCGAGAGCAGCTCGATGATGACAATCGCCGCCTTTGACACTTTGTCTTCAGCGGCTCGTCTCTCCTCGCCGTGTCCGCCAGGAGGATCATGCGATCCGTGAGTGACTGTGCAAGTCTGTTTCTGTCCACCTTAATCTGTCATTCTGGCGCAGCGAACTGATTGATTATACTCACACGTAAGCTACGAGAACGCACAAAGGAGTTCATGCTAAAATGAACGCTTCAAGTCCCAACATTAAACATGGCGGCCATGAAAGAACTATCACAACTTTACCAATTGAAAGAAGTTATTGAAGACCTGGGGATGGTCAGATGTCCACGGTGACTTCTTTCGCTTCAGGTTCTTAACCTTCTTCTTCGATTACAGTCGTGCATAAAGCGTAGCCTATAGCGCCAACTTCTAAATAAACTACTTATTCTCTCCAAACCAGTTGATGAAAATAAGCCTCATTAATATTTATGTTTCAAGAGATTTCAAAAGTTTGCTTAACATTTGCTTAGCCACTGAATGGAAACACGGCTGGAGTTGGAGACCAGCGAGTCAACACAGTGGAGCATTTAGCAGAGACGGATATTTCCCTCCAGGACCTGGTGGAGACCAAAACCAGCGATAAGAGAGAGGAGAGTGTTCTACATTCATCAGATGGAAACAAACGGGACTCCAAAGGAAAGATGATGTTGCTTTGTAGCTGCTGGATGTTTAAATGACCAACTGTTTGTAACGAGCTACAACTTAAAAAGTGATGTCATGAATGTTTTGTTCATAAATGTAAAAAAAAGCAGGTTTTAAAGGGTATAAAAAGCAGCATGGTTAATCAGATTTGGCCAAAACACCCTCAGATTTTAAGCCGAAAGTCAGCACTGTAACCACAGAGTCGTTGTTTCACTTCAGATCCGATGTTCAGGAGTACAGACGTAAAGACGGCAGTGCACGCTCATCTCTCCCTGAACCTCGATCCTCCCCCTCCGCCACCCACCTCTGCATGGGCGTGTGATGATGTTCTTTTTCCAGAATGCATGTCAGCAAGTTCTCGTCTGACCTTGATTCATATTATGCAGTTGAACTGAAACTGTTGTGATAGCAACAAAAGAGAAAGGGGTCACTTCTATACCGTGGGTGAAAACAATGTTCCGCAGTGGATTCTTCTCCCTGTATAATCATGGAACAATGGTTTCAAACACTAGAAATAAGGATGCGTGCTTCATTTCGACAAATCATTTGCAGGAATTGTAAATTGCACATGTATTGTATTCTGTGTGATCTGGTTTGGCTTTATTTTCACTGTTTTGATCATTTTTATCAGTAAAAAAGGGAAGGAACCCCCCCACATGGTTATGGAGAACATGAAAGTGAACGAGTCTGTTCTTGGTCTAGATAAACTCTGATCTTGGTCATGAGGGTTTAGGTGATCTTGACTCCAACAGCTACGCCTGTTGCAATGTTGTTGTTTTCCAATCAACGGAAGTTACCACATTTGGAATGTGAAGGAGTGACGTATTGACGCCGTATAAGCCTCTGCTGGCGACCTGTCATGCTGGATAGAAGAAGTCTTAAAACTAGAGATTGAGACATAAACTCATGTTTATGCAGCTTTAACACATGAAGCATCGGCTTCACTTGGCAGGACCAGAAGTCGCCGCCTGCATAGTACACTGAACCTCGTCAGTTACCTCAGATTGGATAAAAGTCTAAATAGTTAATTACATTGTGGGACACACATAGAAAATGCCCCCCCCGCCCCCGGTAGATTTCAGTAGCGCTTCACATCTACTGCGCGTTGGCAGGTTGAAAAAGAATAAAAATGTGTTTCACCTGTTTCACTCAGGGGCAGGCGACTGATTCCAACTGAAAAATCCTCACAGGGCTGATCAGAAAGAGCACAAAACCAGTTCTTTCTTCTACATCCTCCAATGAATTTGACGCAAAGAAATTAACAAAGCTCACATCTGCATGTGCTTACAGACAAATCCCAGCACACTACGGTTCATGTCATGATCAATACTGCCCTTCGGTTCTCCGTGAAGGCTGGAGGGTGTGACTGATGTTGCGAAGCCGCCTCAGGAGACCATCTACCTGCTGGGAGGGCCGAATCAAAGCTCTGGCTTCTGAAGGAAGGTTGGATGTTAAAGTTCACACATCTCACTGGAAGTTAATATCAAAATGTACACTTCGACTGAGGATGGACATCAAAGGGCTCGGTCTCGTGTTATGATCATATCTACTATCTGCAATCTTCAAGGCCTTTACACACCAGGGGGCGTTTTCTTTCTTTCATGCCATTATTTTGCATGTCAATATATATATATATATTTTTAACTGTGCTTTCACACAGAACACAACATTTGCACAACAAAAAAGAGACATTTTCAACCTTGACAAAAGCAGTCCAGACCAGATCCACTCCTTCCCTTCTTACCTTTCAAAATAAAAGTCCTAGCCATATACACTAACTATTTGCCAGTGAAAACCAGGCGGCAACCTCCAGTTCTGAAAAGTGACACCAATGCTTCATGTCTTAAAGCTGCATTCTCTCTACTGTCCACCAGGGGGCGAGTCCTCGTTGTATAGAAAACTAAGCATCCCCTGCTTTATGGTCTGTGTGACTCTAAATGGACCATCATGTACTAAATGAACATCATGCTGTATTGAAGAAGACTTGAAACTAGAGACTGAGACATAAACTCATGTTTACAATGTTTACTGAGGGAATAAATCAAGAGAGAAGTAGAGTCATTTTCTATAGACTTCTATACAACCAGAGGAGTCGCCCCCTGGTGGACACTAGAGTTGTTTGGTTGTGAAATGAAAGCGTGAATACATCCTGAGCTCAAAAACAATGTCCTGCAACCAAACAACCTGAATACTCTGTATACACAGTTAAAGCGACCAGTTCATTAAAGATGTTCTGTTACCTCTCACTCACTCACTCACTCACTCACTCACTCACACACACACAGTGATGGCACGGCGCTACCAACAGGATCAATTTGAGGTTCAGCGTCTGGCCCAGAAAACCTGCTGAGTAACAACAACCACAGCTGCCAAGTTAATAAGGGAAATGGAGCAGCGTATTGACAGGTTCTCTTCTCTACAGCGATCGACAAAAGCATTTTATTACAAGTTACGTGTCCTGCAGAGGGGAGTTACAACAATAAAGCACTTTTACCTCTCATACATGCATTTATAGTTGTTGTTTCAAGCTCACTGGTTTACCTCCAGACCTCTGAGCTCGTGTTGAGAAACAGAACGAACTGTTTTTGCAGCTGCGAAGATACTAAAACCTAAAATAATAGACTTAGAAGGATCCGCATGTTGCTAACTGTCTCTATAAATATACAAGAACTTCTTGTAAGTACTGTATATTAATACATATCTTTATACATATTGTGAGAAGACACCTTAAGCTATGCAACATAGCTACCTTATATTTTTATATATATATATATATATATATATATATATATATATATATATATATATATATATATATATATATAATGTGTTTACAAAGTAATGTGAAAAACAAATCATTTTATTCAATGTGTTGCAGAATGTACCACATCTTAGAGAACAGCACATGTGGATGTAAAATGTCACTTTCACTTGAGTCTCTTAAATATCACGAATAAGAAATCCACGACTAAAATCACCAAAATAGTTTTATTTTTCACTTATTCTTGATTTTAGTATATTTTTCTACGGTTATTTTTATTACTATTTATTATTTTTATACTACATTCTGATGTTTCTATTAATGGAATTTGTTTGGCTGATTTTTTAATACTTTATGTTCTATTTTAATTATAAGTTCAAACACATTATTTAGATGTTACATTGTCAATACAATATATTGTAAATGTTTGATGTTGGAATGAACATATTGGGCGTGAGGTCGGTAAAATGAACCGTTCCACATCCACACCACCCTCTTCCTCTTCCTCCTCCTCCTCCCTTAACAAGTGCACAAAGGATTAAAAAAAAAAAAAAGCAGAAGTGGCAACAAGCTGGCGATGGAGCGACCTGGTCACTTGGGACAAGAGATCAAAGAGTGGGGCTGTTATCTGGAGGTGCAGTGACAGACCCCTGCTGCTGCTGTCCTTCTCATTAGTCCCTCTTCTACCCTTCCTCCTCCTCAACCTCCCTCCCTCCCTCCTCCTCATCCTCAACACTTGTCACTGTGCCGTCAGCTGCCTGCTCAACTGTGGACTCGGGACCAGCCTGTGGGGACTGGATGGAAAAGAAGGAATACAAAAAAGAGAGGAAGAGACTTTGAGGTGCGAGCTTGTCAGCTGAAGCAAAACAACAGAGGAATATCCATTTATCCATCCAATAAACGTCTTCTTGCGCCTGACAAAACCAGAGAGAGAGAGAGAGAGAGAGAGAGAGAGAGAGAGAGAGAGAGAGAGAGAGAGAGAGAGAGAGAGAGAGAGAGAGAGAGAGAGAGAGAGAGAGAGAGAGAGAGAGAGAGAGAGAGAGAGAGAGAGAGAGAGAGAGAGAGAGAGAGAGAGAGAGAGAGAGAGAGAGAGAGAGAGAGAGAGAGAGAGAGACTCTGACTCTGACTCTGACTCTGACTCTGACTCTGACTCTGACTCTGACTCTGACTCTGACTCTGACTCTGACTCTGACTCTGACTCTTTGTGCGAGTCATCACGAGGACTAAACACACAAACGTGGTTTGGGATTAAAATGTGAGCGTAGTGTTTCAGGAAAAGTCTCACTCCAAGATTTAAACAGATTTAAAGCATGATGATTTAAAGCAAAGTCAGTGATTTCCTCTTATTCTGCTGGATAACCAAACAAAGAAAAAACATGTGCACCTTTGAGATATATTCCAACGCAGCAGGATAAGTTTCTGTGATCTAGAACCTGATTGGTTGACGCTTCACGTAAAAAGTTGAGAGCGGCTCAACTTTGATTTGTAGTGCGTCAACTGTCAATTTCACCTTCAGCTACGAGCCGCCAGCTCGGGCGTCGCCATGCTGAGAGCCGTTGAGAGGCAATCGAAATGCTCCCAGTGTCTTTATGCACCTTTTTATTGGAATTCTGCCATTTTGACAAAATGTCCACTCGCCACCGTTTGAAATTTGTGAAACACGGAACGCGTAAATTAAGTCAAGTGACACAACAAGCTTTCCAACTTGAATTTGCTTCACTAAATCATTTCAATTTGCAACCTAACCGGACCACCTGCACAGTTACCACACTATGAACGGTGATTGCTTCAATAAATAAAAAATAACAGCAAATGATTTGCATTTGTGATTCATTATTCTCACCTCAAAGATAACAATCTCTCACTTTCCGTGCTTTTTATTATTGAGCGCTGTCACACTTTCTCTTCGGTAGAAAGCAGGAAGATGACGCATGAAAACGCGGAGAACCTCCTGAAGGAATTCTCTTTCTTGGGGCTGAAGTGACGTTTCTGCACACAGAGAAAAAGAGACCAGGGTTCGGTTTAGAGGGATGAACTGTGTGGATTTCTTTTTTTTAAGGATGTTGCAGGAGACGGATAAGGGCAGCAACAGAGGGATTATCAGATGACGACTCTCTGTATAAGTCTGCTATCATGTTTCTCAGCCCGGGGCTTGTTTCAAACCTCGACTGCCTCGCTCACATCACACTTTTGTTTTCATACCCTTGTTCCACAACACACTCGCCTGCAGTTCGGTCAATAATCTCACGTGGACCGGTTGCGTTTCTGTTTTCTTTGTCCCGAGTGGGATGCATGTTGTGCTTTCAAGGATTGGCACGCTCGGAGTGAACAGACCTCCATCTGCTTTCAGTCCTCTCAAAGGTGAACTGCGTTCGACTGCAGCGACCCGATGGTTTTATTTGGAACATACTGCCAGTTGTTCCCCTTACAGCAACAAAGCCTCGACGCCACAACAGCAGCGCTGTGTGTGCCGACTCGTGGATGATCAAGAGGCCTCCCATAGTGTTCGTCTCTCCTCCAAACTCTTTGAACATAAGATCTGCAGCTGACGGTTCCTTGTGGCTCAGAAACCGTTCGTACGTTTAAATATTCTATTTGGCAAAACGCTTTAAAAACGGGATGCGCAGCAATCCTTTCTGCTAGCTTACAGAGTATTTCAAAAGATCAAACCGCTGCTATCCTCGGCTGACTCCCAGAGAAGGTCGTTCTTGTAATTAGTCACTGCAGCCTCACTCTGGAGTCTTGTTCAGAACACCAGCATGGCTCCACTCTACATAAAAATGTCTTGAATTGCATAAACTGGGTTTGGCTGGAAAGCTGAGACTCTTGTGGATCCACTGAAATATTCTCCCTGTGGATCTCCACTCGGTAACGTCGACATTTGGTCTGCTGTATTCAATTGTAGCAGCGAGTTAACGTGCTGCATGAGGTCGCTGGAGAAAAGAGTCGAACTAGATCTAAAAATACTTGCAGCATGAAAGCAGAGAGAGTATGACGCGTGTTCTCAACTCTTACATGTGACTCAACCCTGGAAAAACACACCAGAAGAACTTCCTCTGGTAAAGTAGCAGCAGAAGAGTGTGATTGTTTAAAAATATAACTGCTGAAAATCTTTTGCACGAAACAAGAGAGGCATCAGAGCCTCGACTTGGATAAAGTCTGAAGTCAATGTTGTGGAGCTGAAATGGCAAATTGCAGACATAAACACACCTGAAGTCACCGCAGCATGTTGGCTAACCATCTTTAATATTGTCATTTGTATTACTTTATGTCGCGCTTCATTGAGTTTTTGTGTGAAACGTGCTGTAACAACGTTGTAGTAATCTGTGCTTACGTGCGAGCCCGCGGTACTAGATGGTCACTTTACACACTTTTTCTCTTAGGTTCTTTGTCAATGGTTGTGAACCTCGGAGACAAACCGTGAGCTTCTAGCGTCAATGTTTTCCCGAGCCGATGCACTGGGATGCAGTTGAATTGGAATCGGAATCATAGACTTCCGGCTTGTGATCGATTAGCTGTTAGTACAACCCAACACTGAATAAGACAGGCAACCTCCTGTTCTGTCACGTGAAGCCAATGATTCATGTGTTAAAGCTGCATTCTCTCCAGTGTCCACCAGGGGGCGACTCCTCTGGTTGTATAGAAGTCTATGAGAAAATGACTCTACTTCTCTCTTGATGTATTACCTCAGTAAACATTGTAAACATGAGTTTATGTCTCAATCTCTAGTTTCAAGTCTTCTTCAATACAGCATGATGTTCATTTAGTACATGATGGTCCATTTAGAGTCACACAGACCATAAAGCAGGGGATGCTTTAGGGCGGGGCTACACAGTGATTGACAGGTCTCTACCAGAGACGTATACGGCGTCCGTACTCCAAATATGTTAACTTCCGTTCAATGGCTGCAAAAAACATGGCGACGGCCGTAATCCAAGATGGCGATGGAGAAATCGCAGAATTTAAGGCTTCAAAACATCAGTCCACAATTAAGCAGGGTATGATTTAGGGCGGGGCTTGACGGGTTGCTGCCGCTACCAGAGACATAAACAGCGTCTCTACGTCACTCCACATTCAACATATGGTAACTCCTGTTCATTGGTTGCAAAAAACCAAGGTTTGGCGACGGCCGTAATCCAAGATGACAACGGCCGAATCGCCGAACTCGAGGCTTCAAAACATCAGTCCACAAACCAATGGGTGACGTCACCATGCGTCTACTTCTTATGTCCAGTCTTTGCTTTGGACTGTGTGAGGAAGCCGGAAAAAAAACACTATTCAACTGTAAATCCAAGCTGCAATCTTCTTCCAAACTCCAAACTCTTTTCAGAAACTACCTCCCACAGGCGAGGAGTTTGAGTGGAGCATTCCTTTAATTGTCATTAAAGTGTGTGTGTGTGTGTGTGTGTGTGTGTGTGTGTGTGTGTGTGTGTGTGTGTGTGTGTGTGTGTGTGTGTGTGTGTGTGTGTGTGCTGCATCAGGAGCTGCCTCCGGTCTTCAATTAAACAGGGCAGCAGCTGCTCGATGCAGCCACACGAACACACAGATGCTGTAAGTAACACAAGCATATGCCCCCTTAACAAATATGTAATCTGCACACACTCTGAGCCAGATGATGAATCTGTTGCCCCGCAGCAGCAGCAGATGTGGATTAAGGTACTGCAGACAAAAAGGAGTCGACCTCCTCCGCGTGAGAGAAGCCATCTGAAAGATGAGCGAGTTCTCATCACCTCAGCGGTGTTCACCGCCTTCCCGCTGCCTCGGGGGGCTCTCCGGCATCGCCGCCGCAGATAATGAAAGATAAATAAACCATCGGATATCCGTTGCAAACCTATACTGTGGCAAAGATGTAGCAAGTGTGTGTGCACAGCTGAAGCATATGAGAAGAGGCAGGTTGTAGCTTCAGCCATCACACATGACATGAACACATTACTGTGTGTATATATATATATATATATATATATATATATATATATATATATATATCACGTTTCTCCCTCTGAGGTATCGCTGTTTCTGGAGATAAATAATGCATGCTGCTCAGACGCGGCACGACTGCTGAACGCACACACACACACACACACACTGGGCAGTGCTTTTTTTTCACCAGCACGCACGCACGCACGCACACGCACACACACACCTACATGTGGGCAATGACGCTCTTGCATTGGGCTGAACGAGGCTCGTTCTGGACTCTTTTTGTGTTGACATTCTCCCCTCAGGATGAAATGCTCCGGCGTTGCGTGCCTGCACACTCATGACTTGAAGTTCATCTCGTTCACCTTCACACCTGGCCGTCAGCATCGTAGTCAAAAAAGGGCTTTGAAAAGAGCTCAAGAAGAGGAAGAGTTGTCTCACCTGTATGTGTGTGTGTTCGGTAGCTTCTGTCCTGGTTGTGTGTGAAGCGCCGAGCTGAAACTTCTGTCTCACCAGCGCTGTTGTTGGATCAACCTCCCCTCCCTCTTTACTCTCTCTCTCTCTCTCTCTCTCTCTCTCTCTCTCCTCCCTCTCTACTACCTCCCCTCCCCTCTCTCACCCTCCTTGCTCTTTTTTCTTCCTGTCACTCGCTGTTTTTTCTCCATCTGTCTCTTTCTCCCTCCTTCAGTGTCTTTCCCTCAACCTGAAGCTGTTTTTGAAGCTGCATTAGGCAATATTATATATATATATATATATAAATATATATATATATATATATATATATATATAATATATATATATATATATATATATATATATATATATATATATATATATATATATATATATATATATATATATATATATATGCTGAGGGGATGTTGTGGTAAAATGAGGTTTTTGGAGGTGCAATGCGTACCACTGCAGTGAAGCTGCTGGTTAGATGCTGTTAAATTAGAGTGTGTGTGTGTGTTTGTGTTTGTGTGTGTGTGCGCGTGTGTGTGTAAACAGATAAATAGGAGGGAGGAGACAGCCGTGCCATAATAACCGTTGGGCTTCGCTATGTGGCGACAGCACTGCCAACTTCCTCCCTCCTGCTCATTGTTGGGAGTCATTATCTCACCTCTGGGAGGGGGGGAGGGGGGGGGGGGGGGAGACACAGAAGAGAGAGAGAGAATACATGTAATGCTCTCAAATTGAAATTCATCCTACCCCCGTCTCCCTTTATAATCTCATTCAAATTCCTCAGTCTGTTGCTCGCTCATATTTAAATGAGCACTTGACTGAATCCCTCCTGTGCGTTCTGCTTTTCTTGGCCGGCGTTTGGCAAGCTGCCGCCGCACTCTGCTGCACGCAAGCGTCCTCTGGACAGCTTCCTCTGCAACCTGGCGCGGTCTTTTGTTTCTGTGTGTTGGCCAACACACGGAAATAGAATTAAAAAGAGCGGGAAGCACGGCCGGGCAATGAGGCTACACGGGTCTAATGATCTAATGGGCAGGCTGGGGATGTGGGGGGGGGGGGGGGGGGGTAATGGTGTGGACATGTCCAAACTGCTCCCTATACACAGGGATGGGTCAAATGCAGAAGTCAAATTTCGTGTATGTGTATATGACAATAAAAATGGTTTCTTCATGGTTTCTTCTTTCTTCCAGCTGACAGAAGGTTCTGTTTACTCTTCTCACATATCCTTGTGAGAGTTTGTTACTCACACACAGTGGTGGGCCGTCAGGGCCTGCAAGGCCTTCTCTGCTGGCCTAAACTGAATCACAAAGTTATCTATTTTATAACTTAATATTTTTTCTTAAATACACTACATGTATTATAATTTATACACAAGTTTTTCCCATTATCTTATGTTCTCATTGCACAGCTCCTGTCTTCCTCAGTTGCTCTGCTTCCACTGCAGCTTGTTTTAAGTAGAGCTTTTATCCAATCAGATCTCACCTCTGTGTCTCGAGGTAAGAACGGAGCCAGAGGCCTGCAGACTCTCAAGTGAATCCATGTGCAGTTTAAGTGAATGGGGACGATATTGTTGATTGTCATATTCGTCAACGAATCAGATCTTTAGTTTGACATGTTGGGCGTATTCTTTGACAATCAGAGCCTTCTAGCTGGCCTACAAGTACGTGATTGGTCAGTGGGCTCGCGTGACATGTTGGGCGATGACAATCCCAAAATCTGCTGCCTCTGTGGAGCGGACATTTTCAGCCTCAAACGCATTAAAACGTATTCAAGAAATAAAACTGGGGAGGCTCGACATGAATGGAGAAGGACTTCTTACTGGAACTAAAACACACGGATGTACTGAACAACTGTGAGATTAAACTCTTTATTAACAAAGAAAGGAGGATGGACTTTGTCTTTAAATAGTGAACAGCAGCTCTGGTAAGTTAAATGCGTTTGTTTTCACATAGCTTTAATATGCTTGTTTATATATTATTATTTGTACAACTTGTTTTTATGAAGATGGATTTTTGTTTGGTTTAATAAATGATAGGAACCATTGTTAGGTCCAATGTTGCTCTGGGGACACATTTAGCCGGTGCCAGTGTTGCCAACTTGGCGACTTTCTCGCTAAATCTGGTGACTTTCCAAACCCTCATGGTGACTTTTCTTGTCAAAAGCTACTCGTGACAAATCCAGCGACTTGTTCCGGTGTTGTTGGAGACTTTGCTGGATGTTTTGACTCTGGCGTGAAAGCTCGTACGTTCTGCACTGTCGTGAACGAGCAGCGGGAGCTGGGGATCAATGTGAGATCTGATCCTTTGGGGCGGCGGAGCTGCCGTGAGCCCCTCCGCCGCCCCAAAGCACTCACGGGCGGCCACTCTCTCGCGCAGCATTCCCAGCTGCAGTCAGAGAAGAGAGGCGACACACTCTCGGCGTATTCATGTATCTGCACTCTGCAGTTAGTGTATTTGTAGGTATTGAGCTTCATTTTTACACCAAACAAATAATAACCGTAGCTGTGTTTCAGCTGCAGGACAGCAGTGAAGGCCCAGGTATAACATGCACGGCCCGCCACTGCATGAAGAGTACCCGATTGCAATAAAGATAACATGTTATTTGATTTGGGCTGAATTAAACCTTATTGTTGAATTCCTAAAACAGTGCATTATGTCTCTCTGTGCTAATGAGTTTGGTTAAAGAACAAATCAACAGGAAGCCTTCAGTCTGTCACCTGATTGTTTATTTGTGGTGCTTAAATTAGAGCAGAAATACAATCTGTTATTATCCTCTGTGATGGTCATTGGTTTCAGCAGCCTGTCTTCGTGTCAGATCGACGGCTCAGTCTGAAATTCACAGTACACTTAGTGAGCAGCGTCGTCTCTGGTGTTACTCACAGGAATTTGGGAAGCTCACATCAAAGCCTTTATGTGTTGAGTTTTATTTGGATAAAAATACTAAGTATTGCAAAAATGTTTTCATGCTCATTAGTGGTGGAAAACAGGAATGGAGGAACTGACATTGACGTGACGGGTACATCACTTGTTAGTGAGCCAATAACAAAGACACGACCACGTTGTCTGACTTAAGTCTGATGGAAGAATGCACTGATTTACTTCTTTTCCCCAAACATTTCAAATACTTACTTACAATTTAATGCAAATATAGTGTGTTATATTTAGCTTTCAGCTGATTTACCTCAGTGTCCCGTGGTGGGATGTCTAGTATGTAGTCCACAGCAGACTGCAGTTCCCTTTCACTGCTGGATGTATAACCTCTTGATGTAGTGTGACCCAAGGTGTCCGGCCACCATCCGGCTCCTCCCCCAGGTCAACATTGTGAGCTCTGTCAGCAATGTTGCTGTTGATTGTTTGTGCTGTTGGCACCGTTAGCTGCCGGCTCAGACTGAATAATACATATGCTCTGAATTCTGTTTATAGCTTAATTAATAGTATAACTATTAATATTGAAACTATTGATACCACAATGCCTCATAGTTAAAAATAGTAGTAAGTAGTATATAATTGAGTTGGATGTTGCAAGTTATTTTGGTGTACAACGAAGTACAATAGTAACATAATTCAATACGTTTCATATCTAAATATCATGCAAATCTTAAACCGTTTGGCGTTTTAGTTGGGTGCACCAGTGGATTTTTCATGAGATATCATACAACCCGTTGTATGAGGACACGTTGCTCTTATACAGTCCAAATTATGCCGCTTCCGTTCACTTGTTGCAAAAAAGCAAGATGGGAACGGCCAAAATCCAAGATGGCGAAGGCCAAATGCCGAATTTGAGGCTTCAAATTAGCAGTTTCCGAACCAATGGGTGACGTCACGACGACTACATCCACTTCTTATATATGCGCTGGTGATTTGAAAATAGGGCAGGGGCCCTATTAACAACCATTCCCCCTCATGGACGTCTATTTCTGGGCTCTTAAATTTCACCATCTGCCACTTTCAGCAGGTGTTTCACCATGAGACCAGCGTACAGGACAGACTCGGCTAATGACCCGTCCCAGCTATTAATGATGGGAGAAGATGGGCAAATTGGTCCCAATGTCCCCCTCTTTTTCTTTTTCCCGATTGCCATTTCACCTCCGCCTCTGCCCTTGCTGTCAGTCTTTTACAGACTATCTGCCTGCCTCTACGTGGTCATTAATCCCTCCGTCCACTTGGGATTAGCCAATTAACCTACAGCCGGTGTAAATGTGCCGAGCAGAGAGATGAACAGTGCCTTGCTCTCTATCTGTGAGTGGGAGAAGGGAAGAGCCTGTGTTTCTGTTGCTCTTGGTGGGTGAATGTCAGAGTTGTCTTCGCTGGCATTAATTAGTGAGAAAAGCATCTGCTGCAAATGCAACTGCTCGTCCAAAAAGCCTTTGAAATGCCATCTCTCAGAATACAACATTTTACCGTGGAGCATGTGGAAAAACACAAGAGGCAGATATAGGAATATTTCATCATAAACACAAACGGCAGAGTTTTTTCCCCCAGTGTTGAAATTAAGACTCGTCTTCAGATGGAAGGTGACTTGGTGCGTAGGCAGCTCCAGGCAAACAAAGCAGCATCTGTGGAAAGAGGGATACGGCAATAAGCCTGCAACATGGCGTCTTCATCCTCCCCGACGATCTGTTTTATTACAGCTCCGAGTCTCCCAGAGAGACCGATGGAGGGAAGGGATGGATGGATGAGGTGACAGTGGACAGATATGCGAGGAAACAATTAGAGGGTGAGAAACACGGGGAAATAAAGATGGCTGAATTCCGTGTAGAACAATTAAGCGGGCGAAACCATCATTTAACCCAGTCATGTTTTCTGAAGGACGCTCTGTAATCGAGGTTGAATACTGGCCTGGTACTTGATCAGAGTCTGTCTCTGCGGCTGTGAATTATTTGACTGCCTGGACATTTCACTGCAGTGATTTTGGGTTTTTTTAAACTCTTTGTGCTCTGAACAAAGATAAGAAGTAGTCAAAGGTACAAGTACAAATTTCAGGGAGGAAGTTAAGTTTCCCTTTTCAACACGCCCACATAGAATGGGTTACAGACTGTAGTGACTACAGTCTGTTCCTTTACAACATTCAATATTTGGAGCACATTGTGCTGTTCACTTTCTTATTCCACTGGTAAAATGGAAGTTAGGAAGCGACTCTAATAAGTCTAACGCCAAAGGAGGTAATGTGATTGAGCCTATGGCCAACAAATGAAAGTATTGCAAACGGGGTGTCTGTGGCGATGTATCCAGAACAAATCTGAAGTATAGCTACTTTAAAAAGTGGAAGCTAGTTAGCTTGCTAACATTAGCACTGATTACCACAAGATGGCATTTGGTTAGTTGTAACCTCAGCCCTTTCTAACCTGGCTTTCTAATCATGACTTGCAGTAAACGACGAACAAAGTCTCTGAGCGATCGACAGACTTCTCAAGTCACGAATGGGACCAAGCAAAGGCTGACATTGGCCCGCTAGCTGGTTAGCTAGCTGGTTAGCTAGCTGTAACTGAAGTGGTATTCAGAATTATTTAGTGCCCAACCACACAGTTATAGTCTTTTTGGTAATTGACCAAAATACAGAATCAAAACAAAGATTAGAGACAACGATTTCTTAACAAAAATTTCCGATCTGCCACGTTAAAATCCTCTGGGGCGCTGCAGTGCTGGCTGGTTGATTGAGTGGCGGTGTGCATGTTTGCATATCACAATGCTTACAAAGTGTCTTTTCCCCAGCCGGTGTGGAAACGTGAGTATACGTTGATGAATGATTGAGCTCCTCCACGGCTCTGATGTAAGACGCTGGTTTCATTAAAGGATCCCGGTTTCCCTCCGGTTAATTATTCATCACAGAACTCCACGAGCTCTTCACACTCCAGCTCAACCTCCGTGGAGGGAAGGCCTGCATTCCACCATCCTGCACTTTTCAAATATTTCTACATTGAGTTTCTTTTGATTTGATGGTGATTTGTTGTATTTACATTTTTAATTACTGTATCTATGCATCTATCTAGGATATTTTTAATATCTTAAATTGCTTTTTTAAATGAGATATGGATCCAAGATATGAGCCACATCTCATACGTAACTCCCTCATCGTCAAAAGACAGATGGCAGCAAGTCGTGTGTTGTATCCATAGGCAGTTTACGTATGCGTTCGCATACTAAGCAGTTTGCCTTCCTGCAGCCATAAATCGTCAATCTGTCTCGCATATTTCAAAAACTCAATGAAGGTTGCAGAGAAACGGAAGTTAGACCTTCTTCAGCTTCTGTAACGTGACGTATTTCACAGTGAAACGGAATAATTCAGCGAGGCACGGTAACGACAGCGATTTAAATCAAAACCAATGGCATTTGGATGGAGTGCAAAGAAGTGGACGGGCTTAGAGTTTAGCCAAAATGGAGCTACGAAAGACTGTTGGCTCCACATACACCTCCGTCACCTGTTGCTATGCTGCATTCCACATTAACTCAGAGATTCCAACTTCACAGCCAAAGATTCCCACTGGAATGCTGCCTGAA
Source organism: Lycodopsis pacificus (assembly GCA_028022725.1). NCBI lineage: Eukaryota > Metazoa > Chordata > Actinopteri > Perciformes > Zoarcidae > Lycodopsis > Lycodopsis pacificus. The sequence goes on along the minus strand of CM051690.1, from coordinate 29,955,978 downwards.
GTTGGATTTCCGACTTGGAGAGTTGGACAAACCCCCATCAATCCCGACTTCAAAATCCAATATATTTTCCACTTCACTAGGACTTCAAGAATTTAGGGCTTTCTTTTTCATCTTCGACAGCAGCGTATGTTAATGGGAATGAATTTTGCAGGTTCTCAGGGTTGTTATTATTAACATCAAGGGCTTCGTGGAGCGTTGCTTGAGGTTGCAAAGGGGCTCTGTCACCGTGGGCTGCTCTAGTTGTATCATTCGGTCTGTTTTTATGGAGCAGGCTGGCAAACTAAATATAGCTGCACAGTGGGTTCAGTCACACAGCAGAAAGAACAAACCCAGCGCTTGTTGTTGTTGTCGATGGTGATAAACGACAATGATGCTGTGATGTAGATGAGTTACAAACGATGCTTTCCTCAAAGTTACTTAGAAAGAATTCATCTCAGACGTATCGTTGAGATCACTCTGCCTCAAATAATGTAAAACTGAGAAACTTTAGATTGTAACGGTGGCAACAAGACAGTTAAAGTCTATGTTTACAAATGATGAATAAGACAATTGGACTATAGCTGTTATTTACTGCTGCTGTTATTGTAGAAATTAACCTTATTCAAGCAATGAGATCATGGAGCTTCTTTCTTTTTTCTGTGAATTATAACAAATAATTCTCTTCATTTTCTCTTTGTCTTCGTTGAACATTGTCTCGCTTTATCAATTCAGAGCTTGGACTAAAAAATGCAAAACAAACAAAAAACAATTCCCGTCACAATTTCTTAAAACTGCTTCTTTCGGTCAGCGCGGATTAGTCTCCATAAATGTTTGGTCGTTGACCATAAGTTGTGGCCGAAGCGACTCCAAGAGCGGACCTCTAACAGTCTTGCTCTGTGGTTGTAGTCTGTGATTGCTGTGATTGACAGCTGCTCTGAGCCAACCATTGCAAAGACAACCATTGGTTTAATGGATTTCGGTTTTAAAGCCTCAAGCTCTGCATTTTGGCTGTCGCCGTCTTGGATATTTTTGTTTTTTTCAACCAGTGATTGGAAGTGACCATATTTGTGCTGCAGAGGAGTGATGACTTGGTAACGACCTGTCAATGACAAGATAGCCCCGCCCCTAAAGCATCCCCTGCTTTACGGTCTGTGTGACTCTAAATGGACCATCATGTACTAAATGAACATCATGCTGTATTGAAGAAGACTTGAAACTAGAGATTGAGACATAAACTCATGTTTACAATGTTTACTGAGGTAATAAATCAAGAGAGAAGTAATTTTCTCATAGACTTCTATACAACCAGAGGAGTCGCCCCCTGGTGGACACTAGAGATAATGCAGCTTTAAGGTACTTCTCTCCATACACAATGCGTGTACAGGTCCTCTTTGTGCATGTCTGTATTTCAGGCAGTATGTCCCCCTAAAGAGTTGAAACAGTATCCTCCTCCTTATCTTTCACATTGCTTCGGTCGGCTCCTGTTGCGTTTAAAAGCTGCTCCACAAGCAAACGTGACTTGCTGCTCTGAAAAACAAACGGCCTTGAGGTGCAGCAGAAGCGATACGTGACAGACGGTGAAAAAAAACACATAAAACATCCAGTCTGCTGTTTATCATGCGTCATGTGGTATTATCAAACCCTCAACGCTTACATTAAGACATCCAGGGAGACGTATTTTCTCTGTTGGATGACGAATGTGAGGCAGATGATACCGTGACTGCTGAGAGCGAGTTTATCCAAATTTCTTCAATGTGACTTTGAGTCCTCTCAGACAGACCTGTGCTGGCTGCGTTTGTCTGCTAGCGGACATAATCCTGTTAGGACACGTTCAGCCGAGAATCCACAAAAGTGTGTGTGTGTGTGTGTGTGTTCATTCACCTCAAAGATGGGTGGAGTGGCTGTCACAGTGTGAGCCCAAATATCCTCATCCGAGACTTGAAGACAGTGACGGCAGGCAATCATCACTTCAACACATACACACACACACACGCACGCACGCGCGCGCACGCGCACACACACACACACACACACACACACACACACACACACACACACACGCACGCACACACACGCACACACACACACACACCTACAGACACACAGGTGGCAGTAATCTCTCAGCGCTGTCATGACCGTCTCAATCTGTCTCTTTGCCCTCAGGCCTCCATTGCAGAGCTGATTCAATTTGCCTCCATCAAAATGAAATTTTTCAGCTTTGCCGTCATCGCTCACCTCCTCCTCCTCCTCCTCCTCCTCCTCCTCCTCCTCCTCCTCCTCCTCCTCCTCCTCCTCCTCCTCCTCCTCCTCTTCTCTCCTCATTCCTCCTTGAACCCCCCCCCCCCTCTCTCTCTCTCTCTCTCTCTCTCTCGCTCTTTTACTTCCTTTCTCTCACATCACCCCCCCCCCCCCCTCTCCATTTTCATCTCTTTCGACCTTTTCCTTCCCCCTTGGATCCTTGGATCCTGATATTTCCCTTGGGTCCCTTGCCAGCCCGTCTTGTGTCTTTTCTCCCCTGATGATGATGATGATGATGATGATGATGATGATGATGATGATGATGATGATGATGATGATGATGCCGAACAGATTGTGTGTTTAACTATTTATGTTATGGAGTTTTGGTTGTGAATCTTCACAGTTTTATGCACGTGACCCAAGAAGTTGTTGTTTATTGTTGGCAGGTCACACATATTGCAATCCTTCGGAATTCTTTGTTGTATTTATTTTTTTATTATCTTGTTGAGAGCCTCTGTCTTTCCCTGTAGTTGATTTTTGGGAGAAAACAATGTCTCTTTTTTATGTGTCGACATTCATAAAGGAGCAGATATTTAACAACCGAGTAAATACAGAAGGAACACACTGAGAGAAAGTGCAACCCTGAAATCCCACAGGAACAATTGTAAAGGTTCCATTGCCAAAAGTGAAATAGAACCTGCCGGTTGAGGCTGTAAGGAAAAGAAACAAAGGGAAAATGTTGCGTTTAGATGAAGTGAGGGACGGCGAGGAGAGGGCAACAGTCTTCAGTGATACAATAACTTCATGGAGAGGCAACGGTGTAAATAATGTGGGCGGAAATCCACAATCCTCGTTCTGTGCAAAAATGTTTTTAAACGTTCAATTGAAGCGCATGTGTTGCTTCAGGAGTTTGAGTTAAAAACATTCCGTCGTCATCTACGTCCTGTCAGTCATGTGACCGGTCGTTACCTTGTTCAGACCAGGCGGCAACCTCTGGTTCTGAAAAGTGAAGCCAATGCAGAAGTGTCTTAAAGCTGCATTCTCTCTAATGTCCACCAGGGGGCGACTCCTCTGGTTGTATAGAAGTCTATAGAAAATGACTCTACTTCTCTCTTGATTTATTCCCTCAGTAAACATTGTAAACATGAGTTTATGTCTCAATCTCTAGTTTCAAGTCTTCTTCAATACAGCATGATGTTCATTTAGTACATTATGGTCCATTTAGAGTCACACAGACCATAAAGCAGGGGATGCTTTAGGGCGGGGCTACTGTGATTGACAGGTCTCTACCAGAGACGTAAATGGCGTCTCTACTTCACTCCTCCTCAGTCCTAAAAATGAACTTCTGTTCATTGGCTGCAAAAAAAAACAATGGCGATAGCCGTAATCCAAGATGGCGACGGCGAAATCGCCGAATTCAAGCCTTCAAAACGTCAGTCCACAAACCAACGGGTGATGTCACGATGACTTCGTCCTCTTCTTATATACAGTCTGTGGTACAGCAAGCAGAAAGTAGTTCACACATGCAACTGCTCATGAGATTGTTGGATCATCTTGAGTCATTGGGTCGTGATTACAGACATTACTACGGTCGATATCTACAGCAGTAGGCATATCACACCAAAACACTCTACACTGATAAATAGAACTACATCAAATACGTATTTTTGATTTCTTCCAACAAAAGTATTTATTATTGGACAGAAATCAGGCAGAATAAATCTGTGAATTAGTTCATTTAAATGTTGGGAGGAGCTGCTTATGCAAGAACACTCACAGGTGTAGAGAAATCAATTGGTATGCACGATGCACTGAGCGAAGACTTGTTTACAGGTCAGCTGATTAATTCATTCCTCCATGCAGCCTGCTGATACCGTTTCTTTTGGTTTTTTTTGAGGAGAAACACCTGGCCTGTTGGCTCGCAGCCCATCGGCGCTGGCCCTGGTGGTCCAGTTGGACATCTGTACTGGGTCAGAAAGAAAAGCTGCACGACTTGCAGCAAAGAGACAAAAGCAGCTGTGACAAAAGCAACTCACGAGCAACAAACAAACACACTGGCAGATGAATTGTTGAATTAACTTTATACGTGAAAGTTCAATTTGATTTTCTTATCTTCAAATTTAAACATTAATTTTACGTCAAATGTTCCTTAAAGATAATCAGTGTTCATAATGGGAGTATGGGCGTAATTTAATTATTGCAAAAAATAAGATCTGTGGCAAAAAGCGGCGTTGTTCATCAAGATAATCTTCAGAAACAAACTCCACTTTTATGATGTTTTTTTTATGAAGTGTAGCATTAAAGCTAACGTTAGACTATAAAGAAAATCCAACACGGTCCCATGACTTCACGTCTCCTCCACTAAGCTAAAGGAGGACTAGTGAGGACGTCTAGTCGTCTCATTTACACTCTTTAAGACACGTAGAAGCTTCCACGTTCACCAGAGGGGTTTCTACTGACCTGTTTTATATCAGAGAACTAGAATCTCTTCATCTTCTGTTAAACAGACTTTATTTCAGTGCAAAAAACCCATTGACTTCGAAACGAGGGAACAGTAAAGTGCAAAAACGTTGACTCATTTCCTTATTTCAGGACTCCTTCCCTCTTTTTCAAACCTGCTTATTTTAACAGATTATTGTGCTTTGAAGTGAGGTTAGCTAGTTAGTTAGTTACACTTTTGTTCTTGTATATTTGGTTTTAGAAAAGACAAACGGCATGTTGAGAGACTCTAAAAACCTGCCATGCTCTGGTTATCGCTGCTGATTGGACAGTCACTGTTTGAATGGAGAGATTTAGTCAATTCCCTGCTGACTATTGCAGTTTTGTGCCACTTTTACGTTCTCATTTTTCACGTTGTCTTTTTTGTGATATCTAAAATAGATCCCATAGAGAGAATGTCGGGACCCTTCGGCTGTTTTAAATGGAAGCAGATCAGTGGAAAAGTAATATCTCTCGGATGTCTTTTGATCTGCATGAAAATGTGCAGAGAACCACACGGATACAGGAAGAAAATCCCTCACGTTTTCTTAAGGTCAGCGGAGTGTGCTCGACTCGAGTAAAGACGGAGCTCCCGAGCTGCTCTCCAGGGGCTCTCTGATAGGCCGGCTCTGTGCCAACGCGTTACCGCGTGAATCAATGACAAGAAAGACAGATCGGCTGGAACGCCGCACAACACACGGTGCATCTGAGCGCTGCGTTACTTTGCCAGGATGGTACAAGAACAGCGTGGATTAGATAAATGCTGCTCAATATGGCTCGGCCTGATTGAAGAACTCCGTCTGACAGCAGTACTTCATTTCATGAGGCTGATAAGGACCAACAAATACAATCCATGTTGTTCATTAAGCAAATTATGGTCCATTTAGAGTCAAATAGAGCCATACAAGGCGTCTCTACCACCTTCTCACTCCGGTTGCAAAAAACAACAGCAGCATGGCAACGGCAAAAATCCAAGATGGCGACGGCCAAAATGCCAAACTAGAGGCTTCAAAAACGACACAAACCGATGGGTGATGTCACACCGACTACGTCCAGTTCTTATATTCAGTCTTCAGTTTTAAACTTAAACTTACATTTAATTTAAACAGTTAAACCATTGTTGATGTATTACTCAAACATCCCAGATCATCTTTCATGTTCTCACCCAGAAAAAGAACTTGCCCCAACCAGAGCAGCGAGTTGTGCATTAGGGTGCAAGGACATAAAACCTATAGTTTGGGGAACATCCTGCTCACAGAGGCGTGAACTTTACATCTTTACAAGTTTGTAATTTGGGTTCATATAAAAAATTGACTTTGAGGAGAGGAGTGGGATCTCTTTTTTTAATTTCAACCCGTCGCAGAGCCCAACTTCAGCTAATATTCAAGGAAAATAACCCAAACACAGAGCAGTGAAAAAGGAAAAAGTTTCCCAGGAGACCAGCAATAAATCCCCCGAGCGAAGACTTGGCAAAGACAGATAGTGGTTTTCCTGATACTGCACTAACCCTTGTGGCCCGTTGTTAGCCCGTTGGCCTACGTTCTGCTCCATCACACTGATCGGAGCTGACAGGAGCGTCTAAAGCTGCTGAGCCTCAGCTCCTGGTCCAGCAACTATCGACCGGCTGGTCATCGAGTCTCTCGGCCACCTAAATGGACCTTTTGCGGGTAAACGCACAGACACAAAAGCCACAACTCTTTGCAGTGGAATCCTCATTGAAGAGTAAATCAACTCTAAATCTAAATGTTCTAAAATCCCCGCCTCCTCTGCTTCTACATCGTTAGACGGGATCCGTTATTGTCAGTCTGAACACAGTTGGGCTTCACGTCGAGGTGGAGACAGTGAGAATAAGTTTGAGGCTGCTTTTTATTCTTTTTTCAAATTACTCAAACGTCACTGGAGAGGTTATTGCATTTCACACATTATTAACAACATGCTGGCTGAAGCCACCTTGCATTCGGGTCCCTTTCCGAACCCCCTGTGGAGGTAGAGATTGTTCAGCGTGTGTGTTCTCACATGGATTTCTCTCAGTGTGATTTAACACAGATAGAAGCTCCTCGCTCTTTGATTCAGGCAGACGGACTAAATCCAGATGTTAGATCCCTGAAACATGTCTGATCACTCGGCTGCAGCTGTTCTGGAAATATAATAAATCGTCAATGGTGAAAAATATTCTATGAAATCTAAATTCAGTATCCTTTACCACAGACTGTATATACGAAGTGGACGTAGTCATTGTGAAGCGGGGAGTGAAGTAGAAACGCTGTATAAGAGACCTGTCAATCACACGGTGACCATCATCAGTAAAGAGACCGTCAGAGAGAAGATGGTCTGTTTCTATAGAGTTATTCTTGATGCTCGTCATCGGAGCCACCGGGTCGGATTCTGGTGAAACCAGATGAAGAGCAGAGACCGGTCCACCGTGGACGGACCCAGATCCTCCAGCAGAGACCGGTCCACCATGGACGGACCCAGATCCTCCAGCAGAGACCGGTCCACCGTGGACGGACCCAGATCCTCCAGCAGAGACCGGTCCACCATGGACGGACCCAGATCCGGCTTCTCCTGCAGCCTTTGACCTGCAATCTGGAGCTCCGGAGGGAGGAGGAGAGCTCCTCCTCCTCCTCCTCCTCCTCCTCCTCCCTCTGAATAAGTGAAGTAGCTTTCTAATACTTCAGCGTGCCTCGGCCATACAAGGACAAATACTTTCATTCTGTGGAGCTTTATTGGATTTTGTACCAGTTTTTCTTGCGTTGGGGACCGGGCATCAGCCCTTTATGTTTTTAATATTTTTATGAGTTTATCTTTAAATCTCCAATGTGTATATATTTTAACAGATTATTCCCAAGATAAAGCTTTCGTCTGCAGAGCCCATAAACTTCCACAACCCCTCCAGGTTTTACAGAGCTCCGTAGAGGAGGCACTCTGCTCTCATTACCTCCTCCGGAGACTAATGACGGCCCACCTCAGCCACATAATGAGCTCAAATGAATTGCTCTCTCTTCTATGGCAACACTTTGCATTCCATGTCAACGAGCGAATACTGAAGACAGCCATAAAACACACACACACACACACACACACACACACACACACACACACACACACACACACACACACACACACACACACACACACACACACACACACACACACACACAGAGACCTTCATTCCCAAAAATTAATGGACAACCACATGAGTTGAATTGTAAGTGAAAGGCCGGACGTGATGGGGAGCGAGCGGCTCAGACATCAGACACCTGGTGGCTTCAGATTTGTGTCGTGAGCTGCAGCGCTCGCCGTATAAAGCCTCGCTGACATTAGCATCACGTCGAACGGATTCGACAAGGACAAGGAGTCTGATTTGTTCATAATGTGTCAGTGTGGAATATAGATAACTATAAGAGACCTTTTGGGGACTTTTGGTTGTGGAATTAAGTATTTATAATTGAAATGTTGGTAGAATATCAGATTTTGAATGTAAATACACCTTGTATCTTAATTATGAGTTGCTATATTTTAATGACAAGAAAATATCTTGTACTTACGAGCTACAGTGCTCACATTTATTTTTCACTCCACACCGTAGATGTGTAGGACTTGGGACTAGAAGAAGATGCAAAATTATAAAAATGATCCAACCGAAGAACCCAGCGTAGTGTTGCCAACTCTTTTCCAATGGAAGTAGCAGCACTAGCTCCAAAACTCTTTATTTATTAATTGCTGCCCGAATGGAAAGAGAGTCGCAACAGAAATGTTTGAATTAAGTCAGCTATGTTTGCCCGGTAAATGTGAAAACTGTCAGTCAAACCAAGACCACCTGAAACGGTGTGTCTCGCCAAACAAACCAATCACAGGATTTTATGATCAGACGTGATTAAAGCATGATTTCAAGAGCTAAACTACTAAACACATCCATCTGCTGATCGTGGAATCTGTACAAAGCGATCTCGTTGATCTGAATGAAGCTGTGTCCCATGATATTGGAGGTTGAAACAGTAAAAACAGTTTTATTATGCTCTGAGAATGAACAGCAGAACTTTTTAAGAGCTCGATATATAGATGGACTGGCTGTATTCATACACTCTTAGTACCTACAAAAACTCATGCATGATAATTCGTAAATATAAATAAGTATTTTACGTACCTAAGTAGCGCCACTTCCGTACTTATTTTAACCTTTAACCACAATCTTTTCCTAAACCTAACCATCGAGCATTTTTTTTGCCTGAACATAACCAATATTTTACTGCATGAATATTTTTACAGGCCAAACCAGGAAGTTATCATCGCACTGGTTCCCTCAACAAAAAGATAATTCGATGAGATTATTTTGGGAGGATTATCGCAGGATAAAGTTTTTGATATTTACATGTTTTGTTTAGCAACCAAATATTTCGAACATAGTTATTTTGAACCCAAAACCACAATCTTTTCCTAAACCTGACCAAGTAGTTCGGTTGCCTAAACACTACAGGGCTTTTTTCAAAAGTAAAATTTACAAAAACGAATGAAATAACGTTGAGATAGAATATGGAGTTCAAAAATATTAGAAATATCAGAAATAAGGAGCCAAACTGTCTCAGAATCAATGTTTCTCAGTCCATTGTATTCGTTCACTTTACTATATTTATAAACTAAACTACCTTCGATTGATTTGACGTTTTACATTGGCACATCTGAGACTCCGTACCCTCCACATCTGTGCTGATGAGTGTTTCCCAGAATGCTGCTTTTGATTCTGAGCTAACATGATGGGGAAACGAAATCAAATTGCCTGTGATGAATGAGCCTTTTGAATGTGTGTGTTACGCCCCAGAGGATCTGTTGTTTGATTTTAAAAAATGTCTCCGAAGATAAAATTCAACAAGCTCGAAGCTGATTCGTGTCAGATTGCCTCCGACTTGACAGTCGGTCCCCGATGCTCCGTTGGGTTTCTTCGGGGGGGGCGACTGCGTTTCTCCTCTCGCCCTTATTTCACTTTGCCGGTGTACTGACAACAGAGCCAGATATGAGATAGGAATGTTAGCAATATATGCCATATATCAGCATAATCCAAAGCCTGCGGGCGGATCTCCTCGCTCCTCTGAGTCCAATTACAGAGTGTGTGTTGTGTGAGCAGACAGACTGTATTGCAGATCGAGCCCCCAGATCCAGCCACCGCCTCTCATCCTCGCTCCGACACCCACACACACTCACGTATACCCGGAGAAATGCATGGAAACACATACACACACACACACACACACACACACACACACACACACACACACACACACACACACACACACACACACCACACACACACACACACACACACACAGGGAAGATGATTTGTACAAATGTAACGAGGCATGCTGTGCCACTGCATTGTTGTTCACTGTCGGTTTCTCCTCAGTTAACAAGGCAGAAATGTATTTAAATGATGTGAGCTAAGGGAGGAAAATCAACTCACACGCTCTTTGTTATACAAATACATCAACCCTGCCTCTGCTACATGTATTTATATACTTCTAATGTGATTTACCAATTGCTGCAGGGCTTATAATTCAGTTTGACAGCCTCAATCATCAATAAATCCTCAAAATACAACGACAAAATACATCCCGGAACGACCCATTTTCTGATCTGACGCCTTCTGAAGCGGTTACAAATATCACTGTTTCTAAAAAGGAAACTGGAATTGCCGCCATGCGGTTGTTATCCCTCCGATAACCAGTCATGGTGCAGTTTGATAATAATATTAACTTTATTCATACAGCACCTTTAAAAACAGAGTTTACGCCCCAACAAAGCACGACAAACTAAGAGTTAAACCCTGATAAAACAGTACAATAGATGAAACAATCAAACCAATAGATAGCATAAGAACAAACTCAGAAATCAAATGAATAAATGAATACATTTTAGTAACAATAATAAAATAAAGCAGTAACAGTAAAAAGACGACATCAGCCAGCCTGTAAAAATGTGTCTGTCCAAATGTTGTCATAAGCAACATATGAATTCTTGGGTTATGACAAAAAAAACGTGTTTTGGTTTGACCACCAAAATCTAATTAAACCAAAAACCAAGATGGCGACGACCAAAATGCCCAACTGGATGCTTCCAAAACCTGCTGTCCACAAACCGCTGAGTGACATCACGGCGATGTCACATTGACTAAATCCAGACTTACGGTATATAGAGAGGCGAAGTCCCGCCCCTTCCCGTGTCCCCTAATGTGACCTTATATCTGAAAGAAATATGTACGGTAGTCAACGGCCAATGACCAATATTTATCTGATCCCGTTTGAATTGTGCCGTGAATTACACATAATGTCAATTTAAAAGAACATTTTGCGCGTCAAGAAAGTTTGTTTCTCATATTTGTCGTAGGGTAATTTAGTTTTCTGTGAAATGGCTCGATGAACTACATCTCGTCTCACACAATGTACAGCACCAACATGGCTGTTAGCTTGCCTTGCTAGCTAGCTCACTGTATCTAAATGAATAAATAATTTCTCTACAAACTTGTGAAAAGTAGATTGAATGTGCGAAAGATTAATTTCAGATAACTTTAAAATGAACTATAAATCACAATACGATTTGAATAAGAAAGAGACGTTTTAGTAGCGGTGCATCAGTCGAGAGTTGTTCTTGATCTAGCAGGACGCTATAATTTGTGCTGAGGTTTTCTTTTTGTTTCGGCACCTTCTCTCCTGTTCTTCCTCTCTTCTCTTTAGTTTCAGAGTCGTATTCGTGGTACAGATTCAGGTCAGACCCCAGTCTCACAAAACCTCTTTTCTCTCTCTCTCTCTCTCTCTCTCTCTCTCTCTCTCTCTCTCTCTCTCCCTCCCCCCTTTACCGCCATCTCCATCAATCTCCTCCCTCCGTCATCTTTCAGTTCATCCGCCCATGTATCTTTTCTGGTCCCTCGTGAAGCCAATCCCATTCACACCCTGGAAGAGAGAAACACCTCTCAGAAGTGTGTGTGAGGGTGTGAGATGGAGAAAGTGAGACAGGCAGCGATATATCGGTGAAGAGGCGTCATCCAAACGAGACGGGCCGAAAGGCACCGATTTAGATTTCATAGAACTTGAGGGAGACACAAAAAAGACGACAACGGTGGGAAGCAGTTCAGAGAAGAAAAAACAAAAGATCTCTGACTCTATTTTTAATAGCAGCTGGTTCCCTGTTCCCTGTGATCCAGTGACCAAAGACACTCATCCTAATATTCACCAGTTGTTCGTCTAAAGGACTCGTTCAACATTTGGTTCTGCACATTTGCGTCCTAGAAACCACAGACTGTGTATAAGAAGTGGACGTAGTCGTCATGATGTCTCCCGTCGATTTGTGGTTTGTTTTGAAGCCTCGAGTTCGGCGATTTGGACATCGCCATCTTGGCTCTTCTGCAACCAGAGAACAGGAAGTGACCATATCGGGACTGAGGAGACGTAGAGACTCTGGTAGAGACCTGTCAATCACAAGGTGATACAGTTTTAATTTTGTATATGGATTAAACGAATGTGATATAACATGTTAATCAGTGAGCCTCCACATCGGCTTCACTCGGCAGAACCGGAGGTTGCCGCTTTGGTGGAATTTTAGCTAATTTCTGTGTCGTTTTTATCGATGCACAAATCTCTCTACCTCAGCTGAGCGTAAAAATTGTTTTTTTTTGTGATATTTGGAATTGGGTTCAGAGGGATTTTGCACTAAATTATTGAAATATTATGGCATAAATAGGAAGAGATAGATCTATTTTTAAACATTGGTAGCTTTTTGTTCAAAGAGCTATCAGTATCAGTTTCCAAAATTTGTGCAAAAGTCCTGAAAACATGAAACAAGTCTGGCTCAGATCCGAACAACATCAGGTAGCTCAAACAGACAAACCTTTTGTCTGCTGTCCAGGGGCTACGGCTACAAAATACCCCATTAGTGCTGAGTCTTGACATGAATGAGTGTGTGTGTGTGTGTGTGTGTGTGTGTGTGTGTGTGTGTGTGTGTGTGTGTGTGTGTGTGTGTGTGTGTGTGTGTGTGTGTGCAGAGTATCAGTAGTTTGGTACATCATCCACCTTCACCGACGCATTCTCCCCTCTCCTCCTTTCTTTAACGTGCTGTTGCTAAGATACCAGCCGCTCATCTTTACTCCTCCACACAACCAGCCCGTGTGTGTGTGTGTGTGTGTGTGTGCGTGTGTGTGTGTGAAAGATGTTTCTCCCAACCTCCTGACTATCCTTGACACACACACACACACACACACACCTGTATAAATCATACCTCCACAGTCACCTTAAAGGTCAGTTCGAAAGTTGTTTTTTTCCCTCCCACTCGCCTGCAGACACGTTCCCGCCTCCTGCAACCTGGAGACAAATTAAACAAGAGCGTCACAACTGACCTGAGAGCAGCAGAGAGGCTTCAAATAACAACATTTACATCCCACAACTCATTAAACAAAATGCCACCGTACACCAGTTCTCCATTAAAAATCTTTTTTTTTTATGTGTGTGTCAGACACTCAGCAAGCAGAAATCTAATACATGGAGGTAAAAGCTCCCATGAGGCTTTGACAGCATGTTTGCTTAAGTACAAATTTGTGGTACTTGCACTTGAGTATTTCCATTTTTGCCACTTTACACTTTGACTTCACTACATCTCAGAGGTGAATATTGTATTTTTATAAAATAGTAAAATAATGCAACTTGCTGGTAATAATATACTGAATAATGGTGATGATACACCAGGCAGCAACCTCTGGTGCTGGAAAGTGAAGTCAAAGCTTCATGTGTTAAAGCTGCATTCTCTCTAGTGTCCACCAGGGGGCGACTCCTCTGGTTGTATAGAAGTCTATAGAAAATGACTCTACTTCTCTCTTGATTTATTCCCTCAGTAAACATTGTAAACATGAGTTTATGTCTCAATCTCTAGTTTCAAGTCTTCTTCAATACAGCATGATGTTCATTTAGTACATGATGGTCCATTTAGAGTCACACAGACCATAAAGCAGGGGATGCTTTAGGGCGGGGCTTACTGTGATTGACAGGTCTCCTCTACCAGAGACGTGCGGCGTCTCTAGGTCACTCCTCCGCATTCCAGATATGGTCACTTCCTGGTTATCATTTGCAAAAAAACATCAAGGCAACGGTTGTAATCCAAGATGGCGATAGCAAAACTGAAGGTTTCAAAACATCAGTCCACAAACCAACGGGTGACGTCACGGCGACTGCGTCCACTGTGTGTCTGTGTGACAGACCATTAGCAGAATATCTCGTTAAAATGACACATGCACCCTTCAACAAATAATTAACTTTCAAAACGAACTGCTCTCAGTCAATTGATCAGATTGTTTGCAGAAGACCCAGTCTGTGATATGTAGCCCAAATCCTCCTGGGTTTAACTTAATAATCATTGAGTTATTAATGTTGCTTATGAGGAAACACGCCCCAGAAAACCATTGATCACACGGGCTCAGTAGTTATGTAATATTTATCAAGAGACTAAAGGCTGTAGAAATTGTCCACCTCGTGCTCAGACTCTCTCGCTCTCTCACACACACACACACACACACACACACACACACGCACACACACACACACACACACACACACACACACACACACACACACACACACACACACACACAGAGTCAGACACTGTAGGGAATGCTGGTGTTTGTCTGTACACATTAGTACCCGTGTGTGTGTGTGTGTGTGAGTGTGTTTGTGTGAGTGTGTGTGTGTGAGTGTGAGTGTGTGAGTGTGCAGATGCCTGCAGCGCATTAGATGAGAGGAAACCTCTGAAAATAGAGCTGTTCTGTGGAGAGACACTTTCTGCTGGCGCGGAAAAATTTTCGCCTAATTTTAGTATTTATTTATTTTTTTGCCAGGGAAACGAGGAGAGCGCGCTGATCTGGGAGGCGAGTCCCAGCGCTGCTGAGCGATGACTCACTTCAGTCAAATAAACAGCAGAGAAAGTATCTGTTCATGTGGACCGTCCGCGCACTTGATGTCAGCTGGATGTAGAAGTTGGATGTAGAAGTTGGGGAATATTTTACTTTTGAAGCACCTAAAATGTTTTGGAGGTATCTAGTTTTTACTTGAGACTTTTTTAAAGAAAAATATTGCATTTCTGTTGTTGTGTTGTCCAACAGCTATGAGCACATGAGGGGTGTGTGCACCTCTCTGTCACGGCTGTTGCCTCACTTGTTTACATTCTGCCTCCAGCCTCTTGTCACCCACCATGCATTTCCCCCGACTTTCCCACCCAGTGTTCAAGCTACTTTAGAGGGAGACATATTTTTTTGGAGGGTGGTAGGTAGGGTGTACTGCACCAGCTCGGACTTTTTTTATTTACCTCTGGGATGTAGTGAAGTAAAAAGTACAATATTCATTTATTGAAAACCACCTCAATACCGCCACCTAGCGTCTGTGTCAGAGTGACATCCGGCCAATCCAAAGACAAAGATTGTAACCAGTTAAATCTAGATACAATGGTGACGGGCCCCGCCCACTTACTGTCAAAAGTAAAATCTACTTGCGAGCGAGGAGGTGAAAGACTCGCGAGCAGAAGAGCAGTGATGGAAGTCTAGGGGACCATTGGCGCTCTCGTGTTTTGACAGTGATTTGCCTTCATAGTCTCTCTCTTCGGTCGCTGTTGGCCCTTCTTAAAAATAAAACCCTTTGTGAAGTGCAGAGCCCATGTTAGGTCCTTGTGAACGTCCAGGCTCTCAGACCAGACACTTGGTTTGACTAGAAAGTATGAATAGCGATGACCTGATTGCATATCTTTACTTGTCGTCAGTACAACTTTATTTCACACTGTGATGGTTAACGTTAAACTGTGTAATTAATCCGCGGTTCACATGTGAGCCGAACCGTATCGACAACGGTCCGTTACACCTCTATCAGCCAGCCATCGAGAAGAGACATACGTTTTAATACTTTAACAGTGAGAACACATCTTGTTCTTTTCATTTCCCCTCATGAATAAACAGAATGTACTCCAGCCTTTTATATTGGACTCAATGTTATAAGTAGACTATCACAACAATACCAACATTCAGGCTCCCTCATGTGGCTCAAAGGTGAACTGCACATCTCAATGTGAAACAACAAAGTGACACCTTCACAATGTTTGTTTTGTTCAGCCAGCAGCCCAAACCTTTAAATTATGAACAAGTCATTTCAATAATGAAAACCATTAAAAGGAAAAGCAGCACATCTTCAAAAAAATGTAAACGAGAACTGTTGGGTTCGTTAGATTTCATGCATCATATTAAGTTTGTAATATTTACAATCTTAATTTGTAAAGTAACTAAAGCTGTCAGATACATGTAGTGCAGTATTGGAGTTCAGTATTTTCTGATATCCAACATGTAAAAACCTTTGACTCGATATGTCTATGTTGTGGACTTATGTCTTGGTTTTTGGCCTGTATACAGAAGATCAGTTCCCTCTCATCTACTTTCCCTAAATCCAAATGCACTTATTGAACAATTCTCAAGCTGAAAGTTTAAACTTGGACTCCAACATCCGAGATGTGTTTATAACATAAACACTGTGCAGCGTGTTTAACACGGAGACGTTTTAAACGTCTCACGCGCAGCTTGTTTCTGACCTCCAGTACAAGCTGAAGCTGCAGACTCGGTTCTGTTCGGCAGGTAACACAGAAGCCATTCATGTGTACGAGGAAAGAAAAAATAAACATTATATAACACACGCTGCTTTCAAAACATGTTCTGCTGAGAGGCTTCCAACTAAATTCTTTCAGCGGGCGGAGAGCCGACTTCCCGTCAGCAGAGATGCTTCTCAGGTATGAGGAAAAAGGTTCCAACGCTAGTTACGAGAAGTCCATCAGCTTGGAAACTCCCCGTCCATACAAAGAAGACAAATCAATTAACACTGACGCACCGCAGGTGGAAGGTATGTAGATTATAATGATTTACTGGAGACCAAACTGCTAGATACAATAGGTAGTTACACTGGCCAGTTTCCTCATGAGTCATTGCTGGTTATCAGTCAGCCACCCAACGGCATCTGTATCTCTGTCATCTGACTTTCGATAGTGTCTCTGCAAATGGGATTTCTTTTCCATTGAATTTTGGATTATTGCAGAAAATAATCTCTTTGTTCATCAAGATAATCTCCGCACATGAACTCACTTCATGATGTTTGAAGTGTAGCATAAAAAGCTAACAAAGGAACTCCACCACGGTCACATGACTTCACGTCTCCTGCACTAAGATAAAGGAGGACTAGTGTTCCAGTGAGGACGCCTAGTCGGCTCATTTACACTCTTTTTATATCGTAGAACAAAACGTTAACATCTCCAGTGTTAACCACAGACCTTATTTCAGGCATCTAACCAAAAACAGATTCAAAAAACACATTGATTTGAGACGATGGAACCGGAAGTAGAAAAATGCTGACTCATTTCAGGGTTTTAGGAATCATACCTTCTTTTGTGGAGATTACTGCGGAGAACACGACCCCAAAACTGTTCTCTCCGTTCAATACACGATTGTTTCACAACCCCTTTTTCCCTTCACCGTATTTGAAGAGATTGTTCAAAACTAAATTGTATTTCATGTAGCCCCCTCGGTCAATCTCTCCCACGCAAACTTCATCCAACAGCAACCTTCCTGGTTCAGACTGCAGCACTTTCCCTGAACAGAAAGTGACCTTTTTCATTTTTATGAAAGAGGAAATGTCTGCTGATCCCCGAGGATTTCACTGAAACTCTGCCTCCATCGCTGTAGGTGGCTTTAGTTCAACACTGATGAAGACAGAAGACCACAGACACACATATAACCTGCCTCTGACACAGCAATAACGTACAGCTCATGTTGTTCTTATGTCATAGCAAAACAGGTTGCTGAGCTGCAGCTTGACTGAAACTTTGTTGAACAATTGAGTCATTTCCCTTGAACCCTGCGTCCAGTATAAATAGCTCAGTTTGTAGCCTCAAACTCTCTCGACAAACAAAATCGAAACATCTCAGAGTGAATGTGGGACAGGCCCGACCGTCTCTGAGGCCCGGTCCAGGTGGTCCAGTTACTGCACTCTATAGGTATATATATATATATATACGTGTGTATATACACGTGTGTATATATATATATATACACACGTATATATATATATATATATATATATATATATATACGTGTGTGTATATATATATATATATATATATATATATACGTGCTGCTGTTGGAAATGGAGCGTGACTGTCATTATGTCCCACTTAAACTCAACCTGGACTCCCTTTGTCAGTTAAGTGGGGGGTAATTTGTATCCGTAACATTTGTAGGCGTCTGTAGTTGCACATGTTGCTGCTTCCTGCTCTCGTGGGACCTGAGTGAGTGAAAGAGCAGCTTTGTCTTCAGTTCTCTTCTTTTGAAGGAGTGAAAGTGAGCGGCTGCAGAGGAGTGAGATGTTTTACAGGCTCATTAATTCATGTGGTGACGGCAGGACGCAGTTACTGGTTTTGTTTATTTAATGTTTTTATCCTAAATCTGTCACTTTTCAAACAGACAGGGATCACTTAGGAGGTGATGATGGAAACAAATAAACAGAGCAATGAAGTTATTATAAGCTCAGTACTACGTCATTGGCAGTGCATTAAAATGGACCCCTGTAGAAGCACAGTAGTACCGTCTTGTGTTCCATCCGATTCAAAAGCACAAGTCTGATTATTCAAAGAACATCATTACCTCATTCCTACCCAGCGGGTGGAACGGCACACGCCCTGCGGCATCACATGAGTCAGGTATGCCAAACCAGTTTCCCTCAAAATAAAAGCAGAACATTTGCCCAATTTGAAAACAAATGACCGGCCATGCTGAAAGGTGACAACAGCAATGATCTACTACTACTGCTGCTGTTAATAACATTTAAATAATCAAATGGGGGGAAAATAGGCATTAAGTGGCTCAGCTTAACAGAGAGGAGTGTATGATTTACCAACTCCAGTAATATACCATCAATGAAATAAAGTGACAATTGAAGTAAAAGCAAAAACTCACGTAAAATAATAACAAAATAAAGATAATTTCTCCGACAAAAGTATTTTTTTGAATGAAGAGACATAAATGATGATCGCCTGACCTTGTTTCCTCGAGGAAAAAAGAAAAAAGTGTCATCGACACTGACCACCCGTCGCTGTGTGACGAGTTGGGAGTGAGACGGGTTAGCGAGAGAACGTTAAGATGAGAATGTTCTCACACTGTAAGATGTTCTTGCAGGTGGTCCAGTGTTTCTAAGGATGTGTTATTTAGGCCAAAGACTCACCAGGGTCCCCAAATAAAGCTGCAGAATTCCTTCCATGGTCTTTTATTTAACATTAGTGCACCTGTGAGCCCCATTAGGGAGCCTGAATGATCGTATTGCTCTGATAATTGTAGCCTATACTGTTAATACTGATCTCATATAAAAGGCTTACATTCTGTTTGTTTGACTAATTTAATTTCAGATAATGTATTTATTTGGTCTCATTTATAAAGTATTTAACACGCGTATATGTTTTCAATAACACGTGCATAAAACGAAGTTGTGATTTATCAAACGTGTATCTCTTCTACATGGCTGGTTTACCTGTTCTAGGTCATATGAGGTGATACAGAAATAAAATGTTCATTTAGCCAACGATTCCCAGCTTCTCAAAGAGCTGAATCACTTCTAACTTCTTCCTCCATCACATGAACATCTTTAACCGCAGCACCACGCTGTGATTGACTCAACCACACTCAGTAGCCTGCTTTTATTTTGAAATCAGTCCAGCGCATACCTCGCGGTGAGCAGCTTGACGGTGTTTCCCTCAGAGGTGTGACAGCCAGACCTGGTCGCAGTCTCTTTCCTCTGCACACAGCCGAGCATCCTCAGCTGCTGCTCACAAAAAACAACAACTCACAACCCCGGAGCTCAGCTGACCACCACGAATACACCACTGAAGAAGAGTGTGAAGGCACTTCTACAACAGGTGGGCGAAATACTTTCATTGTTTTGTTTTGGCATAGTTTATGAGGAAATGCAGAAGTTATGAAGAGGTTATTTACGTCACCATGTGCATGTGTGCTTTATTGTTGTAACACATTTGTTTTTCCTTCTTTTTAACCTTCATATATGCTAATATATGCTATCCTCGTGATGTTATTTTAATACCCTTTATATTGTAGAAATGTATCTTATTCTAAAAAGCTGAGTCTTATTCCATCGTCTCTATTTCTGCTCATTATGAACCTTCTTTTCTGAAAGACAAACAATATTTTAAAAAGAAATGCATTTGTGTTTTTCACTTGAAAGCAGTTTTTATCAACTGGATAATCAGTAACTCGGTATCCCATCCGTGTAGTTTATAGAATGCAAATATTAGAATAAAAACACATTTCACAATAGCTGAAGAAAATACAAACTATCACCAAATTTGAACCAAATCTGAAACCAAAATGACTTGATACTAAACAAACAACATGATATCAAAGTATATTGTTTGGTAAAGTATCAGAAAGGCAGTATAACTCACTATGGAGTACCACAGACTTGTATATTTAAATGAATTATATAATGAAGCAGATTCAAAAACAGATAAAATAACATCAACATATTCTGCATCCCTGTTACAGGATCATAATTATTAGGGAGTTGTGTCTTAACTAATTAAATGGACAGTTTACTTCTGTCTGCAAATAATGAAACGAGATGAAACCTAACGTGAGAAATGTGCCTCATGTAGAGAGCACAGACACAAACAGGTGAGGATTAAAGCTCCGTCACGACCACACACCTTCGGCCCTCGACTCCTCCCATCATGTCTCACACTTCCCCGAGTCTCCGGCCTGAATGTCAGCAGTGTTGCGACGTGATGGAAAGGCTGCTGTTTACACGGGCGCTGGTGTCGTCAGAGCTGCCATAACAGGGGCTTCAGGGCGAACAGATCTGGTCTTATGGGCCCCCGGTCTGTCTGGGAGTGGACCTCGCCAGCGGCTGAATGAGCTCAGTGTGCAGTCGGCTCACTCGCACAACTCAGCTGCTGAAGTCCAGACAGTCCTGGAGAGACACTCCCTCCAGGGTCTCACACACTTTTCACAGCGTTAGGGGCGTTGGAAAAGCTGTAAACTGAAAGTTGGATGAATGAGAAAAGCAGTAGTCTCGTCCTCTCATGTGCAGAGGTGGAGGAAAGTAGTCCATCCTGGAAACATATTGTCGCAGTCACTTTCTCACTGAGTGGGAATTTCCTGCCGAAGTTAGAACAGCTTTGGTTGTTTCCATAGACTGTATTTAAGAAGTGGACGTAGTAAAGCATAACCCAGAAATTCTAATTTGAATCTGTACATTTCTCTGTAACTGTTGTAACCTTGGCAGGAAATAGTGTGTTGTTGCTCGGCGCTAACATGAAGATTTGAAAGCAGGTTTTCAGGGGCTTTAAAGAATCAAGTAAAGGCAACAAACGACAAAAAGTAAATGTGGTAATAAAATAAATTTCTAACTTAAATTTCAACTTTAATTAAGTCCTAAATTTAATAATTCACTTGTCACACAGGCAGTTAGTATAAGATAGTATATTTTTCAGGTTGTTACTCAGATGGAGTAACAACAAACATTTACTCTTGAAAGAACTGGAGCGCCTTGTTTTCCTGTGACGAAATAAGAGCGCTGGCTGTTAGAGAGTTGTAGTCACTCGACCGGCACGTCGACGTCACAGAGATGTTTTATTTTGGGAAATGTCATTGCTGTGTTTGCTTCGGAAAACTGGAATCATGTCTGTTTGAGACACTATAGGTGGAAACAAGTTAACCCTCCTGTTATGTTGCGGGTCAAATTGACCCGTTTCAAAGTTTGAAAATCTAGAAATAATATTTGAAAGCACTTTTTTTGTATGAAACTTCTTCTGCTTGCCTTAATTAGTGTAATCAACGTGAATTATTATTTTTTTTAATTATCATGTATTTGCAACCCTCCCCCCCCCCCCCCCAGCAGGTTTATATTACAGAGATGATGTTCGGGTCAATTTGACCCGGCAGTGAAAGTGGAGGCTATAAGGGGTCCGAAGGGTCAAGTTCAGACCATTTCTTTCTTTGAAAATGTGAGACAACATATTTCTACCTCCCACCATGTTTCACCCCATTTCACACACACACGTGCGCGCACACACACACACACACACACACACAATCACAATATTTCATCTCAATCTCACACGCACACTACCGCACTTGTGTGAGAAAAACGGATACTATTTTGGCGGGAACCTTTTATTTTCCCGCCCACACTTAGCAGGGGAGGGGAGAAACATACGAAAGGGTTGCTTGGGAGTCCTACCAAGATTACACTCTGCAGACACACACAACACAGCAGCTTACTGTAGGACAGCACACACACACACACACACACACTCATTCATTGTGTTCATATCTTGTTATTTTTTGTTTCTTAACACTATAAATAAACAAATAGAGTTTACTTTCAATACAAATCCTTATGACTCATTTGGCTTGATTTTGAGTGAGCGGGTCAATATGACCCTGAACAGCAGAGGTGTCTCATCTCTATTTATCTACATCACCCCATGAAAAAAAGAAAGTTTCAAAATGTAAAACAAATTTAGAAAGAAATACATGTTATGGTAGTCTAATGCAATTTATAGCTAGGTTTTTCCAATATACCTAAAAAATAGTTTTTTCATGAAAACGAGTGAGATATCTGAATTGAACTATGATCTATGGAGGGGTGAATAACTCCATTCTAATAAATACTGATTGAATTGTTAGTAATGGTGTTGGTGATGAGGCACAAACTATATTTATTAGGAATTTCTGGTTTCTGACAACTTTTGGATGATTTCCATGTGTTTAGTGTGCATTTGTAGCAGGTAGCAACCTCCAGAAAAGCCAATGCTGAAGTATCTTAAAAGCTGCATTCTCTCTAGTGTCCACCAGGGGGCCACTCCTCTGGTTGTATAGAAGTCTATGAGAAGATGACTCTACTTCTCTCTTGATTTATTACCTCAGTAAACATTGTAAACATGAGTTTATGGTCTCAATCTCTAGTTTCAAGTATTCTTCAATGCAGCATGATGTTCATTTAGTAAATTATGGTCCAAATAGAGTCAAACAGACCATAAAGCAGGGGATGCTTTAGGGCGGGACTACACAGTAACTGACAGGCAACGGCTGTAATCCAAGATGGCGACAGCAAAATCGCCAAACTCAAGGCTTCGAAACATCAGTCCACAAACCAATGGGTGATGTCACGGTGACTGTGTGCACTTCTTATAGACAGTCTTTGTGATACACCATTAGCAGAGTGAAATATCTAGTTTAAATGACACATGCTCCCTTCAACAAATAATTCATTTTCAAAACAAACTGCTCTTTGTCAATTGATCAGCTGGGATAGGTACATACCGCAGAACAACATACTACTCCAGGGATAGCTACATACCGCTGAACAACATACTACTCCAGGGATAGGTACATACCGCTGAACAACAGTAGCATTCCACTCCAGGGATAGGTACCTAGTGTAAAACAAACTAAATAGAAACACAATGTTCTGAACTTCTGGAAAGTTCTATGACATCCAGGATAAACAC
The DNA here is from genome assembly GCA_028022725.1 of Lycodopsis pacificus. NCBI lineage: Eukaryota > Metazoa > Chordata > Actinopteri > Perciformes > Zoarcidae > Lycodopsis > Lycodopsis pacificus. The sequence continues at coordinate 29,932,710 of CM051690.1, read as the reverse complement.
ACTTAAACGAAGCTTTGGGTGTGCAACTGTGGGTTTGCATGTGCCTCACACACGTTAACATATCAGTGCAAGTCTTTACAAAAAGCTAATACAACAATACCATACAGTTTAATAAATGAACAGACTATGTGATGAGCTGATTACGTTCGGTGAAGAAATGAAGCTAAGACAATGGACCACAATAGACTAACGTGCAACACTAAAATGAGTTTGAGCTGGTTTTAATGTTGCTCCTGGGATAACACACACGTAACGTTACTGTTAGCGTTACCTCAACTCTTCATCGTCTTGAACACACATCGGTGATTTCTCGTCCGCTCTCCCTTTTGATAATCGTCCCGTTTGCGGTCCTACAGTCGGTCCTACAGTCGGTCCAATAAGAGCACAAGTAAACACAAGTTAGGTTACTAACGTTACATCTTAACTCTGTAATTGGTGATTCACTTTATTTATGTGAACTTAACTTGCTATGCTGTTAGCTAGCTAACCTTTCTAAGGCTAATTTAGCTCAAGTTAGCAAATGTTACAGAGCTAGCTCCGCTAATATTAGCAACCTAATGTAATGAAACGAACCAAGTGAAACATTATCTGAGATGTTAACAGTTCAATAATCATCAAGACAAAACAATACTGGATACTTTGAATTTCGGGTTTGTAACAGTTTGAATAATAAAAATATTCTTTCGTCATTACAGATACAATAACCTATATAGACAGTACGATGTAGATGGATCGTGATTCACTGAACTTGTGTAGAGAACCGTATATCCACCACTTCACAAACGATACTGTATTATGCTGATAAATTACAGTAATCTGCTGTTATGGCTAATTGACGGCATTGACTGTTAATTTACATGCAATGGACAATTAATATGATTTTACATCCCATCATCATAATAGAAAGGAAAATAATATTTCTCAGATGACATCTTTACGATGTATTAAATTCTTAATGTTCTGTGTTCTGATGTTACAAAGAGTTTTTACTGACTTGGATTTTTGCTAATGTTCCTTTTTTTAATTTCAGGTAAAACATGATAAGGAGGATTGTGTTGCTGTCTGTGTGTTTACATGCCATCTCAGCAGCACTTGATTACATGTATGAAGACCCCTCCTCTATGGGTAAGAAATAATATATCATTATTATAATTAGATGGTAGAAACATAAGTGATAAAAATCATCGGCGATCGGTGTGCGGCCATCTTCTCTTCCATGCATGTCATTGCCATAACCAGCAGTCTAGTCCTTTGAGTGTATTCACCATAAAACTCTTGCTGGTCTATTCCACAGACCCGGAGAGTGGGCTGATGAGTGTGATCATCCCTCTGGAGGAGCCACAGCTTCCTCTACTGGGAGCCACGTTGGTACTACCCTGTCACTTTGAGGTGAGTAATCATGAGCTTTTACTTTATGTTTGTTTTGAAAACCAGTATGTTTTCCCGCTGTATATATATATATGTACTTTAAAGGGATAGTGCACCCCAAAACACATATTTATATTTCTCCTCTTGTGTTTCCTCTATGGTGTTGCTGTTTCCCAAGTAGGACCACAAGGCCCCAGCAGACCCTGCTTAATGGTCTATTTGACTCTAAATGGACCATCATTTACTAAATGAACATCATGCTGTATTGAAGAAGACTTGAAACTAGAGATTGAGACCATGAACTCATGTTTACAATGTTTACTGAGGGAATAAATCAAGAGAGAAGTAGAGTCATTTTCTATAGACTTCTATACAACCAGAGGAGTCGCCCCCTGATGGACATTAGAGAGAATGCAGGTTTAATGCTCTTCAACATTGGCTTTACTTTTCAGAACTGGAGGTTTGGCGCAGATCCAAGAATTATTTAAAAATATTCTTAACATTACCAGATAGGACATTTCCAAATTATACATTTTCATATTGTATGACATTGTGGGCTCAAGCTTCTACAATCAAACATCGCACATCCCAATTTATCCTCATACAATCAAGCACGGAAAGTAATCGACAAAAGCCTGTCCGGTTGCATCACTGTCACATACTAACAAAAACAATTTGTTTTCAGATGTGAAAAATGAAAATGGAGGTGAACTGTGTTGTTGTTGTTTCCTACGTAGGACCACACCGCCCCAGACCCCGGAGCTCCCACCATCGCTCCCCTCGCTTATCGCATCAAATGGAGCCTCGTCACCAAAGAAAATGTCACGCCTATCTTAGTGGCTTTGCAGGGAAAGGTGCAAGTCAGCGAGCGCTTCCTGGACAGAGTTCATCTGGTGGAATACCCCTTGACTTCCACGGATGCGAGCATTAAGATATCCGAGCTGCGCTCCAGTGACACAGGAGTCTACCGCTGTGAGGTCCAGCACGGCATCGAGGACAACCACGACATTATCCATGTGCAGGTTCAAGGTGAAGAAATGGCCTACTTGACATGACCTGCCATAACTCTTGAAGTCACGGTGCAAATGCAACTAAATTTAGAAGACAAGTGCACGAATCTGCTCCAAGCGATTCAGCAACATGTGTTGTTATTCTGCCTATACGTGGCAGGTAGTTATGTCTAGTTTTGTGGTATTGATCATCAAAAGATGATACTTAATTCATTCTCAGCAGAACTAAAGTCCTTGTTTAACTCTGTAGGTATGGTGTTCCACTACCGGGCAATCATGGGCCGCTACACTTTGACCTTTGAAAAGGCAAAGGCAGCATGCACCCAGAACAGTGCCGTCGTCGCTTCAGCCGAACAGCTTCAAGCTGCCTACGACGATGGATTCCACCAGTGCGACGCCGGCTGGCTCTCTGACCACACAGTCAGGTCAGTTTGTCATATGATGGGCAACAACAACTCTTTACTATATCTATTCATAACAAAGGGGTAGAGAGACATGACACACTCGGGGTGTTAACTCACAAACATGAAACTCACATGCTAAGGATAGCGGAAAACACACTATACTGTATGAAAGTGTCCAACAAACACCTAAAATACTGGCCATCCAAATGGCAATTGTAATGTTTATTCATTTACTAAATACACTTAAAAAGTGCTGAAATTCTTTGACACTGTTTCAAAACTCTAAGAGACCCACATAGACCAGTTTTGTCTCTTTTGCTGAAACTTCCTCAATTGTGCAAAATAGTTTGCATAAAACTAGATAGTTGAATTGCAACACGGCTAGTTTGTGCTTGAGAGTTTTTGTTATTGAAGACACCGAAGCTCATTTCCATTTAACCGAAGGTACCCGATCCGTGATTCTCGTGCGAACTGCCTTGGCGACAAAGATAAGCTGCCTGGGGTCAGAACATACGGAGTGAGGGACCTCGATGAGACTTATGACGTCTACTGCTACGCTAAGGAGATGACAGGTACACTGAGATCAACACCGCAAAGTTTGCGTTTGTGATTGTTGTGGGAATTCTCTTACATTTTCAGGTTTGGGGATGTTTTTAAGCTCAATCCTTATTTTACTCATTGACTTTAATGAACCTCTCTTATTTGATACAGGCAGAGTTTTCTACACCGCTTCTGCAAAAAAGTTCACCTACTCTGAGGCGGTGGAGGCGTGCTTCAATCAGGTAGCTCAGTTGGCCACTACTGGTCAGCTCTACCTGGCCTGGCAGGGTGGGATGGATGTCTGCAACGCCGGCTGGCTGGCAGACAGGAGCGTCCGTTACCCCATCAGCATCCGTCGGCCGCAATGTGGAGGGGGTCTGCTGGGGGTGCGAACTGTTTACCGCCACACAAACCAGACAGGATACCCACTTCCTGCGTCCCGCTACGGCGCCTTCTGCTACACAGGTGGGCCATCGTTTAGAAAAAGTCCCCCTTAACCAACAAATACATGACACTGGATGTTCGTAAAGACAGCAATACTTAATGTTTGGAGTGGCGGAGGGAGCGGAGGGAGCTCAATATTTGTTTTTTTAGGTTTACTGGTTTGGTTTAGTCTCACCGCTCTCATCAACGTTGTTTCAGTGAAAAGCTTTATTAAACACACGATACGTTACCTGTCCAGCGCCAAGCAGCAACCAGATAGCATTAACGACAACTAGCTGATGAACATAGTGGAACACTTAGCAGTTAAAGAGACAGATATTTTCCTCAAGCTCAAAAGATCTCACCAAGCTGACTGAGCAATGTGTATACTGGTAGTTATGTTAGCCGTTAGCCAAGCACAGCGTCCAAAACAATTACAGCGAGCAAACCATTTTCCACCACTGTGCCTCTGGCTGCAGAGTTGTAATATTGGACCTACATTCATCAGGTGGACACAAAGAAAAGCTTCAAATGAATGCGAATGTTCTGTGTCTGCTGTGTTAATAGACTGTTTGCCTACACATTCACCTTATCACCTGTATAACGTATGTCAACGTTGTGTTTAAAGTTTGCGCTGTCCCAAGTGGCAAAAGAAACGTGTGCAGGTTTACACGTTTTACATGACAAGTGGACCGTACAAACTCAATATTATTGGATGGTACTTTAACATACTAGATATACCCTGTAGTGAAGACAAAACAGGTGTTTTCCAAGAAGGAAATGTGGAAGGATTTATCCATATTTTGCAAATATACTTGATAATTGTATGAAAGTAAAATTGTTAATTTGTTGTAAATACCGTTAACAAGAGAAGAGAGCCCAACGTATGAACCAACATAACCAGAGCTACAGCAGAGATCCATCACTAATCTCTCTCTCCTCAATCACCTCAGAGGCCCCCGTTGGGATAGGTTTGGGCATCATAGACGAGGGAAGCGGCACGCTGGATGTGGCCGCGGTGACAGAGAGCGAGGCGGTCGGAGAGGTGGAGACTCAGCAGCCTACCTTCACAGAGAGCCCTACCGGGCTGCCAAACGTCACAGAGGTCGCCATTGACCTGATAGAACCAGCCACCGCCCAGCCCGATACAGGAAGAGAGCCCAGCAAAGGCTCTGTGACGTCTCCAACGGGTCAGTAATACTGAACTGCTGATGCATGGTAGAATAACTGCATAGTGTCCAGTCGCATGTTGAAGTGAGAGGGATGGACTTCGGGAGCGGAAGGAGAATTGAGGGAGGAAGGGATGAGAGTTGTGGGATGAAGGGGTAGGGTAAAGGGACGAGGAGGTTAAAAAGCAGGGGATGCTAAGCTAAGCAAATGTTCACGTTTCTTTTTAATTCTTTGCAATGGGAGCGCTGCGTATTTACCAGGCGGCAACCTCGAGTTCTGCAAAGTGAAGCCAATGCTTCATGTGTTAAAGCTGCATTCTCTCTAATGTCCACCAGGGGGTGACTCCTCTGGTTGTATAGAAGTCTATGAGAAAATGACTCTACTTCTCTCTTGATTTATTACCTCAGTAAACATTGTAAACATGAGTTTCTGGTCTCAATCTCTAGTTTCAAGTCTTCTTCAACACGGCATGATGTATGCTATATGGCAGGCTGAATACAGCGTATTCTGAATACAGCGTACGTCACTCCTCCGCATTCCAAATATGTTAACTTCTGTTCATCGGTTGCAAAAACAACAACATGAAGATGGACATAATCCAAGATGGCGACGGCAAAATCGGCAAACTCAAGGCTTCAAAACATCAGTCCATAAACCAATGGGTGACGTCACCATACGTCCACTTCTTACAGTCTGTGGTATTTGCATCTATCCTGCGCTGCACGTTTGTTATATTCGGGTCACAGAGAGTTGAAAAATTGTTCAACTCTGGGCAAAATGCTTGTCACTGTCAGTTTTACCCAGCTGTCCAATCACATTGGAGGAGGGATGGGACAAACACTACAAAGAGCAGCCGTCACATCCTACATGTAGGCCAAGTAACAGCAGGTCCGTCCTCTTGCTCTTTATGCCTCAGCCTTCCCTTCCCTGAAAAAACAGGTGCCGCGCCTCATTGCCCTTCTTTGTTCTGCATTTAATAACAATCAAGTACTGAATTAGTTTTGAAACTATCATCCATGGCATTTAAAAATAAATATTATACCTAATAATAGCCTCACAATGAAGCTTATAGCACAAAATTAAGGATAAATTAAGACAGTTGCACAAAACAAAAAAATGGCAATAATACAACAACAACAAAATCAAGCTCTACGCAGCCTGGAAAAAAGGTTTTGACAAGTGCTGAGCTAGCTGGCTGGTGGATCGTAGCGTCCGCTATCCCATCAACAAACAACGCACTGAGTGTGGAGCTGCGAGATCAGGAGTGCACACTGTGTACGCTCACCCCAATCAGACTAACTTCCCTGAACTTGATGCCAGATTTGATGCATACTGTTTCAGAGGTACATACTTGGCTGTTGTCTACCGGGCTGATTTATAAAAACATTTTGCATCATTCATTCATCATTTTCAAGAAGCTATATTTAAATTATGAACAAATTACTTTCTTACCAGTGCACATGTCATTTTATTTCCTTGTCTGGATCAGGAGACTTGTCTGGCTCTGGGGACTTGGCCGGCTCTGGAGACTTGTCTGGATCTGGGGACTTGGCCGGCTCTGGGGACTTGTCTGGCTCTGAAGACTTGTCTGGATCTGGAGACTTGTCTGGCTCTGGGGACTTGGCCGGCTCTGGAGACTTGTCTGGATCTGGGGACTTGGCCGGCTCTGGGGACTTGTCTGGCTCTGGAGACGTGTCTGGATCTGGAGACTTGTCTGGCTCTGGGGACTTGGCCGGCTCTGGAGACTTGTCTGGATCTGGGGACTTGGCCGGCTCTGGGGACTTGTCTGGCTCTGGAGACGTGTCTGGATCTGGAGACTTGTCTGGCTCTGGGGACTTGGCCGGCTCTGGAGACTTGTCTGGATCTGGGGACTTGGCCGGCTCTGGGGACTTGTCTGGCTCCAGTGGCTCAGGAGCTCCCTCTGGAGATCTGCCACAGATGGTGCTGTCCTCTCCATCCAGTGAGTGGGCATCAACAGAAAGCACCACAGGACCACAGGAGGCCCTTAGTGGGGGTAAACTGTCACAGACCCCTGGTGACGTCAATGGAACTCCCCACCCTGTGCTTGCCCCTGCAGGACTGGCTGCTCCTCCCACTGCAACTACACCAGCCTCTGTGCAGACACCAGGCGTCGTTGAAGGAACTTCAACTACAGTGGAGGGTAGGTCAACCTATTCTTAATTATTTTTGTCATTAGCAGGTGGCAATTTCCGATTTCTGCCGGATGAAGCCAATGCGGAAGTGTCTTAAAACGTGCACTCTACTGACCAGTAGGAGGCGACTCCTCTGGTTGCAAAAAGAAGTCAGATTGTATAGAAGTCTTTGAGAAAATGACTCTACTTCTCTCTTGATTTATTCCCTCAGTAAACATTGTAAACATGAGTTTATGTCTCAATCTCTAGTTTCAAGTCTTCTTCAATACAGCATGATGTTCATTTAGTACATGATGGTCCATTTAGAGTCAAACAGACCATAAAGCAGGGGATGCTTTAGGGCGGGGCTACACGGTGATTGACAGGTTGCTTCTGCTACCAGAGACTTAAACGGCGTCTATACGTCACTCTTCCGCATTCCAAATATGGTAACCTCTGTTCATTGGTTTGCGAAAAAAACAACATGGCGACAGCTGTAATTCAATATAACGATAAACGGAAGAAAAAACAAACAAATCGTAGCAAAACGCATGAAAATATAAATGAATGGTCTTCATTTTTCTTCTTTGATAAGTGGCCATGGTATAAGCTGGATATTTCCCTTGTTGAGGTGTCCATTTATCAGAAATAAATGGACTCCGCGGGGGGCAGACATTCCGGCCTCTACGTCGTCCAATAAGTCATGATCATGGACACCTCGGCGGGCTTTATCCCTTACATATAATAGGTTTGAACAGTTCAGATCAGACTTGTAAGAATCTGTCTTTTGAAAGCAGTTTTTCTAGGTGGTTTAAACCCATGTGAACACAACCCCTGCGGTGCAGCTTTATGCACAGCAGAGAAAGGGGTTGCTCTCTGCCATGGTAAGTCCCAAAAACGGTTGAAAGTAAAAAAAATGTTTCTTCCTTCTTTCTCCGAAAACTTCTGAATTCAATACTGTGTGATGATGTTTTGTTTTAACAGACTTCACCAGTCGCGTTTCTCTGAATGTCTTTGTTGTTGAGCACTTTGCATGTTTTGTGTTGTTGGTCTGCATTCTGTTTATTAATCAGCTTGTCAGTTATATTTTCAGATGCGTATTGAACTGGTTGTGATCGTATTTCATGAATCAGTATTACTAGACTGACCAACAGTCAGTTTTCTCTCCCTGCTCTTCTGTCCTGATGTGTTGTGCCTCATCATTTTGCTGTGTTTTGTGTTCCCTTGAATTCCTTGTCATCATTTTGTCCCTCTGGCTATGGTTCTCTGTGTTCCTGTGGCAGACTGAATGTTTGCATGTCAAATATGCATCAGCTCTGCTCTGAGGTTGCACAGCCTCCGTGTCACACGTCTTATCACAATTGTCTTCAAGCCTACATGTTGTTTTTGGTTTGCTGTGCCAGTACGTCGCCTCCGCTCTGCTTGATGCATGCCTAACCCGGGGCAACATATGTGCTTTCTGGCACCATATGGGTGCTCTCATCTGCTGCAACCACAGATTCAAACATGAACTTACTGCAGATATTACGATTATTAGTTGTCCTCTTTGCAGAAAGTTGGTATATTTCAGTGAATATCTTTATCATTTAGCAACTTCAAAGACCTCAAGTAATAAGATTTATCAAAAGTGTGCAGTCAGTCTTAGTTTGCATCAGAGGGTTGCAGCAGCTACAGTATTGTTCACTTACTTGTCAGTCGCGAGGTGTGATAGTCCATCTCTCACAGCTTTATCTCCCTCACCTTGCTGGCCAACCTCCCATCCCCTCCCCACGTTGAAGCACTAGTGTCACCCGCCCCCCTTTCTTGCAGAGGTAGATGTGTGCCATCCCAACCCTTGTGCCAATGGAGCCACCTGTGTGGAGAGGGCAGACTCTTACAAATGCTTATGCCTGCCCAGCTATGGAGGGGAACGCTGTGAGATTGGTATGGGATCAGCTTCAGCTAATAAATACTAACAACAGCCTCTCAAAAATAACCGGAGAGAGAGAGAGAGAGAGAGACGCTAAACATCACGACTCCTCCGACACTCTACTTCTCTCTTGATTCATTACCTCAGTAAACATTGTGAACATGACTTCATGTCATGTCACAGCGTAGGAAAGCACATTACCAGCGCCAAATAAATGACAACTTTGTTCTGATCGTTTCCTGTGACCAGTGTTGTGTGGAAGCATATGGGGGAATTTGTACGCTAGCTAGGTAGCCAGCCGCCCGCTGGTTGGTTTGCTGGTTCCACCATGCTTTGTTGCTGCACTGGTTACAGATGATGAGTCCAACAGCGGCCATCTTTCGATATCTCTAATAGTTTAGCCTTCTGCGTGAGCGTGCATCAGCCGTGGCCGCTGAGGAGGTTAGCAGAAAGCTAAGCTAAACTATTAGGAACATTTCCTCTCCATCTCTGAAACACTTCGCCGATATCGTTGCTCGCTAGAGCCTTGGATCACAGTTTATCTTCTCACTTGTATGCAATATCAATTGTGGCACCCAACAACACAGCAAGACGGCATTTTTAATGTGTATCTTTACCCACTTTACTCTGAGGGGTTTCCTGTTGGCCTCAAGTCGTTTCTTTGTGTTGTCTCCAGCTAACACTGCGACACAATCATGACGTTGGCTGTAAAAGGGTCTATATGGGTCCATAAAAGCAACCAAAGGGCCAGTTCACCCCAATCACAAAAAATGTATATATATTTTGCTCATCAAGTAATGCAGTAAACAGATGTTTTGATGTAGTTTTGCTGGCTTTTAAACGCCACCACAATCACAATCTACTTCAATCCATCAAGACTTTTCTCAATTTGTTGATTCTTCGTATATCGTGGAGGCATGATAGAAAAAGTTCCGTTTCATTCAAGAATTCAAAGTAACACAGGGTGAGTAATTGATATACTAACGGTCATTTTTGGGGGGTGAATTATTACTTTACGGTGTGTTGAGACAAACATTGGGTAAATGTGAAAATATCTTTTTGTGTAATCTGGGTGAACTGATCCTTTAAACTAAACAAAGTCATGAAGGTGGAGGAAGAGAATGAATGAATGAAGCCTTTGAATGTTACAGTAAAAGGAAAAAAAGGGAAATTCACAATTGCATCACTGTTGGGCTGGGCTCTCTCTGCTGAAGTGTAGCATTATACATCATTTTCCATTCTGCATCGGGACGTTTGTTTTGTGCGTCAGGGTGGAAAAATATGATCATCACTGATTCACAAGACAAGTACTGCAAATGTAGCTGAAACTGAAACACTACATGGGTTGTGAACAATATCAAGCACTTCATCCGCTGCTCAAGCACAGAAAGAATAAGAACACAGAAGAGCTTCTCATCATCAGATGCTGTGCTTTAGTTTGCTGAGTCTCCGAGGCCTAAAAAAATAACAAATATACTAAACTATACTGAATATACACACGTATATTTAGGTGAAAGTGTGTTCAGAGTGCCGTTGATTGAATGAGCGTTGACTCTTTGGTGTTGCGGCTGCAGATGAGCAGCGGTGTGCGGACGGCTGGACTAAGTTTCAGGGGAACTGCTACCTGCACTTCTCTGACAGAGAGACGTGGCTGGACGCAGAGCAGCACTGCCGGGACCTGAACGCCCACCTGGTCAGCATCATCACGCCAGAGGAGCAAGGCTTTCTCAACTGTGAGTGGATCATGTGTGTGTGTGTGTGTTTTTTTGTTTTCACAGAGATGGAGATGGTGAAAAATACAGTCTCAACACTTTTTTTTCTCCCATAGCAAACGCGACGGACTACCAGTGGATCGGGTTGAATGACAAGACAGTAGAGAATGATTTCCGCTGGACAGATGGCACTCCACTGGTGAGTGAGGGCTTTATACTGGTGTGTTGCTCCCATTATAGGAAGGGGAAAGTATAGAATAGTATAGAATAGAATAGTATAGTATGGTGTAGTGTGGTGGTTCCCAAGCTGTTTGGTTTCTCCCAGAAGGTTTTGTTTTGATACTCTTCTCTTCAAAACAACCACAAAGAGATAAACGACTACAAAGAGATGCAAAACAACCACAAAGAGACATTATACGACTACAAAGAGACGCAAAACAACCACAAAGAGACATTATACGACTGCAAAGAGACGCAAAACAACCACAAAGAGACATTATACGACTGCAAAGAGACGCAAAACAACCACAAAGAGACATTATATGACTACAAAGAGACGCAAAACAACCACAAAGAGATAAACGACTACAAAGAGATGCAAAACAACCACAAAGAGACATTATACGACTACAAAGAGACGCAAAACAACCACAAAGAGACATTATACGACTGCAAAGAGACGCAAAACAACCACAAAGAGACATTATACGACTGCAAAGAGACGCAAAACAACCACAAAGAGACATTATATGACTACAAAGAGACGCAAAACAACCACAAAGAGATAAACGACTACAAAGAGATGCAAAACAACCACAAAGAGACATTATACGACTACAAAGAGACGCAAAACAACCACAAAGAGACATTATACGACTGCAAAGAGACGCAAAACAACCACAAAGAGACATTATATGACTATAAAGAGACGCAAAACAACCACAAAGAGATAAACGACGACAAAGAGATGCAAAACAACCACAAAGAGACATTATACGACTACAAAGAGATGCAAAACAACCACAAAGAGACATTATACGATTACAAAGAGACGCAAAACAACCACAAAGATACATTATATGACTACAAAGAGATGCAAAACAACCACAAAGAGATACAGTATGACTACAAAGAGATGCAAAACAACCACAAAGAGATAAACGACTACAAAGAGATGCAAAACAACCACAAAGAGATACAGTATGCCTACAAAGAGATGCAAAACAACCACAAAGAGATACAGTATGACTACAACGTGACACAGACCAACTATAAAGAGATGCAAAACAAGAAACAAAACCACAAAAAGACATAAAACAACTACAAATAAAAACATCACTAAAAGAAGACGCAAAATGTCCACAGAGAGACACAAAAGTACCTCATTGATGAATGATGACTGAAAAATGAATAAGTGTCTCTATTTCTTTGGTCTAATTCTTTGCCAACTAAAGCAATGAAAATAGCTGTTTGCACTTGTTTGTTGTCTGAGCAGGTGAATGCCAAAATAGCAATAAACACAAGCTCAGCTGCACCACTCAACACAGGCAGCTGTATACGAAGGCACAAAAAAAACAGGTGCAAGCAGAAAAATGAATTGACTTCATTACTGGGAGTTTGTATGAGAAACAGCACTGTGTTTCAAATAGCATGGCTGCGTAGGTGGACGCTTGTTGCTTCAGGTACCAGTTTGACCACTAGAATGATGAGTCGGAGGCCAAAACACCGCACAGCAGTTTATAATACGAGACAGGATTTCTTTAACTCTGGAAAGTTTCTGCAAAACGTTGATCCAGGTCTACCTTTGTTGCTGGAGCAATCTGGAGGACACCTTTGAAGAGAAGGGGCTGCATGTTTTCATAACTCCTGCTTACTTGAAGTGCAGAGTGATGGAAAGCAAAAGAGATTGAAATGAACCGTTGTGTGTTGTGGTCCCTTTTACCTGTTTGTTAGTGTCTGCGTTTACCTTGTAGTAAAAGCATCTGTACCCTTCCTCCTCTGCTTCAGCAATACGAGAACTGGAGGCCGAATCAGCCGGATAGTCACAGCAGCTCTGGAGAAGACTGTGTGTCGATGATCTGGCACGAGAACGGCCAGTGGAACGACGTGCCCTGCATCTACCGCCTGCCGTTTACCTGCAAGAAAGGCCCGGGTATGTTGGTCCGGACGAAGGTTTTAAAGCTGTGTTGATCCATTTACATGACACTAGGGTTAAAAAAAACAACGAAAAACCCACCAAGATAAGGTGACAGGCTATGAATATTATCGAAGGTGGTGAATGTAAGAGCTGCTGAAGTGGAGATTTCTGCATCAGAGTCTGAGAACAAACTCATTGAGAGGAAACGTCTTAAAGAGACGTTTAGTTCCATTACAGACATTTAGAGACTCTACAGGTGAACAGAGTCACAACATGAACTCACAGATGTCAACATGAAACTTCACCACTTCATTGCTTACTTTAAGACAATCATTTTTTTGTATTACAAGCTTTCTGAAATGTTATGTTTAAATATGCAAATGAGGCATTATGTAATGGTAACTTTTGGGGAATTTAGGAGAAATCTACAGACGCAAACAGAGAAAGTACAATAAACACGTAAATGTGTAGTTTTCTTTCCACTAGTCTGAAAGAAGACCAAAATCACTGATCAGTGCATGAAAACAACAAGCTCTGGTTCTGTCCTCAGTGTCCTGTGGCGCCCCGCCAGAGGTGAAGAATGCCTTCATGTTTGGTAAGAAGATGGAGGAATACCGCGTCGACTCCATCATCCGGTATCAGTGCAGCCCCGGGTTTGTACAGCGCCACCTGCCGACGGTTCGCTGTAAAGCAGACGGACAGTGGGAGAAACCCCAAGTGCAATGTACTGCCGGTGAGTGCTCGTTATTCACCAAGTCTGGTAGAAAAAGCTTTGTGGCCGGTCAGGACAGTTTTTTAACTCACTGTTGTGCTTTGCAGCGTAAGAGCAGCAAGCGTCTGGCAGCCGGCAGCAAGCTTCACGAAAAAGAAAAGAGGAATGAATGGATCAAGAACTTTTGCAGAGCACAGATTTTTGCTTGAGGAGGGTCAAATCGTTGGAGTGCGACATCCTGTTTCGATCCCCCGGCCCTCATAATATATTTTAATTATACATGATCATTTTATTGCTCTGAGTTGATTTGCGTTGTATGTTTTGTAATGTAATTTTTGTTTCGTTGAAGTATTAGCTGGGATATTTTGCTTCACATGGGTTTTATAGAAGGCAGCATCTGTCTGGTTCCATGTGCTTTACTTTAGATCTGCAGGAAGAACTTGTAGCTCAGAGGTAAACATATTTGGGATTATTGGATGTGTTCTGGATTATTTCACACATCTAAAGTGGTTTCATTGGACACGATGTCTGGTTAAAGTAGCCTCCAGTTTCTTATATTGAATCTGCAGAGGACGAAGGGAAACCGCCTGTGACGTGTTGGCTGGTTTGGGTCTTTTGTCTTCTGTGCGTTTTAGTTGTCATCATCTTCCACGACGACGCTGTGCAGTGCATAGTGTATCTGTCAGTAAAATGAACCTGTTATCTATTAATGTTGGTCACCTCAGAGGAGAACATTACAGTGTGAAATGCCTGTTGTTGATGTCTTTGACTGCTTTCATTTGTGCACTCGTTGTGTTTTGTGTTTCTGTATTTGGGGGCTGTGCCCGCTTCATAATGTACTGTCACCAGCTGCATGATAAACCAAAGACGCGTGTGTCTGCTGCACACAACTCATGGTGACGTTGTGAATTCAAACTATAACTCTTGCTTGGGTTTGCGTGTGTCCACCAAGAATGTACATGTACAAGAAACCGATAGTTTGCGTCTCGTGACTGGTTCATGACCTGCCATGATACCGGGCTGCAACACGCAGATAAACACGAGTGTAATAATGTCCATTCTGTCACTTCCAATGAAAATTCAAACCCGATGTCAATTTGGGGACAAAGCGGTGATGTGTAAATTCATATGAAACACTGGTTCTTTGCACGAGGCAGGAAATAGAGAAATAATATATGAATTAAGAGAAACGCATATTTTCCTCATCCTCACATGATGTCAGAATGAACTCACACCTCTGAGTGTTTGTACTCGCATCCGTCGATGCCACATTAAAACTCTTCTGTCGATACCTTCAGGGTTCTTTTTGTATGACTCCGTTCCTTCAGCACAACAACTTGAGGATGTTTGTGGGTGTGAAACTTCTATAATTAGCAGACTGAAGACATCACCGCCCAGGTGTTCCAGACAAACAGGTCTTTCACGTCTCAGTGTTCTCAGTGTCTCTGGCATGCGGTCGAGGTAAATAGGACATGGCTAATTAGTATTTGCCCAACAGGGTGGCTCCCTCATGACTGAATAGGGTTCTTTTAAGGATCCTCCGCACCGCCACCCTTCACACACCGGTTGACCTCTCTGCCCCGGGCCTCCGGATGAATTCACTCGTTAAATAGTAGAAAACAGAAAAATGTTTGTACCCTAAAACATACTGCTAAGTGCTTCCTGCTGTGAGAAAACGATGTCACATTACAACACATTAGAAACACTGACGTTGTGTCAGAGGCCCCTGAATCTCAACATGGACACTTAAAAAATATATATCAGAACAAAAAAAGGTTACACAAATAACTCCATAAAAGGATAGCTCTATCATGGAATAACATGTACATGGGAAGACTGGTCAAAATAAGGTGTCTACAGGTATAGAACGATATTGTGACAGGTCGCTGCTGGTACCAGAGCTGCATGACGTCTCTGTGACTCCTCCGCATTCCAAATATGGTAACTTCCGTTTATCGGTTGCAAAAAAGCCAAGATGGCGACGGCCGTAATCCAAGATGGCGACGGCAAAACAAACCAACGCGAGGCTTTAAAACATCAGTCCACAAACCAATGAGTGACGGCCTTCACTACGTTAAGACTGACTTCCTGTTTTGATGCCGGTAGATGTGGTGGGGCGAGCTAGGAAGCTGTTGGTCTGTGAAAGAGCTACGGAGTAAGTGCGAAGGAAGCGGGGAATGTACATCTCATGCTGTGATGTCATGTAGGCTACAGTGAGTGAGGGAGCGAATCATCCATCTTCTGTTAATCACATGATCGGTTGTGCAGCGGTCTGTATCAACGCGTCTCTGTGTGATCAGCCCCTAATGCTGCATGTCCGCATGGATGCTAACATTAGCAATGTTGCTACTTCCTGCTACCCGCACAAACAATATGTCGTTATGAAAGCTGGGCCTCCACTGATTTCAACTCCATCACTCTTCGACCAAAACTCACTGAACCAGCACCCGAACAATAAACTTCACTTTACACAGCCATAATGTCTTACGTTTGCTGTTTTGTGAACAAAAGTCACTCAAATAACGGTTACTCCAATACCTCTGGATCTTTTTTGAGTCGGTTCCAACCGTGTCTCTTTATTTGCATGGCGTGGAGGAGCGTCTGCACACTTCACTCCAGCATTGAACAGCCTATCCTCAGCGGTCCATGTGAAAACACGGTATATGTCTCCATCTAGTGGATGAATTGTGGTACTGCACTCATCAATATTCTTCATAGACCAACAGTTTATGGTTTTATTTGGTTTATCTGGTTGATTGTTTTTGCTTTTCAAATCAAAATCACAAAAAATGTTGTATTTACATATAATTAGTACCTATGATGGCATGTAAATTGAATTAAATGAGTTTCACAGTTACCTGGAAAATTTTAAATGGCACAGATGGAGCCCAAATCTACACAAATGGCCAATTTGATGATTCCATCAGAACATGCTTTTACTAAAACCTCACCAACTTTGCTCTGCTTCACTTCATCATGATGTTGTGAAGTGGTTTACTTCAGATTTTGGGCTGCAAATGCATCATTCTAAAGAGATATTCACTCTACAAGTTTACAGTTTTGTTTGGTGGGAATTAAATCTTTCATCTATATTGTCTTCATTTACTCTGGCCCGGTAACTTATATATATATATATTATATATATATATATATATATATATATTATATATATATATATATATATATATATATATATGCTTACATCTTTACGTGTCACCTTTATTATGATACCAAGATTATTCAAATAAATCTTGTAGTTGCAGAGATACTCTATTCATTTTAGGAATGTCATTTTCAGGCAGGGGCCAAGGCAAGTGTGTTCACCCAAAAGCTTATTCATGAACTGTAACATCTATTTCATAATATATTTTATATTAATAGTAAATGCATTGTTTCCAAAAAGCCCCTAAAACAATTTCTAGAAGTAAAATGTCACCCATTAACTCCTCACAAAGTGATGTAAAAGAGACTGTGAAAATAAATAATTTACTTTTTTTTATCGTAAGGAATGTGCTGCTCGAAAAAAACCCACATGAGCAAACACACACAGATGATCCTGAAGTCCACATTTTCTTCTTCTTTGGTTCGTGGCAGTACTTGTTTGTTGGTGTGTTTGAGCTTCATTTAGCCAAATGGAATTCACTCAATGGACCTTTAAGAGAAAACCAAGCACATTTCTGGTGTGGGAGATTTTCAGATTGTTGCTGTACTACTAGTTGTTTTCTCTTCTCCCCACACTTTTCAAAATGTTTTTCAAATATTCTGTCTAGTCTAAGAGCCCTCAGAAAGTAGATGGCTCGAGAGGTTTATCCTTTAATTTCGAAATTAAATAAATATAATAATTCTGCAGGTACGTTTCATATATGTAGTCAATAAATAATAATACTAAATAAATAAACATTCATATCAGGTATTATCATGACTAAAAACTCAAACAATTGAATTGTATTTGTGGCTTTTATTATCTGCTGTGTCCCTTTTGTTTGCGGAACCAAAGACACCACAACTATGTTTCCGGTTGGACCACTAAACACGGGGGACTTCCGTCGGTGCCTCTTCAAGCTGGATAACGATGGCTTTCCCTGAGTTTACTTGGGAATAATTAAAGTTGTTTGACAACAAACAATCAATGCAAAAACACCCAGCACGTCGGAAGAATGTAACACAGTTACTGTGATTACTAACGTGATTTATTAAAAACAAAAGCTAGCCAAGTTAGCTAACCGATGCTAACTAAACGCTCCGTAAAAGTTGCTGGAAGTTATCGCCACAACACTGTTGCCGTTAGCTTTGGTAAGTCTTAAAACACACGTGGCGTTCTGTTGTGATGGACTGAGAAGAGGCTCAGCATCCACCGTTTGACTCGTCGATGTTGGCCGCTCATGCGTTTGCCCTGCGTTAGCGAGGAAGACGCCTTTCTAAAAGACGACGCGTTCATATAGTTTAATATCAGACAGCTGCAACACCCCGATTAGTATTAATAAGAAGTGTTGCTTGACTTGGCTATTATTTAAAATTGTTGTAAAATAACCTAGCTAGTTTAAAGGAAAATGTATTTATTAAATTTAGCACGTGTTTTAATATGTATCATATGTCACTGTCACTATAAATCTTACATGCTGTATAGATAGTAAATAGTTAAATATTTATTTGTATAGTTATTTGTACAGCCTAAAGACCACTTTACTTGTATGTAGACGTTTTATTTTAGTAGTGCTTTTCATATAGATTTACATCATATTTATTTGTGCACCTATTTATTCACACATTTGTGTTCATAACAGTTTATTATTTACCTTTTTTTGTCCAGCTGTGTTGTCCTTGTCTCCTTCATACATGCACTTACAAAGCATGCACATGATAATAGAAGTTTTCTCAGCCTGAGCTTTACTGCACGTGATTCTCTTCATTCGTAACTCGACTTTATTTGAAGGCAGATTGATATGTGTGTGATGATAGAACAATAGAGAACAGCAGCTTAGTTCTTAGGGTCTACAGACATGGTTTCATTTGTCATAGCAGTGAAAAGCTCAGGTGTGATTAAAAACATGAACAGTTCAGTAGAAGTGTCACAGTATTAATGTTATTAATTACAGTCAAATGTCTACTGTGAAAAAGGTCTATTCCTGCTGTTTAGATGACAGAATACTTCACTTTACCTGCCGTGATTGGAGACATGATAGTGAAGGAAATATTAATAATAATTACATTGTTTCACTGCTTTTATATTGCCAATTATACAACTTTATAAATAATGCAGCTGTATATGCACACACTGTATAAGGGCTCATCGAGAAGAAGAAAGATGAATATCTGACAAAAAGGTGACAAAATGTCAAGGATATAAAAAATATTGCATAAATTTGACATTGTAGATGTAAAACAGCTCAAAGTTCAGCAGCGATGACGTGATGTATCTAAAAGGCGTTGAGGTGAGTGCCGGACCTTCTGTAGAAAGTGTGTTCAGGACTTTAGTTGGTCGTAGCGTCACCATGTTGAGTCCATTCTGCCTCTCATGTGCTTTCTATTTGTCTGTGCAGGTTGATGGCCGGTGTCGCTCCGCCCGTCCCGTCCGCTCTGGCCTCATTTCTCTCCACGTTGCTTCCCCGGGGCTGCGCCGTGGGGCCCTCGCGGCTCTGCGGGGGCACGGTGGGGCTGTGGTGGGTGGGCCGCCCGCTGGAGGCCGGATCCCTGCTGGGGAGGGACGGGGACTCGGAGTGGGCCTACGAGTGTCACCCCGACCCGATGACTCACAGCCGAGACGGCGAACCCACGACGGACCCTGAATCCGAAACATGTCAGACCAACAGCACAGACGCAGAGAAGGTGATTTGAATGCACAGATTTGTTTCTCTCGTCTCCCGATTGGCTTTGGTTTGATTGACATTGTTTGTGGTCCCATTTAGATTCAACGTGTTTCATGATTTGACATCCAGCGAGCAGCAACTTCTTTACTCTGAAACCGTTTTATCGACCGTGTGCGAATCAATGCTTGTCATTTCGACAAAACACGAGGAGAGTCCCGAAAAGTGAAGCCAAAGCTTCATGTGTTAAAGCTGCATTCTCTCTAGTGGCCACCAGGGGGCGACTCCTCTGGTTGTATAGAAGTCTATAGAAAATGACTCTACTTCTCTCTTGATTTATTCCCTCAGTAAACATTGTAAACATGAGTTTATGTCTCAATCTCTAGTTTCAAGTCTTCTTCAATACAGCATGATGTTCATTTAGTACATGATGGTCCATTTAGAGTCACACAGACCATAAAGCAGGGGATGCTTTAGGGCGGGGCTACTGTGATTGACAGGTCTCTCTACCAGAGATGTATACGGTGTCTCTACGTCACTCCTCCACAGTCCAAATATGGTCACTTCCTGTTCATTGGTAACAAAAAAAAAACAAGATGCCGAAAGATGTGAAAAGTCGCCGCTGCTTCACAGATGACGTTTTTTGTTTTTACTAATCTCAATGTGCAAAGTCACTGAAATCAATACATATTCAAAGCACAACCGAACTATCAGATCATTCATAGTTTACACTAAGTGGGACTGAGTCAGACATGGACAGTAATTATCACGACTATGAATATAAAGGTAGCTGTCAGCAGTCAACCAATCACTGTAGACATGACCTCACGTTTCATTCATGAAACGTGAGGTCATCCATAGCAATTTGTTCTTAGTGTAGGAGTTTGCTCGCAGCAGCCTCGTAATAACTTATTATTTCTTATTTCGTGAGCACACCTGGTAGAAAATAAGATGGTTTGTGCAGCGTGTAAATACATTTGTAAACGTCTATGTTGTGTTTTGCAGGCACTGATGGAGAAAGCAGCAAATACAGAAGAAGCTTCAATACAAAGAGCCGTCTGGATCAAGTAAGTGGACTCACTGCTTCACACTGAAGGAACTGAAGCTCTCTGTGGAGTTATTGAAGCCTTTTTCACAGCAAATCAGCGCCTGGATTGGTTTGATGTATTTATTTTAAAGTGACTGTGAGGAACTGTTAACTGGTCCTGGTTTGTCAACGCTGTGGTTTATATTGTGTTGGAGGTGAAACTGGGAAAAAAAAAAAATTCTGCAACCAGTTTTAACACCTGTTTATGTTCATACAGTCCATTGTCCCATCGTCATATCTGACTTCATATGCATCAATGCACTCGGGTCCTTTCTGTTCTCTGTAATCTCTGAGTGTGTTTCAGAAGAAACATCCTCATGAAGCAGATTCCTCTTCACGTCAGACCCCGTTCTGTACAGTACAAATACTGTAAACTGTGATTATATACACATAAACATGTGCACCACATCTACATTCAGTTTAACGTCGCCCCTTTTGCGTTAATTTCCCCCTCAGATTTGCCTGCCGGGCGCGAAGCAGAGCCCAGCAGAACGTGTCGTGGCAGTGCGCCTGTGGAGAGGCGTGTGCGGCCGGCTGCGTGGAGGTGTGTCTGCGCGTGTGTCGGGACATCCAGCCGGGAACGGAGCTGCTGCTGTACGGAGGAGGCGACGCGGCGGGACGAGGTCAGACGGCAGACCGACACGACTCCACCGGACACACAGGTGACGACCGTTACAGGCTGACACACAGGTGGTCACAGAGCCATCAGCAGAAAAGATGAATTCATTACGTTTGATGAAGTCTGAGAGGATTCATTAAGTTATTAATAACCAGCGTCATCCCACAGTGAGATGATGGGATTGGTTTCATTTGCACGAGGACATTTATATGGAGAAATGAAACAATCACGGACAAAACAATACGGACTCGGCGTGCACGGGCCTTCAGGCTGCACAGTAATCCAGCATCATTTAACGTCTTCTCGTTGAACTACATAATCACATGATACAGCTCTCATCTCATGAAGTCATGACTTTACTGAAGATTTTTATTGACTCACAGCTTGAGAGCGTAAACACTTCCATTGTTTTTAATTGTTGGATTTAGTTCTGATAAAACCCTGGCAGTCGATGTAAAGCTGCGTTACTCAGTTTTTTGGCCTCTTGGCGGTAGAAATTTACAACAATTCATAAATCGCACCCGTCTGATATATTAAAGCCTCCGAAAGTCTTTGTGTTTGTGTCCAGCAGCTCACGTGAGTCCAGTATTCTCTCTTTTAGCTCTGTTTTTGGTCTCCGACTCCTGAGGGAAATATCCGTCTGTTTAGCTGCTGAAATGCCCAACAGCACAAAAACAGCAACAGAAAGTTAAGATGAGAATTCTCTCATGAGGTCCAATGAGCTGAAGGATGCTTTTCAGTGGATCCAGAGCTGTCCTCCCCTTCTCACAGTCTGGCGCCCTAAATGTGTGATTACTGCTTCTCCGGCATTAATCATCTGTAAACCCTTCATGGAGTCGTCACAGTGTGTGGCTCACACTTCAGCCCACTTCATGTTTACTCACACTCTCCACCTGGAGGAGCTAGAGGGACGCTAACTCCAGAGGAAACCCTCATTCACCAGCCAGTGTTGTAATCACAGTCTCAGTCACAGAGAAGTGAAATGACCTGCATGTTAACACAAAGATCACAGCGGATGAGTGAGCGTCTCTCGTTATCTGGCGTCTGATTGGACGGCTCGGTGAAGAAGAACCTCTCCGATCAGCTGGAGACGATTAATAAGAGGAAGAACCGTCTCTGAACAAAGAAAACAGAATCATCGAAGCACGTTTGTCATGTAGGAATAATGCGCTCCGCTAATCCTTCAGCAGCATTGATGTGCTGTGATTGATGGGACATTAAGGAGGACATTAAGGAGGACCTTCATGCAGAGAAGAAACCCACCGAGCAGCAGCAGGCTGCGTCTCCGTCTTATTAAACTCCTGCTCTTCTGTTCGCTTCAGCCTATACATCACGACAGCATTTCCAAAACAATAATGAATGCTAAATGAAAGATAATAAGATAAGAAACAATTGATCCCTGCAAGGAAATTACGTCGTCGTGCTCGCAAATATTAATTATATTCAGAAGGGGAAAAGAAAGCTGCAGTAGAGGCCAGAAGTACAATAACGAGGAGACGAACGAATGAAACTAAAACTATCAGGTCAACGGAATGTAAACAAGTGGAAATTCTACCAGAAGAAAAACAGCAAGATGTGACATTTATTGTAGATACTGCACATGAATATGAGTCTGCACACGGTGCACATACAGAACATGTTCATGTGTATAAATACATTTACTGCACTTAAGTGAACTAAGTTGTTCTGTTTTACTTCATATTTCACTAGAATTCAAGTTAATACCGTTTTACTGCATGTGTGTAACAGATACAGTTACAGATTCACTTCATAAGATCCTTCATGAGCATAAACACACATCGTTTTACCACAACTTTGTTTCAGAGCCATGGACAGTCGATAGATACTTTTAGTGGTTGTAGAGACGGAGAGAGAGACGGAGAGACAGAGAGACGGAGAGAGAGAGAGAGAGAGAGAGATGGAGAGAGAGAGAGATGGAGAGACAGAGAGAGAGACGGGGAGAGAGAGAGAGAGAGATGGAGAGAGAGAGATGGAGAGAGAGAGACGGAGAGAGAGAGAGACGGAGAGAGAGAGACGGAGAGACGGAGAGAGAGAGAGAGAGAGACGGGGAGAGAGAGAGACGGACAGAGACAGAGAGAGAGAGAGAGAGACGGAGAGGGAGAGACAGACAGAGAGAGAGAGAGACAGAGAGACGGAGAGAGAGAGAGAGACGGAGAGAGAGAGACGGAGAGACGGAGAGAGACACAAAATATTCAGTTTACGAAGCTGTAAAACCTAGAAAATGAGCAAATCTTGACATTTGAGAAGCTGTAAGCTGATCAAGTTTTGCACTTGATGCATGAAAAAATGACTTCAATGATTAATCGATTATCAAAGTTGTTGCTGATACATTATCTCTCACATCAACGAACCCGTTTCACACGGCTTCGCTGTCATTGTTCTTTCTTTTGTTGGACAGATTTCGCGGTGGAGACTTTAGCCGCCGACGTTTCTGTCATTCAAGAGACGGAGGAACCACGGGAGGAGGAGGAGGAGGAAGAATCAAGGTGCATCAAGAGGAGTCATCGGATCACACACCTGAGGAACAGGAGGGTCAAGGAAACCCCGCACAATATCACATCATCAGGTGGGCAGACAGACGGCACATGTGGTGTCGCGGCTGCTGTGGACAGAGAGTCGCACCGTGAGCCCACCGACCGTCCCGTCCGCTGCAGCTCCCGCCTGGCTGCCAAACCGCGACGCGTTCACTGTGTGAGCGGCCGCGGGAAGCAACTGCCCGACCAGACGGAGGGACGGGGCCGGCGCTCCGCGGAGGACGCCGCCGCCGCGTCTCCTCCAGGCGAGGCGGTTCCCGAGAGGAGGACCTCGGGGCCCGACGAGGTCCTTGCCGAGGAGACGGTTCTCTCGTGGGATCCGGAGAGCAGAGAGAGGCGGTACAGGTGCTCCAGCTGTGGGAAGAAGTTCTACCAGATCGGTCACCTGAAGAAGCACCAGTTCAGCCACACGGAGGAGAAACCCTTCAGCTGCCAAGAGTGTGGGAAGAACTACACCTCGGCAGAAAGCTTCAGAGCCCATCAGGTACAGTGCAGGATGTGAGAGCACTTCTTTCTTTCCTTTCTTTCCTCAGTCCAAAAGGAGATTTTATTGATATCTGCGTTGACTCTACGTTGTTGTATTTTAATGTGGTCCGTTATCAAACAGCCTCTAAAGATTGGATCATGAAACCTGCATTCTCTCTAGTGTCCACCAGGGGGCGACTCCTCTGGTTGTATAGAAGTCTATAGAAAATGACTCTACTTCTCTCTTGATTTATTCCCTCAGTAAACATTGTAAACATGAGTTCATGTCTCAATCTCTAGTTTCAAGTCTTCTTCAATACAGCATGATGTTCATTTAGTACATGATGGTCCATTTAGAGTCACACAGACCATAAAGCAGGGGATGCTTTAGGGCGGGGCTTACTGTGATTGACAGGTCTCTACCGGAGACGTAATGGAACCGCGCTTTAGGCTTCGCTTGCAGAGTGCAATCACTGCGTTCACCGCTGGCCAAACGAATTGCACCAGAGTTTGATTAAAGGGTCTAAATGTTGGCTCGTTAAAGAAACCAAAGTAATGAGCATCAGCTGACACATTTTAAAACCTAATATGAACATTTTCATTGTGAAACGAGCTGCTGTTTGACTTTAAACGCAGGTTTGTTTCTCTTCACCATGATGGTGCCGTTACATCGAGAGCCTTGTTTATTTAGGATTTTGAACAGCTGATTTCACTATTTGTAACAATGAAAAGGCCTTTCTCTTCTTTTATTTATTTATTCTGTTTTTTACATAAACAAATATTGTTTATGTGGGTCCTTTAACTTTGTTACCAAAGTCAAAGGACTTGACAGCTAAATGGCCTCAGACGAACAACAACACGTCACCGGTGGCTTTTTTTAAACTGGGTGTTTCTCCTTCCTTTGACTCAACGCTCCCTTGATGACCACGAGCTTAGTCATCATGCAGGGTAGCAATCTACCCGTCCCAGTGAGAAGCGACGGCAGCGATAACGCGTCTCACTCGTGATGCTAATGACGGTGTTATCTGCAGATGAGTCACCGCGGCGAGCGGCCGTTCCCCTGCCCTCACTGTGAGAAGTCCTACGGGCTGAAGCGGGACCTGAAGGAGCACCTGGTCCTTCACACCGGGGAGAAACCCTACGTCTGCGAGCACTGCGGCAAGGCGTTCGCCCGCCGGCCCTCGCTGCGCATCCACCGCCTGCTTCACTGCAGCAGAAGGATTTACACTCAGCCGCCGAAGGTAGGGGGGTGTGACACTAGCTCACCGCGCTGGTGGAGGTTCCCTGCGGGGGGTTTAGACCTCCAGTGGAGCTGCTGGGTCTATCAGTGGATCCACGCTGTGTTTGTTCTCCTCACACTGATCTACAGGTGGAGGGAACAACGGCTAGATTAGATCAAATAAACCTTTAGTTTAGAAATATGTTTCTTTTGACAGACGTAGTACATATGAATAGAGAAATTAAAAGATATATAAATAATAAAAGTTATATAAAAATATAGAATACAATTAAAGAAAAGAAATATACAAAAGCATTTAGCAAATTAGAAAATTAATATATAATAATTATAATTAATTAATTAATTGTATTTAGTTATTGACATCCCTCAAATCTGTAACATATTGACATAATATAGTATAATATGTCAAATTATGATGTATTATGGAATATAAGATATTGCAAGGTGAAAGATAGTAATACCTAGAATATATAGTATGGACAAAATATATAACAAGTAAATACTTTAGTATTAGTATTGAATGCAGTATTGTATGGGTGTTAATAAGTATAATAAAGTAAAGTGTAGAATAACTATAGTATAATATATAAAATGGAATAAATCAGCTAAAGGCGGCAACAAAAATCATCTCCATAAATGTTTTATGAGGAATGAAATACGTTCAACTCACAGAACCGATAAGTTCTGGAGATTCAAAGTGAATCAAGATATAACTTTTGCTTGTTTACAGTAAAAACCCAGCGGTTCACTTTAAGTGCTCGTTCACTCGTGTGTGGTGACATTTTAATGTCGCCACACATGAAGAGGCAGCTTAATTCATTCATGTGCAGATTTCTCCTTCCTTTTAATGGCTGCTGCCTCTTCACCTTCCCGGCAGCTATTTCACAATTTGAAACGCAGTTTCTAAAAAAACGCTCGGCTCGATCTAAAAGTCTGTCTCTTAACATCTTTGGATTAGCATGCAGGTCTGTTTTATTCTCCCGGAACAGCAGTTTGAATTTGGCCGCATTCAACCAGAGAGAAAGGAAAAGACATGCTGCCTTTCGATTGATGTGTTTTCTCGCCTCCCTCAGGTGCAGTGTACAGTCTGCCCCAAGCTGCTGGCTAACGCCGGCTCTCTGAGGAACCACATGAAGCTCCACACGGGAGAGAAACCTCACGTCTGTCAGCACTGTGGGAAGTGCTTCAGTCAGAAAGGTAATGTCAGAGGCCCCGAGACTGATCCTGGAGCTGCTACGAGCTGTTTCACAGCTCAGTTTGATGGCGCTGCTGCGGTCAGTTCTCTGTTGACGGGCCAGCAGGCTGCTCGGATACGTTAATGCAAAGTGAGCGTATGAAGTGATGAATTATTTGGGCTCAACTGAACTGTTTTTCATTTCACCTTTATTGAGCCAGAATAAGCCCATTGAGGTTTTGAATTACATTTACAAAGCGGTCGTGTCCCACACAGCCACCACATCAACACAAATAACAGAATCAATAAACAAAACAACATAAAAAGTGTCTTAAAGCTGCATTCTCTCTGCTGTCCATCAGGGGGCGACTCCTCTGGTTGTTTAGAAGTCTCTGAGGATCCCGTCTCCTGCTGTGATCAATTCCCACAGTTTATGTTTCCATTTGTCAAAGTGAAAACATCAATTTTGCGAGAGAACCAAGTCTTTTCACACGTTATCGGGCGAATGCATATTGACTGCGCCTCGCTCCCTCTGACTGTCCGCCTCTCAGGGAACCTGGAGTCCCACTTGAGAACTCACAACGGGGAGAAGCCGTATCCCTGCGGCGAGTGTGACCAGAGCTTCTCCCAGAAGCCAGACCTCCGTCGGCACATGTTCTCCCACACGGGGGGAGGTTTCCTCTGCAGCTACTGCGGGAAATCACTGAGGGACCCGCACAGCCTGAAGTCACACGAGAGGCTGCACACCGGAGAGAGACCCCATCGCTGCCCCGTCTGCGGAAAAGGTCAGAAGACGACAGCATAATTGAAAAGTCATTAAGATTATGAGAAGAAAAATCAAGGGAGGAAGTTGGCTTTGGGGACAAGTGCTTTAATCTCTCTTCCCCCATTTGGGATGGCAAATCCCCTCAGCACCACCGTCCTTATCACTGGGATTGTGGCAGCGTGCCACTCTTTTGATGGCCAAGTTAGAAAGTTTAATAATTCTACTCAAAGTGGTTTTAAAGCGGCACTCAACAAGCTGGAACATGTCTATGTCATCACCTATTAACGTTGGTGAACGTGTTCCATCCTGCAGACACTTGGTATACGTAAATATTCACTCTCTTTTTTTGTCCATCAACAATCAAAAATCGCTGTTTTCAAGACAGGAATGAGAGCAGCGAGCTGCGTAGAGCTGCTCTGTCTGCCGATGACTGCAGCTCTATCATTCATTATCACAATTAGATCAACCTTCCTGTGTTCTGTTGTGCTTTCACAATAAAATGCTGAATTTCACAACAATGTCCAGTCGCTCTTGTTCTGAACACCAGTGGAGAGCAGTCACCACTCACCAGACAGCACGGCCGTAACGGTTACAGACTCCCAGTGGACATCTGTTAAAATAAATCATGTTTGAAATTAAAACTCGATGCAGCAGAGCCAGAGATATCGTCTCGTATGTTTCCGGGTCGGTCCTTTCTATTCTCGTGAACGCGACGTCTCAGCAACACTTTGACTTCAGGATGAACTGATTAGAACCTCAAAGGTCAAAGGTCACTGTGACCTCACAGAAACACGTTTTTGGCCAGAACTCAAGAATGCATACGCTAATTATGACAATTTCACACAAATACAACGATGACTTGATGACATTTTGGACAGACATGGATGTAGACTGTAGGCTGTTTGGCGGAGGCAAACAGCCTCGAGGCTGTAATTCTAGTTTTATTTTAAACTTGTCTTCTGGCCCAACCTGCACACGTCTCTCTCTGGACACACTGAAGGTTTTATACTTCCTTTTATTGCCGGACTGAGTAGTTTGAAGCTTCAGTTAGTTTCCTTCTTGCACGTCTACTCGTTGTTTCTGAGCAGTTGCAGATAAAGATCAGGCTCCACTGACATTCATAGTGTGACTCTCTATTAGAGTTACATTAGAGTGTTGTAAAGTCTCAATGTATTGAACAATATTTCATGATTTCACGGTTTTAGCCGATGAAACATTCTGCTTCGATCCTTCTTTGTTGGCGTTTAGCCTTTCAAAAACGACATTTTCATAAAAATGTTTGCTCTCCCTTTAGCTGCACGCTTCTAACGTAGTCTAGCAGCAATCTAACAGCACCATCAATTAACCAAATTAAACCAAGAAATAAACTCTATTTGTGTTTTTAAAGATGACGTCACAGACAGCAATTAAGAGTGTCAATAGGCTGATTAACATTCTAAGTAAAAACAAAACAAATAGAATAAACACATTGCAAACTCTTAACATACAAATTCTAGAACAAAACAAAGAGAGAGTTGTTTAAAAAAATCTTTAACCTAAAGTTCAAAGAGCACGAATGAACATAAATAAATAAAAAAAGCAATAAAGTGAAAATCCAATTTTAAACTTCACTGCAAAGACGTCTTTAAAATATGTTCTAAAATATTTCTCTGAACAGAATAATGTTTTCTGGATTGTTGATGTTGTGATGTTTTCTCTCAGGCTACACGTTGGCCACGAAGCTGCGGAGACACATCAAGTCGTCCCACCTGATCGAGAAGCCGTACAGCTGCCACTGCGGCGCTTCATACACGGTGAGACAGAGTCTGCTGAGGCACCAAGCTCAGCACAGGACCGAGGGAGGAGCTCAGGAGGAGGTGAAGGCGGCGGAGCCGGAGGAAGGACGCGGAGAGGAGACGGAAAGCAGCAGAGCGACGGAGGAGGAGGTGCAGGAGTCGGCGTCTTCCGGCTCCGGTCACCCGAAGCCGATCAGAGGCCGACCCAAGAAGAGCTCGCATCCTCTGGGGGAAGGAGAGGAGGAGGAGGGTCAAGTGAGGCGGAAAAGGGGACGAGGAAAAGTGGAGGAAAAGGAGGCGAGGAAAGAAACAGAGACCTCGGGGACGGGAGGAGACGAGGAGGCTTCAGGTAACATCCAACATGTCGTCTACGTCCACGCAGACGGCCTGTCCATAGACAACTCGCTGCCCTCGGGGACGGAACAGGAGCTGGTGGAGGTGGTCATATCGGAGGGCG
Organism: Lycodopsis pacificus; assembly: GCA_028022725.1. Taxonomy (NCBI): domain Eukaryota; kingdom Metazoa; phylum Chordata; class Actinopteri; order Perciformes; family Zoarcidae; genus Lycodopsis; species Lycodopsis pacificus. Next base: position 29,903,251 of record CM051690.1, on the reverse strand, counting down.
CGGAGCAGTGCATTGTGGTCCACGGGCAGCAGACAGTAGGGGAGCTGCTGATCCTACAGGAGGAGGGGGACGGACTCTGCTCTGTGGCGCAGACAGTTGAGATAAACACAGGGTAGCCTGGTGGCTTCTACAGGACAGATGTTTCAGAGGGATCAGGTCGCGTCACACAGATGTTACAGCAGATGTCATCCATTCATCGTGTTCACGACATCTCGGTTAACTTAAGTTGTGGTTTACGTTTGTCTTTTTGTCCAATCATGCCCGGACGCTTTAACTGTCAAGTCTGTCTCCGAGATCGTATTTTGCTCGTGTTGGGATTCAATCAGCCAGACCACATGCTGAGTCCTTTTCAGTTACTACTGACAAAAAAACCCAATATTCCTGATTTTTGTAGCGTCAAAATAAAAACCTTTTAAATACAAAAAAAATTGCTGGGGACTTTTATTGTGAAGAATTTGTTAGCAGCTATTCTTCAATAAAAACAAGTCTGGTACAACTGCAGGGAGGAAGACTTAGCAGCAACAATAACGGGACTTTTATTTTGAAAAACATAGGAAATTTAACATGTTATTCACAGAATAAACGAAGCTTTGTTGGCGGCTATTCTTCAATAAAACAAGTCTACTAACACTGCAGGGAGGAAGAGTAAGAAGAAAAAGTAACAGTGGACTTTTATTTTGAAAGAAATTAAATGTGTTTATCATCCAATTAGCGCGGCTTTGTTAGCGGCCATTCTTCAATGAAACAAGTCTACTATAACACTGTAGGGAGGAAGAGTAAGCAGCAAAAATAACGGGAGACTTTTATTGTGAAGACTTCACAGGAAATGAAATGTGTTCAGCTGGCGCATCGGATCACAAAAAGACGCATTAAAAAAAGAAAAGCGCAACTTCGGCTTCAGACATCTACCTCGTCTGCATTTCTTTATTACTCTCTGCGTTCCCCCGGGCCGCCTTTGAACCACCTCCACACAACTCATTAGATGTAATGAGCCGCTGGTTATGATTACAATAAAATATATAGTCCTACATGACAGCTAGAGGAGTACAAGTCCCGCCCCTCACTTAGATGACAACATGTTTCAGTAGCTGCTGACATATAAAGTTTGAGATGGTTCATCCTCTGGATTTTAACAGAACGAAATGACACCCAGAAATGAAAACCTACTTTTGTGACACCGACCAAGTATTCACAGCTTCCTGCACACAGTCAACACTTTATGTATTTCCTCTAAAGCAATGAAAACGCCTTCCGAGGAAGATGAATAACAGCTTTTGAATAAACAGACCGTACGTGTTGAGTAAGTTTCATTTGCTCTCAGCTTTATCTGAAGTTGGCTGAGAGTGATGTAATGTAGCCCCGGTGTGTTTGGATGTGGAGTGAGCGCTGCGCCGAACTACATTCAACAAAAAATAGCCTTTTAATTGCTACATTGTTCGTCAGCAGCCGGTCGAGTGGTAACTTAAGAGCCATTTTGGCCTCGTGTGCTCTGATCAATTTGGCTTGCTGTTAACACAACGGTCATAATTACGTTTTAATGAAAACTCGACTGCTGGCTCCTGGAGTTCTTTTGGAAGAAGTAAAAGGTGAAGCAGCTTTTAAAATGACGTTTGGTGAATCTAATTCATGCCGATGTGTCGAGGTTTCTGTGGACGTTGAAGTAACAGATGCATATTTAAAGAAACTGAACATAATTTTGTGTTTTTTTGGTATATTTCTTTTAAACAAGGCAAAATTAGTTTTGTTGTTTTGTTCAGTTACTTAAAACATGAAAATAATTCAGATTGGTGACCATTAGTCAGGCTCCTTTTAGCTATTTGGTCTTCACCAACTCCCCCGAATCTCACAGTAAATACTGAAAAGAAATTAACAAAATCCGTCACAGCTCCAGATCGTATTGTATTGTTTTTATTTATAGGATTTTGTTTCATATAAACCCTGAAGAATGTTGACTTAATGCTGCAATAAGACCTTTACACACCGGGGACGTGACTATGGACTGTGTATAAGAAGTGGACGTAGTCGACCTGACGTCACCTATTTGGTCGTGGAATGTTGTTGACAGACTGATGTTTTAAAGCCTCGAGCTCGGCATTTTGGCCGTCGCCATCTTGGTTTTTTGCAACTATTGAACAGAGAAGTGACCATATTTGGACTGAGAAAGAGTGACGTAGAGACGCCACATACGTCTCTGGTTGCAACCTGTCAATCACAGTAGCCCCGCCCTAAAGCATCCCCTGCTTTATGGTCTGTGTGACTCTAAATGGACCATCATGTACTAAATGAACATCATGCTGTATTGAAGAAGACTTGAAACTAGAGATTGAGACATAAACTCATGTTTACAATGTTTACTGAGGGAATAAATCAAGAGAGAAGTAGAGTCATTTTCTATAGACTTCTATACAACCAGAGGAGTCGCCCCCTGGTGGTCACTAGAGAGAATGCACTTCAACATTGGCTTCACCTTTCAGAAACGGAGGTTGCCGCCTGGACGGGACGAATACACGACTCGAAAATGCGGAATATTTTGCATTTGTTACTTCCCAAACGATAAATGTTCGTAACTTCAGACAGAGGCTCAAGCCCAGCGGCCCCCTAAGCTGTTTCTCACGGTGCCCGTCCCTTTATGTCTCATTCAATTTCTGTTTGGTGAAATTGAATGAGACATAAAGGGACGGGCACCGTGAGAACCTCCGCATTCATGCAGAGTTTAAACCTTTCTCAAGCTCTCCTGTTTCACCCTTCATTAAACTACGTCCATCACAAACCAGTGCAACACCATTCATCTTCTGTGCTGTGGTCCCACCAAGTTTACGCAAATTGTGACGTCGCACCATCAGACATCCCGTCGGTGCACGTCCAACATTTCCTGACCACGCGGACGGCTGGAAACCGTGTTGCAGACGTGAGCTGCAGTTTGGGAGAATGTCTGTTTGCCTCGAGGAGAATACAAAATGTAAACGCTTCCTCGTTACTGAGCCGCCGCGTGTTCGGGTCAGTTGCTAAAGTTGACGCGCTTGTTTTGCCGACATCTGCAGGTGTATTTGTCATACTTTTTAAGGACGTAAGAGATGATTTCATATATATACTGCAAATCGTTTAAATCAGACCTCCACAGAGGGGAAGATAATAGTGTTCCTGATAGTTGGGGCTTAATTTGCGTCGTTCGCTTCACCCGGCGATGCGTAGCTGAAGCGTTACGTTTCTACATTTCTCTCATTTGGCAGCTGGCGTGTTAGCTAGCTGACGTTAGCTTGCTATTGCTACTGTGTCAGATTTGACTACATCCATATTGTAAGAAAGTAAAAATATAATATAGGCTTAAATAAATCATTTTATTTTCCGGCCCTCGGAGAAAAGATGGCGCCTTCTGTAGCCGTATCCGATCAAACGTTACAGAGCTAACGTTGACACGTTCACCTCTGACCCACCAGGTACAACCGCGTCTGTCAAACAACTTTAATTAGAAAGACCTCCGACACAAAGACGACCCGTGCCGCCTCCTCTTCGTGGTTTATATTCTATTACTGAGCTTCTGTATGAGTTGATATTCAAAGACGGAAGATCCCGTTCTGTTCTTTAGAACTTGAAGAGTTATCGTATTGGCCTGTTTGACTGCCTGGTGTTTCTCTCTCTCTCTCTCTCTCTCTCTTCCCCCCCCCCCCCATCAGAGTCGGAGATATGACTCACTCTGAGGGTCCTCAGGCGTTACCTCTCGCTTCACTCTCCAGGCTTTTAAGTGAAGAAAAGAAAATGGAGAGTTGTTTTTTCTCCTTCCTTTTGGGTTCTTCGCTCAGTTTTTGTAAGTAGTTGCCGCAGAGCTGTCAAACAGGACTCGGGCTGTTTCTCTGCTGCAGCAGCTCAGTGAAACCTGAGTCTACGGGCTGTAATGCTTCTTCATTTGCAGAGCTGCACAGGGCCGACAATAAATCAGAAGAACCGCCATTCTTTCCTTGAAACAAATTAATACTTCACATTTTCTGATTAATAATCAGATTTGTTTTATCCATTTATTCAAACTGAATAATCTGCTATCACCGTCCTTCGACCTTTCTATCTTTTCCTTTAATTTTTCTTTCATTTTATTCAACACAACACACATTCCCAGGTTTCAATCTGCATGTATCAGGTGATTTGAGTCGGATAATACTCGCGCATCATGCTGTTTCTTTCTACACTGAATACCAAATCAGAGAGCATGAAAGATAACTCAATGTATTCAGTTGTATTTGTCACTTTTAGGTTCAAAGGCTGCTGCAGAGAACAGAAGCTAAACCAGGAGACTCTTCAGCTGTCAGGGTGCAAGATGATTGATTGAGCTTCGGTTCGGTGCAGACTCTGACTCCATGGCCCTCAGCCTGACTCAGACCACCTGTTGAGTGATGGCACGTATCGATTGAAGGGGAAACGTCGCCTCCTGCTAGCGTTTCCTGTTTGTGTTTTCTTGTTTGAAAAGGGCCCCACTGTTCATGTAATTTGTGTAAAAATTCATGAATCACAGAACTTGTGGCAGACTAAATAGTCCTAGACTAGGCTTCGCAGAGACTTTTAAGCAGGCTGCTGTTGGATCCGTCCTCTGGGTCTGAGTCTGCAGAGATAAGGGGGGGGGGGGGATCAGTCTTTCTCTCTTCCCACAAAATCTAAGACTCATGTGCCCTTGAGCAAGGCCCTTCTCTCATCTACTGAAACCTCTCAGGGGTAAATCCTCCTAACACACTTTCTTCCAACTCCTCCACAGCTTGTGTTGAGCTGCGCAGTGTTCTGGAGGTATCAGCGACCCGAAGAGGTGCAGGTTTTGCATTCCAGCCCCGACTAAACGCATCTCAACAGGTACAGTACGTCGGTACCGTCGGGGAGCTGCTGGGTCCAGAACAGCCTCTGGCATCACCCACACACGAGCTAAACTTAGCTGACGTAGGACTCCTCGTCCAAACTACATCCTGATAAATAAATGAATCGGGAGCGTTCTCACCCAGCGGCTCCTTTTAGCCTCGTTTAGCTCGGATAGTTTCTTATGTTTTGAGGGATATAAGTGCACATCAGAAGTGGACGTGGTGGTCGTGACGTCAGCCGTTGGTCTGTGGACTGTCGGAGCATTTTCTCATAGACTTCTATACAATCACACTTCTTTTTGCAGCTAGAGGAGTCGCCCCCTGCTGGTCAGTAGAGAGAATGCAAGTGCTAAAAAGATCCTCGGTGCTCAAACACAGTCAGAGTTGATGGATGAAGTTTCCCTGATGTTGAATTTTTTAATGCCAGAGAATTCGTTTTGTTGCTGCTGTTAATGCAATATTTAAAACATGTTGTTGTTTTGTTGCATCTCATGTTTTTACTCTGGTAGGAAATGGTCCACGACTGCATTTGGTGTGTTGCATTATGACAGCGAATTATCCGTGAATCCATCTGGTCGTCAGCTCTCTCTGCTCTCACCTGTCAGCAATCGACTCATCAACTCCACAGTTACATCAACTCCACAGTTACATCAACTCCACAGTTACATCAACCCCGGCTTTCCTCCCAGCGCTCACCAGATCCTTATCCCATCACTCAGGCTAAACTTAGTGCGGTAACGTCCTCATTTGTGTCTGTTTCCTGTTGGGTTCCTGTCTGCTACAAACGGCTACGAACTTTACTTTTTTCCCTTTTCCAATACTTAATTCTTCTACTCTAGGCCTACGACATTTTCATTATTCCCGCCGCCCCAAAGCCTCAAATGCTCTTTAGTTTGGATAAACAGCTCTGAACCCCCCCCCCCCCCCCCCCCCCCTCTGAGGGCAGCTTGTTGATGTTTATCCAGCTCGGCAGCGAGTACAGTGGGAAGAAATTACTGTATGAATATAAATAAATATCTCTGCAGCGTGCCTACGGGCTGTGGCGTCATGGGATCACTTCCCCAGCCTTTGTGTGATGTGTGGTTTGCAGAGGTCTCCAGCCTGTGAAGCTGTCATAAGAGGCGCGTGAGCGTCACGGCGTGCATGTGCATGTGCATGTGCATGTGCATGTGCATGTGCTGTGTTCGCTGTAAGTCGCCGCGCTGCAGGCGGAGCTCCGGTTCTTCTGCCTACATGACATCGCTCGGTGCCAGGCGGCTAAATTAAGAGCATCAGTGAGCCGGAGGAGATGAAAAGAGATGACGGTTTGTCAGTCTCTCTCCACTCATCTCAGGTTAAATGGGAATCGATTGACGATCACTGAAAAGTTGATTCTGTCTCTTTTAGCAGCTTTCTTTCATTTGCTCTCAACCTAATCCTCCCCTCAAGTCTCCTCTCCTTCTTTCCTTCTCTCCTCTCTTGTCTCCTCTCTTTTTCTCCTCTCTCCATTTTTCCTTCTTCTCTCCTGTATCATTGTGTTCCTCTCCTCCCTTTCTTATTCTCTCCTGGTCCTTGTTTCCTCTCTTGTCTTGTCCTCTTTTTCCTTTCCTATCCCCACTGCCTCCTCTCCTCTCTCCTTTTCATTTCCTCTCCTCTCTTCTTTTTATTTTCCTTTCCTCTTTCTTTTTCTTTTCATTTTTATCTATAGTTGTTTCCTCTCCTGTATCATTGTTTCCTCTCTTCTACTGTCCTCTTTGTCCTTTCCTTTCCTCTTTTGTCTCCTCTCTGTCTGTCCTCTATCATTGTTTCCTCTCCTCTTTCCTAACATGTCCTCGTATCTTGCATTTCTTTTCCTCTCCTTTCCTCTCCTGTACACTTGTTTCCTCCCCTCCCCTCTTCTTTCCATGTCCTGTCTTGTTTTCTTTCTTTCCTTTTCTCTCGCCTTTCCCGTCCTCTCTTCCATTCACTTCTCCTCTCTTCATCCCTCCTCTCTCTCTCCTCGTGTCCTGCTATCTCCTTTTCCTCCCCTCGATCCCTCTTTGCTTGTTTCATCTCCTCTTTTTCTTCTCCTCTCCTCTATGCTTGTTCCTTCTCTTCTTCCACCATCCTCGTAGACTCTCCTCTTTCTCTCTGTCCTCCTTTCCTCCCTCCTCTTCACCCTGTCTTCTCCAATCTTCTCCTGTCTCATTTTCCCCTTTTCTCTATCTTCACCTCTTTTTAATCTCTTCTTGTCTTCTTTGTATGTACCTCTCCCTCCCTCCCCTGCTGATCTCCTCTTACTCCCTATCCTCTCCTCTTTTTCTTTTCATTTACTTTCCTCTTGACATCCCTGTATCTCTCCTCCCACTCTCTCGCGTTGTGCCCTCCTCTTCTTCATTTCTCATTGCATTCATCCTCTTGTTTTTCTGTCCTCCTCTCCTCTTCTCACCCCTACATCTCCTTGTTTTCGTTTTCCTTCCTTCCTCTCATTGTCTTCCTCCCACTCTTTCTCGTAGTGCCCTCCTCTCCTGTCTCATACCGTTCTCTCATCTCCCCCTTCATCCACCTCTCCTCCCTTCTCTCTCCCTCTCTCTCTCTTTCCTTCCTTATTTTCTTGGCCTTTTTCTTTCCTCTCAAATCCTCTTCTCCTTTCAAGCATCAGTTCTTCTCTTCCTCTCTCCTCTTCGTGCATCTCCTACTCTTTCCTTTCATCCCTCCTCTCTAGCCTCCCTCTCTCTCTCTCTCCCTCCTCCTCCTCCTCCTCCTCCTCCTCTCTTCTCTTCTCCAGCAGTGGAGGATCAGTGAACAGCAGCGGCGTCACTCAGCACGGCAACGACACGCATGAAAGTGAGGACGTCTTGTTTTTTTTGGTTTTCTGTTCTGTTCTCCTCTTCGTCCTCCTCTTCTTCCCATTCAGTCTTTTTCTTGTCGGCTGTTTCTTCGCTACTTTTCAGTCCCTTCTTTCTGCCACATTGATGTCTCTCGGAGTGCAGCAGTATGAGGCTACCATGCATTCCAAATAGGGTTTCTGTCCTTGCTCCAACTTGCGCATGCATATGCTTTTCCATTTCTCGCTTTACTTCCTTGCGTCTCGTCAGGAATAAGTAGGCGAGTCGTGTAGCTTCACTGTGTCAACCTCTGGGCTCAGATGGGCTTTTAAATGGACATTTTAAAAGGTATGACTTTTTTTTTCTTTTTTTAATCCTAACTTAAATCCTGCAAATCCTGCTTTTGTTTGCAGCAGGAACGCTGAGATGAAGCCGTATGTTTTTAGATCACATATGATATGAAATACTGACCACAGCTGTGACACTGAAAGGATTTTAAGACATGCATGTGCGTTTTTCTTATTTGAGAGATTTAGAACCTGATATTTTGAAGCCGGTGAAGGATGTTGTTTGATGTTTTTTTTCTGTAACCAAAGAGACATCTTGTTTTTTTTTGGCAGATTCTTTCACTGGCGTTGCTCTCCCTTTGTTTTTCTCTCATTCCTCTTTTCATTTTTGTACTTTCTGTCATTTTTTCACTGGCTGGCATGAAGACAATCTGTCCGCAGTGAACGCACTGGAGTCCAAACAGACAATGGGGATATCGTAACGCCAGACATTTAACCAGGATGGACCTATCGGATGTATTCACTGCCACAACGCCGGCCACTTCGCCACCAAACTCTTCTCTGGAGAGCGTCAACCAGACCTCCTCTTCCTCGCCGAGATCTCCTCCTCTACCTCCTCACTCGCAGGTGGCGTCGGTGCTCATCGTGCTGGTGGTCACGGTCATCATACTGGGGACCGTGGTGGGGAACGTGCTGGTCGTGGTGGCGGTTTTCACCAGCCGAGCCCTGAGGCCCCCTCAAAACCTCTTCCTGGTGTCTCTGGCTTCGGCCGACATACTGGTGGCGACACTGGTCATCCCCTTCTCATTGGCCAACGAGGTGAGGAAACAGACGCTTTGCTCTATGACTCCATTTCACAAAGCAATCTGCAACGACCATTCGTGAAATAGCTACACAGACACAAATTGTCTGTTTTATGTGTCGCTCAGAAAACGACTTCTTTTTCGGCAAGACATTACGTTACAAAACCAAAGTTAGGTTTAGACAACAAAACCACACAAACCATCATGGTCGCGCTTAAAATAACTAAGTCAGAGGATCCCCAAAATCTTTAGGATTCATCCTCTGGGGCCCATGAATATCAGTGCTAAATTTCAATCCACCTAAGAAAATGTCAGCCGACTGTTAAGTCTTCATTTCATGACCGTTCATCCAATAGTTCACATATTTCAGTCTGGAACAAACTGGTGGACCGACTGAGCCACACAGCTAGCATCGCTAGAAATCCATCCAACAAGTTAAAACGTCACCCAACTCCACCTCTTCCTGCTGCAGCTCTTCTTCTGCAAAGAAACAATAAGTAGCATTCACGTAGGACCTGTAATCTACATATTTGAATACAAAGACAATGGCAAAAAACAAGAACGCTTATTAATGGCATGTTTAAATCATTGTCTATACAACGTTAGCGGATACAGTTCAGAAGTTAACACAAGGTGATGTTGAAGTGATGCATGGCCTTCTGGTGTTGGTTTGAGTTTGTTAGACGATTCTGATGTTGGCGAGTTTAAACTGTGCTTGTGGATCAATGAAATCCACCGACGACTAAACTTCATACACACTGACAGCTTTGTACTTTGGCTGCAGGTGATGAAATTTGTACATTTTAGAAAGTTTAGACAGGACTACACCACCCACAAACCCAGGCGAGAACCTCTTCAAAGTGAAGCCGATGCTATGTGTTAAAGCTGCATTCTCTCTAGTGGCCAGCAGGGGGCGACTCCTCTGGTTGTATAGAAGTCTATAGAAAATGACTCTACTTCTCTCTTGATTTATTCCCTCAGTAAACATTGTAAACATGAGTTTATGTCTCAATCTCTAGTTTCAAGTCTTCTTCAATACAGCATGATGTTCATTTAGTACATGATGGTCCATTTAGAGTCACACAGACCATAAAGCAGGGGATGCCTTAGGGCGGGGCTACTGTGATTGACAGGTTGTTGCCACAGCGTTGTTCGGTCTGGGAGTTGCCCGGGAGTTGTTCGTCTTACGACTTTAACCCTTTCACGGTGTGTTTCGCAGTTCATGGAAGTTAATTGTAGAATTTATGGTCGCCTAAAAATGTCTTATTTAATCGTTGGGTTGTACTTGGCTCTACCCTCTCGTGTGACTTCTGGTTACAAAAAAAACCCCAAAATGGCGACGGCCAAAACCAAGATAGCGACGGACAAAATGCCGACCTCGAGACTTCAAAACGTCCACAAACCAGTCAGTTGACCACGTCCATTTCATGTTCACAGTCCGTCCAAGGAATTTTGAACATGTAAAGGAAACCAAATGTTCATCCAACTCATGCATCGACTGTGAAACACAGTTCTTATAAACCTTTGGTGTCGCCATGAGGGGTTAGGGCTTCTTGGGCTCATCCATATTTGTTTACACTGTAAATCCAATGATCGATATTGTTGCCAGGGAACAGGGATGCTGTTCGCAGAAATGTTCATATAGTGCTTTGATTTGTTTGTTGCATGTTAAATGAACGCTCTACTCTGTTGAATTCTACACGGTTTAATTCTACGTTTTTCCCTCCTTCACATTGGCGCTCGTGTCCGGTGTTTCCTCTCTGACTTTCTCCTCGGCTCCCATAATAACGGCTCACTGCTTTTCATCAGCTGTTAACACTTGGAATCTACACGGAGCCTCTTCTGTGTTGCATTAGACATCGGACACTTCTCATGTCTGGAACCGGTTCCTGTCTGCTGTCGACGGGTTCATCCAGGTTGCTCTTCCTCTCGGTGGAATCACTTTTTTTATTAATACACTTTTTTAAAATGAGTTCACAACGCAGACAGTCTTGATGACTTCTGGTCATCCTGGTCCTTCTGGTTCATTGGCCTCTCCGTTTCCTCTGTATTACAGCGAATGGACTGTTGTTTTTTATAATTCCACCTAAATGATGGGAGCCATTATATGAATAGCTTCTACAAAGCAAATAAAAAAACACAAAGACATTTCCACCGCAGTAACATTCAGAGCCAGAGCGGCTACATTCCTCTACTGCTGCATGCCACTAACCCTCCATCTGCAGCAGCAGTTGCGACTAAAAGGGCTGCAACTAATAACCTGATTATTTCCCTAAATGCTGAGTCAGATTGTTGGTCCTGCTGGTGGCTCGGCTGTTGGAAGGTCAGTGTCGGCCCGGCGTATCGGGACAACTCTTACATGAGTTGCAATGATGTCTTTGTTCAGACTTTCATTTTCCTCTCAGGATGAATTCCTGTTGATCCTCAGACTTTTCATCCAACAAATCTTCCATTCGTCCAACACTTTGGTGAATGAACAAATACCTGAAAAAAAACCTAATTCCATTCCCATCAGCCTCAGCTGAGGTTTGTGTTTCGTGCTAATTAGAAAATGTCAGCGTGCTAACGCGCTAAAACTAAGATGGTGAACATTACCTCAGCACCTTTCTGTGAGCATTTCAGTTCAACGGCTTGTTTTTGCTTTTGAATGGACCGTGAACAGACGGACCGCAATGACGACGCAGAGACAACGAGAAACACACGACAGCGTAGTGAGAGGTGCAAATCAATGAAACGAATATTCAAAACAATAAAAAACATAACGGCAGCAACGCAGAGAAAAAGGGGATTTAACATGTAGGTGTATGTGTATATATATATATATATATATAATATAAAAATAATACAATGAAAATAATAACACATAGAAAGAAATAATAAAAATAATAATTAATTAATTCGTTAAATATAGTGAGAGTGGAAAGGGAACGCTACTGTGAGCATGTTAGCATGTAAATGTTAGGATTGCAATTGATATGAAACCCACAGAATGGATTGTACGTCATCGTGAGCCCGGAGAGGTGACGTAGTGTGAAAGGTTCGTGTCGGCAGACGGTCGGAGCGTCTTCACGGCTCAAACAAACACCGGACTTTCACCGAGGCCGCTGCTCGTGTGCCGAACCACTTCGGTACTTAAAAACCACGATCCTTCTCCAAACCTCACCAAGTGCTTGTGTTGCCTAAACACGGCAGGGGCTCGTTGGAAAACACACCAAAGATAATAAAAGAACTTGTGTTCGGATAAGATGTTACATGATACTAGTAAAGCCTCACAGAGCTGCGAGCATGCTGTTTCTTTCCTGATTTAATTATTCACTACTGCATCCTTCACTCGTTCAAGCCAAGGAGACTTCTTCCAGGTTGCTTGTCTGGACTGACCAACAGTCAAAAACACCATCAATGCACAACTGGAGCTAGACGGGGGGGGGGGGGGGGTTGCAGTCCACATGGCAGAATGAGATATTGACTGCTTTGTTCTTTTGAGGCAAAGTTAACTTTAGGCGCCTCGCTCAAAGCCACTTTCTAATTCTCTCCACTGGTGATTTACTTAACATGTTGTGATTGGTTCCTCCCTTCCTCCAGGTTATGGGCTACTGGTACTTTGGGGCCACCTGGTGTTCCTTCTACCTGGCTCTGGACGTCCTCTTCTGCACCTCCTCCATCGTCCACCTGTGCGCCATCAGCCTCGACCGCTACTGGTCCGTCACCAAAGCCGTCAGCTACAACCGCAAACGGACGCCCAAGCGGATCAAGTCGATGATCAGTGTCGTGTGGCTCATATCCATCGTCATATCCTCCCCGCCGCTCCTCATGACGCAGCAGGAGGAGGATCCGGGGACGGAGGCCGAGGACGGCCGGCGGCCGGAGTGTCTCCTCAACAACCAGACGTGGTACATCCTCTCCTCCTGCCTCGTGTCCTTCTTTGCCCCGGGCGTCATCATGATACTCGTCTACTGCAAGATCTACCGCGTCGCCAAGCAGAGGGCCTCCACCGTGTTCGTGGCGAAGAACGCGGTGGAGCGCCAGCCGTCTCAGTCCGAGACCTGTTTCGAGGGCAACGGCAGGACTTGCCAAAGAAAGGGAGCTGACTTCGGCAGCGAATCCCGGTACGAGCTGGAAAGCCCGCGGCCCGCAAACCGACACAGCTCCTCCAACGTGGACAGCAGCAGCAGCAGCCGCCGGAGAGGAGAGCTGGACGACATCGACTTGGAGGAGAGGAGCTGCGAACCCAACATGAAAGCATCCGCCTCCTTTTCTTCGGCGCTCCGCTTCCCCAGGAGAGCCGGGGGAGGCGTGAAAACAGAGGATGCGGAGGGAGCATCGAACAGGTTGAAGCCTCCTCCCCTGTCCTGCGCCTCCATATCGTGGGCGTCGTCCGAGAACTGCTCCCACCACTTCCTCCTCCCGTCCCCGGTGCCTCTCCGCAGCCGGCGGACGACTCTGTCCAAGAACAAAGTGGCGCAAATGAGGGAGAAGCGCTTCACGTTTGTTCTGGCGGTGGTGATGGGGGTTTTTGTCCTCTGCTGGTTCCCGTTCTTCTTCACCTACAGTCTCCACGCGGTCTGCAGAGAGAACTGCACGATCCCCGACACACTCTTCAACCTGTTCTTCTGGATCGGGTACTGCAACAGCTGCCTGAACCCCATCATATACACCATCTTCAACCGAGACTTCAGGAAGGCCTTCAAGAAGATCTTATTCCACACTCATAAGGGAACATAGAGTGTGTGTGTGTGTGTGTGTGTGTGTGTGTGTGTGTGTGTGTGTGTGTGTGTGTGTGTGGCATCACACAGAAACAGACTGTAGTCAAACACAAATGTGTGCACACACTTTTAATCCTGTTTTCCACTGTGATGTCATACCGACATTAAAGGGCTTGCCACGCAGCCTGCGTATTGATTTATTATTCAACTGCTCATTCATTTATGAAATAATCACTTTGCAAACGAGCCAGAGGAAGACGATTATGACACACGTGCTGTGTGTGCAGGTTTGTCTGACTCTGCTTGCTTGATGCAATAAAATGTCAAAGTTGCAAGGCCGCTTTTTTGCCGGAGTTTGAATGTTAATTAGAGGGAAACGGCTGCAGGGCTGTGAACTATGTCCCCGCGGAGCGCCGAGATGTGAGCTATAGCGAGCCGGCTGACTGACTGTGCAAACCTTTGTACTGACACAAGAGCAGACGTATGAGGAACTGAGGGAGAAAGAAAATATGCAATAACTTTTTAAAGGTATAGTGTGTCTGATTTAGGGGCATCTAGTGGTGACGTTGCAGATTGCATCCAACTGACTCACTCCTCCCTTTCCAACAGCGTCGGAGAACTACGGTGGCCTTCAGGTAACGTAAAGAAAAATGTGAAAGACTTTCTTTAGAGTCTGTGTTTGGTTTGTAAGACCCGCCCTACGAAGCTGGTTGAGGCATAGGCGATCGGTTAAGGTTGGGCATTGATCTTAAATAGTTATGGTGAGGATAGCCGGGACCAATCGGGTTACCAGTACCTCAGCGAGCTATTGCACAGGCCGGGTCTTGCCAAGAAAAGCAGTGGTATTGATAAAAACGCTACCAAAAACACAATAATTGTTAGTTCTAGGTGATTATATACTCATGAAAACATAGTTATGAATATCATATATTTATATCCGATAAATCCCCTTTAAAGCTTCACGCTGTTCCTTTAAAGGTGCGAGATTGGGAGTTTCGATTGCCTCTAAACGGCTCTCAACATGGCCGGCACCTCACAGCGAACAGCGCAAACAACGGCAACAGTGCTGACAGAGCCAACAGTGTTTGCCTGAGGGGGAACGGGGGGGTGCTACGATGTTAGCGGCTCTAACCAGCGTATGAGAGCGGCCGCCGTTAGCCAACGTGCACGCAACAGGCCGACCCAACTATATCTACGAAGCAAGAAGCTCTGATTAAACACACACAGAGGGCTCAGATGGGCATTACTTCACTCTATCTGTACAGAGATGATAGTTGTTTGCTGCCAGTAATGCTCTGAATGTCAAATACTTGCTCTTTTAATGGCTTGCTGTGCCTCAGAGTGTTTAAACACCAGCAGCACCCAAAGTTTAAACTTTCACTTGGAGTAGACACGGAGATCGGAAAGCCCAATGAAAGTCACCCGGTGTCCATGCAGCAGCAGCAGCAGCAGCGTTCTGTTGACACTGCACAGCTCGGGGCAAAGACATTAAACATTCATGTGCAGCGTCCACACGGGCTGATCTTCGCTGAAGAAGGAGCCGCAAAGTCCAAGGCCACATGGGACGTTCCATCACTCTGGTTACCACGCAACACGGAGTGTGACAACAACTCGGGAGTTGCGTAATTAACCATTTCACCTGAAGTATAATGCTGATGATGGAGTGCGTTCTAAAGTGGCCCAAAGGTCAAGAAACTGTAATATAATGCCTTCTGGGGCGACCGGCCATCATTTCTTAGAAACTCTCTGCAGACTGATGTCTCACTGCGTTCTGTTCATTTCTTTCGCGCCCGTCTCTCGTGGCAGGTTTCAGCTTTCATACTGGACTCAGGTCCAACACAGAAGAGTAAAGAGTTAACGTGAGTTAGAGGACAAAATGAAAAGCGGCAGGTGATCCTGCAAAGAGGCGTAAGAAGTAAGAAGTGGACGTAATCACCGTCACGCTGCCCGTTGGTTTGCGGCCTGCGGTTTTGAAGCCTCGCGTTTAGCATTATAGCTAACGTCACAGCTCAGCCTCTTATGCTCACGTGTCTCTCTGTCGCGAGCCTCTCGCCCGTGAGTAGATTCGCTTCCTTCTGCGTCGTAATACGGTTGCCCGGTGTAGTTCGGTTGAAAGACTGTAGTTCCGACATAAATCTGCTCAAAACAAGGTCTGCAGATTATCTGGAGTAAACGGGTCACGATTTCCCAAAAGAGACGTTGCTGTCAAGTTTTTCAAATGTATTTTTTGGGGGGTTTGAGCTGAACGACATCCAGTCCCGATATCTGCAAAACTAGCCAACTCACACCAAAACAATCTAGATTCTAATCTAGATAGTTAAGAGGGAAATTATTTATTTTTGATTTATCGGGTGAACTGTCTCTTTAAGAGTGACCTCTTCTTGACCTGGCTGTGTTTCTTAGTGTTGAACGGATGTTATTGTTAAGACACATCTCCTTTATTTCACAGCTTGTTCCTCTCTTCTGCTGCTTTACTCCAAACCTTTTCCCGATTTGCTAAATAGGAACTTGAAGCTCGACAGCGTCTTCTTTTTATAACCTCGGAACTGTAAATCCACATCACCAGAATTTACATACTTACGAAAGTATTTGTAACTCTTGGAATAGAACATCTCTTGATCGAAGCAGAGTAAAGCGTTCCTGGTTTGTCGTCTTCTACTCGAAGCTGTAGCGTTGTGCCAGCATCTCCACGGACACTCGGATCATTTGGAGTACCCAATGAGTACCCAATTGATTAGTATTATTATTCCAGAATAAATTCCAACATCTGTTCTGTCTGGAAGTCAAAAGAAGCGGCCCCAATTTGGCTGGTTGGCATCAGCTGTTGTCAATATCCTTCACAATGCTTGGCTCATTCACCGCTAAGTGGTCTGGGAACATCCAATCATCATATCCATGGTTTTCAATCTGCCGCGGTTCAGATGCTGCAGGACAGAAACACAAGCTGCAGCTGAGCTTATTAATACGTACGTACGGTTGCCTGCAGTATGCATTGAATTGGGAGTTACTACTTCCTCATAACACGGCACCTTTAACTTTCATCCCTCTTCCTCATATGTGCTGCGCAAAGGATTGTGGGTCAGAATAACCTAAACAAAGCATGACAAAGCAAATCTGGCAGTTGCTTGGCTTGTTGGTTTTCGGCAGCTCACGGAGGCCACACCGAGGAACACAATGGTTCTCCTCCTGCCAGAGTGGAACAAATACACAAAGTCCTGGACTCATCACATTTCACTACCAGCTGTCTCTGTCTGTGTGGTGAGCAGCTACAAGACACAATTACAATATGTTAATTCACTGTTTGTATAAAAAACGGAGTAATTACAGTTTTACATGCAGAGTCACATGTGCAGTGGGTGTAAGACTTGTTTCAAGAAGTACATTTCAGATCAAATGGGAATACAATCACCCCTGTGTGCCTGACGCTCAAAGCAGTAAGCATCAAACAGCAGCTATAGTGGAGCAACCTGAGCAGAGAATGAAGCTTTGTTGTTGTTCGGGCCGTTTAATGCATGTTAGTGCATTGGAAGATGACTCTACTTCTCTCTTGATTTATTCCCTCAGTAAACATTGTAAACATGAGTTTATGTCTCAATCTCTAGTTTCAAGTCTTCTTCAACACAGCATGATGTTCATTTAGTACATGATGGTCCATTTAGAGTCACACAGACCATAAAGCAGGGGATGCTTTAGGGGCGGGGCTTACTGTGATTGACAGGTCTCTACCAGAGACGTATACGGCGTCTCTTCGTCACTCCTCCTCAGTCCAGATATGGTCACTTCTGTTCACCGGTTGCAAAAAAAACCGACGGCCGTAATCCAAGATGGCGACGGCAAAATCGCCGAACTGGAGGCTTCAAAACGGCCGTCATCAAGCAACCAACCGTGACCTTCTGAAAAGTCGAGGGATCAACAAACTTATTACAATTGAACTTGTGGGAACCACGAAGGTCTGTGCAAAATGTTGTGCCGATCCTTCGTGTAGAAGCAGAGATAATTGAAAACTTTGAGGTGGCGCTGCATAAAAGAATCTGGGGATCACCAAACTCATTCGGGTTTATCCTCTGAGGAAGTAGGCTGCATGCATTAGCTGATGGTGTACAGTCAAATATTTACATTGCATTTTATTCTATTTACTTTAAAATGTAAGTTTTCTCCATTCATGTTCCTGTTTACATGCACAGGAGCAGAGTCCAAAGAACGAGTGAAAGGCTGTTTAATGTCAGACTTATCCTGCTGATGCCATCATGTTTCTGCTCTGAGCGCTTCTTTTTACAGCACTTAAACCGCTGATAATCTGTTGTCAAGCTGTTTGATCCATGTTGAAAAATGGCACAAAAACTTCAGCTGCAATATTTTTAAATTGTATTCATGAACGCTCCATTTGGTGACCAAACTGCCTTTTAGCAGCTAGTAGCATCTGGACGTAAAACCAGACTCCTGAACATGTGATTGGATGTTTGTTCTTTTAATTGTGCTCAAGAGGGAGAAGAAGAAGCTGAAGAAGTCATGAGAGTATGCAGAACAGAAGGACGACGCTTGCAGCTTTATATGAATACAGATTTGTGGCCCGTGGTGCTTTAAGCAAAGCATATATATCGACTCCCAGCAGTCTGTCTGCTTCACAAAGACCAGCTCTCTCTGCCCCTGAGCAGCTCTCGTGGAATGAAATAAAAGACGAGGGAAAACGTTTGCAAAGAGAGAGAGAGAGAGAATATTGAGATTTTAAAAACAGCATAAATACAGTGACCAGTGGAGCGCAGGGGGCTCAGAGAATATGAATGACTGTTTTGTATGTGAATACATAACATGATTCCTGCACTACAGACAGATACAGACAAGTACAGCGTGTCCCTAAAACTGACCTGAGAAAAGATCAACCTCAGCTGTGCTGAAGTAACCAGACGGGAAAGCACCGAGTGCTGAATAACTGCTTCCTTTAGCACGGCTCTTATTCCTCACGGAGAAATCCAATATGTGATGACACTCACAATGTTTTAAAGCATTTTTGTTTTGTTCTACATTTTCAGTCTTTTTCATGTAAGTCTTACTTTTAATTGTGGGGAATATCGTCCTTTCAGTTTTTCCCATAATGCTTTGGGAGAAGTGCCATGTCGCCATGGGGGTCAAGTGAGTTAGCTGCGTGCTACGTCTTGATTCCTGCCCTTTCTGGCCTGTATTTGTTTACATTTTGGCAAATGGCATCATTCAAAGTAACGCCGAATTATCTATTAGCAGTTTCTCGTTGCAATGAACACATAGTTGTGCGGAAAAAACTATCATTGAATTACTTTGACACGGAAGAAAACTTAAAAACGTGATGATTCTCAGGCGCGTTGTGGAGCGACTTTTTTTCCTCTGATTTCTAAGCCGATCGATGGACGTTTACTCGCGATGGACATCGATGGACATCCTCGCTACGTGTAAGTTACCCTGAATCTAGAAATGTGTATCATGTCGGTGTGTTCAGATGAGGTGTGACTCCGACAAGTGCTCGGGTCGCTAAGAGCTTTAAAGGACCATAATTGGCTCCTTGGCCGGTTGGTTAAGCAATTAGCCTTTAAATGACATGAAGAAGCCTCCGTTTCATTCCATTCTACAGATGATGAATACTCTGCTGCCGCTGACATCTGTGCACTTTCCTTTGACACTCAAACTCAGCGGTCGCAGAACTCATTGCAGCCGGCTGAGCTCGACACATCGGAAGAAGCCTGGCGTTGAAAGCAGAGTAGCTGTGGGACCAGAGGAATGAGAAGACTCCGAGTCTCTGTTGGTCGAGTCCTCACGCCGTCTGGAAAACACTTTACATGTTCGCACGAATTATGTTGGAAAAAAAACCATTTGAATGCAGCAAGAACCATAGTCGATGTGTGCATTCAGTGACAATAACTGAATGCTGAAAAAAGTAAATGTTACTTCAGTAAAAGTACAAAAGTGTGGACATCAAAATATACTTAAAGTGCTAAAAGTGAAATTACACTTGATGCAGAATGGTCCATTTCAGAACTACGGGGTCTGGACTGAGTATGAAATTGGCTTTTTTTATAATGGCCGGAATGTTGCATTTAATTTCATTTTAAATGTCAATCATATCTGAGATTAGATCGTGACGAGCAGGTGGCACCTTGTCTGGCAGCCATCGGTGTGTGAATGTGTGTGAATGCTTTGAGTTGTCTGAAGACGAGACGCTATATGAATGCAAGTCCATTCACCATCATGTTCTGCTGCACCTTGGGATTTATTCCCACAGGGATCAACAAAGTCTCATTTAAACCGATAATAACGAATCATGATTTATCTGTTGATTTATTTGTTGAATCTGCTGTGAAATTAGTAACTGAAATGACCAAATAAATGTAGTAAAGTAAAAAAATACAATAAATATTATCATCTGAATTGTAGTGAAGTGTGTATATAAATATAAATATATATATATATATATATATATATATATATATATATATATATATATATAAATATATATATATATATATATATATATATATATATATATAAATATATATATATATATATATATATATATATATATATATATATATATATATATATATATATATGTCCATTTGGAGCTGTGCTCTTTGAAGGTGCTCTATACGAAAGACAGAGCGTATCTATTGCCTCCTCACAGCTCTCAACATGGCAACGTCCGAGCCGGCGACTTGCAGCTAACGGTGGTAACGGCGCTAACAGCGCAAACAACGGCAACAATGCTGACAGAGCTCACAGTGTTAGCTAACACTGTGAGCTAACACTGTGAGCTAACAGTGTTAGCTAACACTGTGAGCTAACACTGTGAGCTAACAGTGTTAGCTAACACTGTGAGCTAACACTGTGAGCTAACACTGTGAGCTAACAGTGTTGTGGGGAGAACTAGAGGATGCTAAGCTCCTACTACCTTGTCTGACGGGACGGCTTCATCGGTGTTAACCGTTTTTGTCATATTAGTTTGACGTCATATCTTTGTTTCTTCCTCTTGTTTGTGTGTGTGTGTGTGTGTGTGTGTGTGTGTGTGTGTGTGTGTGTGTGTGTGTGTGTGTGTGTGTGTGTGTGTGTGTGTGTGTGTGTGTGTATTTTGTGTAGCCTCTATTTGCCCTGTGAAAATTGTTTTTGTTTCCATTTATGCCTTAAAGATTAGATTTGATGTGCAATTGAGACAATATGTAACTTTTGGTCCGTGCTGTCTGCAGCGCCTCTCGGCCTCTCACTTTGCTGCCGACAGCTTTTTGTGGTTATTATAGATGATCTGCACCTTTTGTTCCAGCTTCGGTGGTGCTTCAGCCTTCGGTTTCATCACTCACGTAACATAATTACATAACGTTTTGTGTTAACATGTATAACTTCAATAGACATTGAAAGGGTTTCGCCTACTTTGTCCTTTAAATACACAGCGACAGACCCTTTCCTAAAGCGGACCAAAGGTTTTTCTTTAAATTGATTGATTGACTTTCAGGAAGAGACTCTCCATGAGCGCAGAAAATCATTTCAGTACAACATGTAATCGATCACTTGTGTGAGTTAGATGCAAGCAGGCAGTTTTCTGAAAACTCTTTTAGTTTTGTAACTGTAAAACAGTACGAGCCATGAAGAGAATACTATACTTAATGACTATATTTTGTTTAATGAGCTCCTGTTTCTCATCATCATCGCTTTATCACATAATATCACAAAGATGTTTTTATGGCCCTTTCACAGCATTTAAAACGATGACATTTTCCAGGGAAATCAATATCGGCCCAACGGATTGTACCTGCAATCAATGGAAGTAAATCTGTAGTAATTCAGCTTTGGTGAACACACATATTAGCCATCGATCAACTGCAAGCCGTCGTAATAGTGCTGACTTTTAAGGGAACAAGAGAGCTGGAGAGTCCATTATTCACTGTTATTTAACCTCCTCCGTCTGAATACTGCTCCTTTGTAAAGAGGAATGTCTTGCAGACATCGATGGTACAGATACATCTTTCAATACACGGTGTGATCTTATTGCCCCGTTAGTAACCGAGTCCAGAGAGCTTATTTGATCCTTCAATGACTCACAATCTATCTATTTTAGACAGAAAAAGGTTAAGAAGCAGCTGCTCATTTGCAAATAACAATAATGATTAAAAGCCAGTACTCTCTTCATTTATGGAGCCGTGCAAGTCAGTGTATTTGACACTATCCCGCAAGTATTTCAGAATAAAAGCCTTGTGTCCACCCGACTTTATATAAGAAGTGAACGTAGTCGTTGTGACGTCACCCGTTGGTTTGTGGACGTTTTGAAGCCTCGAGTTCGGCAAATTAGCCGTCGCCATCTTGACTTTTTGCAACCAGTGCAACAAGTGCAACTAGTGTGACAAGTTACAATATTTGGAATGTGGAGGAGTGACGTAGAGACGCCATATACGTCTCTGGTAGAGACCTGTCAATCACAGTAGCCCCGCCCTAAAGCATCCCCTGCTTCATGGTCTGTGTGACTCTAAATGGACCATCATGTACTAAATGAACATCATGCTGTATTGAAGAAGACTTGAAACTAGAGATTGAGACATAAACTCATGTTTACAATGTTTACTGAGGGAATAAATCAAGAGAGAAGTAGAGTCATTTTCTATAGACTTCTACACAACCAGAGGAGTCGCCCCCTGGTGGTCATTAGAGAGAATGCAGCTTTAACACATGAAGCTTTGGCTTCACTCGTCAGAACTAGAGGTTCTGGTGTCCACAGAAAGATGCTCGAGGGCGTTTATTGAGAAACAAAAACAGGAAGTGTTGCGTAAATGTTGTGACGTCAATAGGCTGTCAAAACGTCGTTTTCAGGAAGAAGAAGCAAAGTGTGGCCCGTTGGGTTGGCTTCAGAAGTCAGCAGCAGATATCATTAAACCTGTTGAATAACATGTGTATGGCTAGATAACACTAAGTTGATTTTGATTTTCATATCACACTGAAGTCCCTTTAACCTGAAAGCGTCATCGAGACGGCACAAACTTGCTGAAAGTGAGTTCAGTAGAGATTTTACTTTACACAAAAACCTGGAGTATAAGACACTTTCTAATTCCAGTCCTTTGTACGTCTGCTTCCTGCAGATGTTTTTAACAGGAGACGTCAGATCTCAAGCGGCCTCAGCGTGTACGACCGCCTGGAAATAACAAAGGTGAGAAGTTGAGTGGTTGGTATTTGTGTCGAGATAAAAAGAGAGAAGAATGCAGACACACAAAGGGAGACGATATCTAACACCAAACAGAACTCTCTGTAGTCGATGCCTTTGTTTGTCTTTGTCTGTCAGCTCTTGTTCTCTGTCTTATTTCTTCCTCTCCACCTTTTTGTCCTTGTGCTCTCTGTCTTCTGCATGCCTTTCTTTTGTTGTCATTTCCTTCCTTCTTTTATTCCATATCCAATTATTCTTAGATGAAAAGAATGAAGAGGGTAAAAAACAGCCCACGGTTATTGTTTGTTTGGAGAATGAACAGCAGGATTTGTTTTATTTTTACTCCCCTGTGTCCCACAATTCAAATTCACCACAATACAGCCGATAATGTGACTTTGTCCAAAGGACACAGAGCATTTTCTCATATTGTCGGATGGTGACAGGTGGCGGTTTGCCGCCTAAATTGAGGAGACAAGTAAGACGCCGAGCACTTTGAAAATCATGAAACTCCGATTATCAAAGAAGTCGTCGACCCAGTTGTTTTTTTCATGAGAGCTGAAAGGGGAAATGTTCATAAAGGGGGTTTGTGGAGGAATTGGAAGACTTCATACACGTATTATTGATGTTGCTAAGTGGCAACACACACAAAAGGCTTTATCAAATAATCAGGAAAGTAGGACTTTCCTCGGTCTGATTCAGTGGCCGCCTTCTTCCAGTCTGAGCTGCTTCATAGTGACTCGACTTAGAAGACCAAAAACCACAGCAAATAATCCTTTCTGCAGGGACCTTCTGCAGAGAACTTGTTTTTGTAAAGTTGATGCCCGGATTCTCTGACACAAACCTGCCACCGCCGTCGAACCCCCTCAACATGTGTTATTTTAACTGAAGGAAATGTTTTAGTCTGATGTTTGTAGAGCAAATTTGAAAAGTTTGATGTGAAAATTTGAGGTTAAGAAATTGGTTTATTGCCAAGTAGGTTTTCACATACACGGAATTTGCCTTTTTGTTGTTGTTGATGAAATAAGCAGCTGCAAAGTAGTAGTACTGCAAAAGTCAATAACCATGAATATAAGATATACATTTACAATACAAAAATACAGGAAACATATCTGTTCGTTCGTTAAAAAGATGAATAACTGTAGACTGAGTTATGATGCTTCATGTGTTAAAGCTGCATTCTCTCTAGTGTCCACCAGGGGGCGACTCCTCTGGTTGTATAGAAGTCTATAGAAAATGACTCTACTTCTCTCTTGATTTATTACCTCAGTAAACATTGTAAACATGAGTTTATGTCTCAATCTCTAGTTTCAAGTCTTCTTCAATACAGCATGATGTTCATTTAGTACATGATGGTCCATTTAGAGTCACACAGACCATAAAGCAGGGGATGCTTTAGGGCGGGGCTACTGTGATTGACAGGTCTCTCCTACGCTTCAAAAAGCTCAAAACATTTTGCATACTCAGCATGTTGGTGAAATCACTCTTACAGAAACAGTCCTGGCTCAAACCACAGGTGTTCTGTGTGGATTCTACTCAACATCGTGTTTCTTTTTTTGTTCCTGCTGCCGTTTGATCAAAAGCTTCGTGGAGCACTTATTCAAAATGTTCATCTTCCATTTGCAATAAAAATAAAGAGGAATAAATACTCAACTATCCATTAATTATTGAGTAACTTACTTTGATGTACAGTAGGACATAAAGATAAAGTCTCATCGTCTATATGTCCAGGTTGTCTGTACCTACGTTTATCTAAGGAAGCCTGGAGGGAATTCCCTCAAATGTGGCACAAATGTTCACTGAAGGAGGAACAGTCCTGATGACGTATATCTTTACATTTATGTCACGTAATCCTCATCATCGTCACTTCATAATGGCATGTTCAATTATGCATTTTATACTATTAAATACAGAAATCCTTTTCTTCAATACCTTGATATTATTTCTGTGTCAATTATGAATTTGAGTTCTTTATAATAGCAGTCGTTTAAATTGAAGTTCTCTCCCAGCAGCTCACAACGAAGCTGGTCTCCTGCACAGTATGTTGGGCGGCAGCACTGCAGAGAAAATCACACACTTAACAACTCACTTTGGTTCAAACGTCGTACTTTCCTCGTGTTGGGGTTTGAATTTGCTCTGGAAGCTGAAGAATAAACAAACACTGTAGAACTCAACAACAGACGATGCAACTCTTTTGATTGGAGACGTTTCGTGGTGAAGCCGCATCAAAACACTCGGACGAAGGAAAACAGAGATTTGTTGATGAGATGATGATGAGATGCATGGATGCCACCTCTTCTCTTCCCGTTGACTGTGAAGTCTTTGTTGTCTCTCATATCAATCTCTCACATTGTCTAACCTTCCCATTCACGACGCTCCGTCTGGCTGCAGCTCAACTCTCTGTCTGTCTCCTCCTTTGTTTTTACGTCCTTGACTTCCCTTACACAGACAAATTCATTTCTTAAATCCAATCAGGCTGTTTGTGTTAATCGGGTTGGATTTGTGCGTTACGGTTTTGTTTACCCAGCAGCTTTAACATGTGCTCTGGCTGGGAGCGCTTTTGTTCCCGTGGAGCTGTTGGCTGGATGATATGTATTCTGTCTCCGTCTGAAGGACAATCCGAAATACGATGAGAGACGGAGACACGCTCTATAAATTTGATCAGAATCAGATTTGAAAACCACAAATGGAAATGATGCAAATGTGAGGTGCATACATCACAACAACATCAGTCTGACTGCAGAATGTGAACACTCCGAACTCAGAAATGGCTCAATGAATGAGAATCTATATTTCATATAGAAGTGATACAGAAGTTAATTTATGTTTCTGAAACCTGAAAATAGACTTTTTGGATTCTACATTTCTCACATTTTTCAACCTTTTCACACAGACGTGTATTTATCCATATTCTAGTAAACAATAGTACAGTTTGGAACAGTGGATTAGGTCTTGGATCTATATCAGGGGTGTGAAACTCATTTTCACTCTGGGGCCACATCAGCATCACGGTCGCCCTCAAAGGGCCGGTTGTAAATGTAAGACGGTGTAAATGTAACTACTCCGAACATATTTAGTTTAGTTTCCCGGGATATCTGTGACTTCCTCAACACCTACTTAGCAGAAATAGAGGTTCTTTTTTCCATGGTTAATGGCGGACAGTTGAACGGCTTTCAGGGTGATAAGCCCCGCCCCCTCTCCGGCGCGTCCAGTGCGAATGAACACAAAATAGCCCCCGGCGAGACCGGCGGTGCAAATGGCTCATCTCATAATTTCAACCATGGGGATATTTTTATTTTCACATCTAACTTAAAATTTTTGTAAAAATAAAAAAAATGAAAAAAAATATATATATATATATTTTTTTGCTGGGGGATTCGCGGGCCACATAAAATGACGTCGCGGGCCGTATGTTTGACACCCCTGATCTATATCATTGACTATAAAAATGTCGATCATTTTAAAAATATTGTTACTGTCGCGATGAAAATCCAGCAGCCGCTAGTTGGACGACGCTCTACGTTCTGATGCTTGTGGGAGCCAACGGCCAACATGTGGAAACTTTCTCCGACTCAACACAAACAAGAAGAGTCAGGAAACCATCTTCTGCAAAGTTTGCCACACGACGGCCATGTTTGGAGTGCAGACGATCCGTCTTTATTAAACACAACGTGCCTGAACGTGTCAAATAGATCATTCTATTACACATACATCTATACTACATGTAGTCCAGCAAATATTTTGTCACAAATATAATGTGTTAAGAAACAATCCTCAGACTGTAATTACCCAGAATTAGACACTGTCATTTGATACGTAATGCTGTAAAATACAGCTCATGCAGCCTCTTTTTAAAGTTAAGGAATGATCATAGTTATGGGAAATAAAGGATGGATTACACATAAGGCGACAGATGCTCTTAATCGGAAACAGATGGAGAATAAACAGGTGATTGCTGTTTGCAGGTCTGTGATGGGACGCGTTCCCCGGTATCCTGCACACCTGTCCTCCAAACCATCGCTTACTTTGTTACATGGAAGGCACACTGAGGTTCATCATGAGGTGAGCAACCATCCAATGTGGCCGTCAGACCTTTGGACTGCTGGGCTGTTGGTCACATCCACACCGGAGCCGCTCACCTTTTTACCCAGCAGCAACTTCGCTGCTGAACAAGCTGCACGGCGCTTGATGACGCAGGATGTTTGATGTGATGAAGTCTTCTCTGACTGATGAATGGACTCATCAACAGGCGGACAGCAGCAGAGGGACTCAAAGCGCCTTTCAATTTTCGAGCCTCTTTTTCCCCACAACAAAGCACGACGTTTACCGGGCTTTCATTTTTTTACCGGCTCTTATCTGTCACACAGTTTGTGCCGCTGCCTCTGAGTTTTCAGAATCCATTTTCTCACATAGCACCAACAAATCAGTGGGAACGCGTCACTCAAACGATGGCAGTTTTCAAATTTTGATGGTGCAACCGCGTGCTCCTCCGCTCGCTGCCGCTTAAATGTCTATTTGAAGCAATTTTGGGGGGAATGAGTGACAGAAAACGCCCTCTTTCGTTATCTTGTACCTCTCATCTGCACCATCTATCAGGTCCGAGGGACCAGTGAACACAGCGGGATGTTTAGGAAAGTGAAAGCAACATAAAATGGTCCCCGAAGACTCCTCGAGTAAATTCTGCTGTGAAAATGTGCAAAAAATAACTTCAATCTATAAATATAGATCTAAAAATGACAAGAAGAAGTCACTGCGGCCAAACGGGTGATATCTGATACGCAGTTGAAACAGAAATCAGGACGTCTGTGTTGTCTGAATGCTTGATGACAGTAGAAGAAGAGTGCACGAGCTTGATGGACGGTGACGCTCAGCAGTGAGGAACGTTCTCTCAAAGCGCTTTGAAATGTTTATTTTCATCCATTTCCTGTAAAACTTGCATCATAAACGAATAAATAGAGAAATAGAGAAACTGCAGCCTGGACTTCACTGGCTCCCGACTCGTTACACTTTAAATTTTAAATAAACTAAACGACTTGTTCAGGCTTTGAACAAGATTGTGGTTGCGTTTGGAATAAGTACGTTTGTTACGTAACTGGCGTTAGTAAAGTGAAGAACACAACTACAGCTTTATCTTATGTTTTCGTCTCCGAACTTTGACCCTTTCAAAGTGTGTTTTCAGTTCATGAAAGTTAATTGGAACATCTTGGTCACCAACAACACGTGTCCAGCGTTTGGTTGTACTTAGCTCCGCCCTCTAGTGTCACTTCTGGTTGCAAGAAGAAACAAGATGGCTACGGCCCAAAAGGTTGTTGAAGAATAAACGTGAACAAGAGATCAGACTGTGTGTCCTCGGCCAGGGACACGTTTTTATCAACGTGTTGTGACTTTGCAGACGTGTTTAAAAGCGTTTCGTCATTACGAATTATTTTCTTTTTATTTCAGATTATTACAATATTTGCGGCAGTTATTTCTCTCGTTGTGGAGCTATTGGCATTATGAGAAAATACAGTTAGATGCAGCTCTGATTTTACATCATGTTTTAGTGTTTGTTGTTTTAAAAAGGTTTTTTACTTATTTATTGTACCTTTACTGTGTGGTTACTTATTTATTGTACCTTTACTGTGTGGTTACTTATTTATTGTACCTTTACTGTGTGGTTACTTATTGATTGTACCTTTACTGTGTGGTTACTTATTTATTGTACCTTTACTGTGTGGTTACTTATTTATTGTACCTTTACTGTGTGGTTACTTATTTATTGTACCTTTACTGTGTGGTTACTTATTGATTGTACCTTTACTGTGTGGTTACTTATTGATTGTACCTTTACTGTGTGGTTACTTATTGATTGTACTTGTTTTGTCCTTGCTTTTCTTTCACTGATGCCTCGTGTTCGTCTGCACGTTGTTTCTTTCCTCTCTGCTGCTGTAAGCTGCATATCTCCCCGCTGTGGGACTAATGAAGGATTATCTTATTATATCCCGTATTTACCTCCACAGAATCTCAGCACGACTGTGCAAATTAACCAACTAACTCACGATTGAACCAGACGATTATAACACGTATCCAGCAGAGAGTTGTTTTGATGAGTATCAAGGGAACAAAAAAAAAAGAAACAACCCTGCAATTTTCCCAGCATCAACCCCAGCATATAATATTACACAATGCAGTTCTAAACGTTGTCTTTATTGTTGCGAGTCAGAAACACGTGTAGTTGTTCCTCTCTCGTGATGTATTTCAGCCCACCACCGCTGATGTTTCCAGGAGAAACTCTGGCTCCTGGCCATCCTCAGCCTCCACCTCCTCATCTGTCACAGGTGGTGGGGGCTCGCTCACTAACCCTCCACCTGCCTGGTGAAATGAGGGAGGACAGCCGGAAGCGAGGCAGATACCCCCCCCCCCCCCCCCCCCTCACATGATGGAAAATCAGCTCAATGGGATTAAAGCGCAGACAGCGAGGAGGAGGAAAGCGTGTCCTCGCTCTTGAACACGTAAACAGTTTGGAGAAGCTGAAACAACTCCGTGTTAAATGCACTCAGCGGCTCGCTGTCGGCACTCGACTCTGTTCCCATGGAAACACATCCTCTAAACATCTCGGATGTTGCATCGACAGCTTTGTGATGCCGAGTAGCAACGGGTGGAAGATATCATCATACATTAAAATGAATGTGAAGAACTTTTACATTTAGCTTTTTTCCCCTTATTTTATATATAAAATAGAGTGTTGAGTTCAACAAAGACAATATTGCCAAAGTGTCGAGTAAAAGCCTTTACACAGCGGTGGTGGGACGGATAAAGGACAGAAAATGCAAAATACTCACCGGCCCATGTGTTTTATATTTCTTTCAGTAGAAGTTTTGAATCGTTACCAGGGTTAGGGTTAGGGTTACACAACCCACACACTCAGCTCTGCTGCTCATCCCACAAATGCATGTTCCTCACAAGTGTGGCGTTTAAGAGGGAAATAAGATAAGATGTATTGCCAAGAAGCATTGTTACAACAAAGAAATAATCTACCAAACACAAATTTCCTTACTTTTTGTGCTATGTTTATGTGTCTGTCTGTCTTTCTGTCCCTCCATCCGTCCATTCATCTGTCCATTCATCCGTCCATTCATTCATCCATTCATTCATCCATTCATCCGTTGCTTCTTCGCTCAATGTTGTTTAACGTTTAACATTCAACAATCTTTTTTTTTCATCATTGTTTACTATTTGTATCTCATAAAGCACTCTGTAACCTTAAAAAGTGCTGTATAAATAAAGTTTATTTTATTATTATGGTGTAATGTTCTGCACAATGTGATTGGCCGATGCCTTTATTGGTGATACTGAAGTTTAGAAAAATTTACCTCGTTCACAACAAAACATTATGTCACTTTTTTGCCACGTGTGAAAGTATTCATGACAATCTCTACATATATTTATATATATATATATATATATATATATATATATTATTATTAAATAAAATTATTTTTCTCGGCTTTTATTTCGATTAAAAATGGCTTTATCGGCATGAAAGTTTAAAAAACACAACTATGCCAACACATCAATAATATTGATATGAATATTAACAACATTACGATCGTTATTTCTCTCACTTTAAGTCGTGATGTCTTCGACACTTTCCTCCGAAGCCACTCCCCTAAAATGATCATCGTGAACGTAAACAACAAACATGCCTGTTGTTAGCACTCATATAAATATGACAAAAGAATTCCTAAAATACATCAGCATACATTTTTTCTTCAAGTGGATTCACTAACGTGTTGCAACTTCCTAATGCTGTTATGGTTTTTACCTCTTACTGCGTTCAATGATAGTTATTTATGGTAACTGGTATTTTTCTGACATTAATGTCTTTCTCTCTCTCTCTCTCTCTCTCTCTCTCTCTCTCTCTCGCTCTCTCTCTCTCTCTCTCTCTCTCTCTCTCTCTCTCTCTCTCTCTCTCTCTCGCTCTCTCTCGCTTTCTCTCTGGCTCTCTCTCTCTCTCTCTCTCTCTCTGGCTCTCTCTCTCTCTCTCTCTGGCTCTCTCTCTCTCTCTGGCTCTCTCTCTCTCTCTCTCTCTCTCTCTCTCTCTTACTTATCTGTCTCTACTTTATCTGAAACAGTAAATCCAACTGCAGCCAATTTCTGAACACACATTTGAGTAAAACCTTTCAGG
Organism: Lycodopsis pacificus; assembly: GCA_028022725.1. Taxonomy (NCBI): domain Eukaryota; kingdom Metazoa; phylum Chordata; class Actinopteri; order Perciformes; family Zoarcidae; genus Lycodopsis; species Lycodopsis pacificus. Next base: position 29,872,525 of record CM051690.1, on the reverse strand, counting down.
AAACTGACAGTTTGACGTTGACATTCTGTCCTTGAGTTGTTTTTTAATTAGGACACAACTTTGCCCTGTAAGAAAGCTTATCTCAATCCATTAGTAATACAATGAGGGAAATGCTGACAGTGCTGAGTCATTATTTCTGAGGGCAGAAACAGGAGGGGGCAGTTAATACTTATTGTTCAGGAGGTGAAGTGGGCAGGATTTCACCGTGAACTTTTCCCTCCTCGCTGTCTGGTAGGAGAGGAGGGATCAGTCTGAAATGAAACACTTTTCTGACTGCAGCGTTCCTTAGTTCACCTGCAAGAAGTCACTGAAATAGATGCAAAACAGACGTTCTTGAAACCCAAAGTTCTGCTTGCATGTCTCTCTGTGATGTCATAAAGTGTCATAAAGTGAAACTGCTGCAGCTGGTTGATTTTGTGGCCCTGCAGTTGTGTTTTAATAGAGCGCACGTGGTTGTTTTTCACAGCCATTACCGGAGCAAACATCTGGAACCAGACGCATAAAACTCACTTGATTCACGACTAAAACTCTGTGTACGCACAAAGACATCACGTTTATATAACCATGTGAACGGCTGGTCTGATGTATGCGTGGGGAGAGCATTCACTGCACACTATTCTTTTATAGATACCTGTTTATGTGTTGGGAATGGCGTACAGTTTGCACGTTTTTGTGCGTACGCATCATTTATACATCTGGCCCCCCGGAGTCACGGGGAAAGGACAAGACTGTGCAGTTGAGGATGCACCTGTGCACAGAGCATGTCGTTTGGATCTGCAGACGCCTCTCAGGTGTGAAGTGCGAGCGGCGGGTTTATTTAACAATGAACTGCAGCGGCGGATGTCCGTCTGACAGACTTTTACAAGCACCCTGAGATGTCTTTCTCCTCAAAGGTGCTCATCCAGCTGCCTAACAAAGAGTCTTTGTTAACACATGCTGCTCTCATGAAGCTAAGCCGTTTAAATGAATACAGTTATATTTAGGTTCACATCAGAGCAGTGTTAGCTGACCCATCAGACTCACACTTGGCTTCATCCATCTTTAATAATCGGCAGAGAAGCGAGCAGAGCTTTCGTTGTTGTTCTCGTGTAACTTCCGGGTGCCACATCTAGTTTTACAGCCCAGAGACTGTAGATCAGAGGAGACAGCACCGTCTGCAGCTGGCCTTGTGATGTGTTTTACTTTGAAACAGCACTTTAAACGTCCTGCTTTTATACATGCTTGTCCTTCAGCTTCTTCTTGCTCTTATTGTTTTATGAATGCTGCCTTACTTTCTTATCATATGCCATTCTTTCTTTCCTCCCTTTTCCCCAACTTGTCCATTAACATTCATCTTTTTACTGCTGTCAGGTAGCAATCCTTCTGACAGGACTTAAACCGTATAAAAGAAGTGGACGTAGTCATGGTGATGTCACCCATTGGTTTGTGGACCGATGTTTCGAAGCCTCGAGTTCAGCGATTTCGCCGCCGCCATCTTGGATTATGGCTGTCGCCATGTAGTTTTTTTTCTCAACCAATGAACAGAAGAGACCATATCTGGACTGAGGAGAGACGTAGAGACGCCGTATACGTCTGGTAGAGACCTGTCAATCACTGTAGCCCCGCCCTAAAGCATCCACTGCTTTATGGTCTATTTATGGACCATAACTTACTAAATGAACATCATGCTGCACACAGCGGGGCAGACTGTCAGACGCTGCTGCAGGAACATGAGAGGTTTTCTAAAGAGAGTCCGGTGCTCGGAAATACTACCACCTTTGTCCACAGGGAGCACTAAAATCAACACAAAGCTTAAGTTTCCTGTAGTAGCTTTAACTAACAGAAATACTATATTTAGCTTATAACTGACAGAATGCTTGTTGCAGAAGTAACATTAGACATTAGGCGTCAGGGTCACCAGTTTTATTCTTCCTGCTGAAGCTTCACTTCTTATTGCCTGTATTCTCAGTTCTTTGGTCCGGCAGCTTATAAAAACCTAGCTCTGTTAAAAAAATATATCGTTTCTTTTTTTAAATGTAGCAATCCCACCACAGAGCAGCTTTTAGGCATTTTTCTGCTGTTGGCTGGCAGACGAAACTCACAAGGGGGAACCTTCACGCCGTGCAAAATCAATGGAGAGCGGTGAATTGCTCTCACCTCCAGCGCGAGCAGAACTTAGTTGCTCTCTGTCTCCATGTTCACAAACGTTTTCAAGTCGAAATTCGGTGACAAAATAACCAAAGCTTAAAAACTACAGTGTGCAGATGCTGTTCCTGTTAGACATTACATTACTCCAGCTCTACCATTACGCCTTCACTAGTCATCTTTATTAATTGCAGTTAATGTCTACAGCCAACAGATCTCGAGAATTAAAAAAAAACACATTGTTTATTTTATTGACTCTATTGACTTAAGTGAAGGACAAGTGAGTCCTTATGGGAGAGCTCTCGCTGTCAAACCCCCGTCTTCCTGCTGAGGGTAAATAATGAGTGAGCATTACTTTACAATCGCCTCATCACACCTTTGCTCTACCTCCAGAATCATGTGACAGAATGATTACACCCGTGCTACTCCAGCAGATGCATTATTCAGACACGTTCTGGCGGGGAGGGGTCAGAGGTTGGGACAGGTTGCATCAGGTAGCCGCACTGGAAGATGAAAACGTTGTGAGACGTGATTACTTGCATCGGTGTCAAACAGCTCAGCGATGCGGCGCGTTGATCGTGACTCCGACTCGAGTGTTCAACGAGCTGTCTGCAGTCGTTTAGAATGATCTGGAGGAAGAAGAAAAAAAACACTTCCCACAGATTTCACGCTGAAAGATAAATCAGGAGGTGACAGCCAAAGCACGGACATTTATATTTAAATTCTACTTACAGATCCTTTTTACTCCACGATACAGCTCCGGAGGGCCACGTTTCACAGGAGTTAATGTCTCGTGACAGCTGAAGGGAAAATCTCCCATATTTCTTTGGAACTTTCTCCAGAAATTGTATATCACGATGAAGGTCAATCAGTTGGCTGATGCCGCCCAACAGTTCCCCCGAATGGACCTTATTCTTTGCCTGAAACAAGACGCTTCTGCATTTTGTAATCTTGCTTCCATTTTAGAGCACAAGTGAGATTTCTTTCCAACTTTATCCTCCTGTACTTGCCAAAAAAAAAACAGTTTTTAAGCTTTTCATTATTTAATTTTAATTAATAAAGCCGTTATTCATTTTTTATATTTTGTAAGGCGTGAGAGATTCTCGATATGTGTTCAGTTCATCCAAATAATAAGCCTTTGGAAGCTGAAGCTGATGTTTTTGTAGCTGAGAGGAGCTGCCAGCTATGTGAGACCAGCTGGTGGGCGTGCAAGAAGCACACATATTGAGTGTTTTTGTAACTGTTGCCATTATGTGTTGTATTATGTCTTATCTACATCATTTGTATGACACATTTACCTTTTCCCAAGACTAATGTCATAATTGAGAATGTATTTAAGGTGTTATATACCCATTATTTAATTTAGTACAAGTCTCCAAACAACTAATCGGTTTTATTTCAGTCGAAAAAAATCGATGATTGCTGGTTCAAAATGAAAAGCAGCTTTTCTCTGAACTCAAAGAGGTGAGGTCTCTGCCAAAGACCTCATCCAAAGGCTGATGACCAGCGGTTCTTATCAAATTGGCGGATGATGTATCCCCGTTGTAATGCTGCCACTTGACTGTCTGGTGTTTTATTCTCTATTCCATCTGGTGTTCAAGTCTGTGTGGGCTTCGTTTCGCCTTGGACCCTCAAAGTTAAATATGAAGTTTAAAAACACAATTTATTTCCTGAGGTCACTGAAGCGGCACAGCAACGATCGATCATATAGACCTGTTTCTCCTGTAACAGCTCCTGAACCTCAAACACTCTTCATTCTCTGCACGTACTACAGTGAAGTCACGGTAATGTGATGATAATAGTGACACTCGTTACCCGGAGAGGTTGGAAGGAGTTATAAGTTCATAAAACACGTTTCTATGTAAAAACCAGCGTTTTAATGATTGTGACAGTGAACAAAGAGGAACAGTGTTGATTAATTCATTTAATTGTCTTCTGTCTGGATCTCCAGGTGATGTGTCGGTTCACTTCAACACTTCAGCTTCTGCCTTCACCTTTTTAATCAGTTTGACATCCTGGATTTATCACTCATAGATCCTTCTGTCTGCTGCTCTCTGAAATCACTTTTCAGTTTCTCCAAATATTAGATCATATTTATGCAGAGACTGCAGTTAGTGACAGTGTGGTCTCCGTGGTAACGTAGCTCTGACAGTTTGATGGAGTAGCCGTGGGGGGCGGGGCTTAGCCAAAGGGTCAATTGCAAATCAAGGATCCCCAACAATATATATATATATCAGAATATAACAGAAAAAAAGATGTACTCACTTATATTGGATTTCTTTAGGGAATAGCGTAGTAGTATATTAGTAGTAGTAGTAGTAGTAGCAGTAGTAGTAGTAGCAGTACCATTAGTAGTAGTAGTAGCAGTAGTAGTAGTGCAACTCAAAACGTATATAAGTATAAGTATAAAGTCTGTCTCCTCAGTCTGTCCGTTCAGTATATTGAAGGCAGAACAAACCAAAATAAAGCCACGAAATCCATTTAAATCCATTTCCACCCGGACAATAGAAGCAGTCTTTAGAGAATGGATGAATGGAGATTTTATTTGATTGTTATTTTCTGTCTGCAAAGAAGAAGAACAATCCCACACAAACACTGTTGCTTCTCAGAACACACAGTTTATTAATATTACGAACACACAAACCGCAACAATGAAAGGACGCTGCTAATTCATACCTGCAACCTTATTTTAATTTTAATAGATTTTATTTATGAGATTGGCACCACAATGCCACATCGTCACAACTTCATATTTCCCCATATCAAGCCAGCTGCCCCAGATTTAATGGAATTTCCAATTGAAGGCTATTCTTCAGGGCAGTAATGGACGCCGTTTGAGAAATCACAACCTCATTAGTTCGACACATTATGCAGCTGACAGCTGCCACGGTGAGCTGAACAGGGTTATAGGCCGCTGGGCTCTGCATTACCTGCAAGCTCCGGCATTAAAATGACTCTCATGCCCACCTGGAACCTGTCGAGCGTGAGCCGCCGCTGCATTTACTCTCATTTATGTTGTAGCCTTGCACCTTTATGTATTTATCTCCACATACTCACGTTTTTCAGCAGCGAAATCCATCTGTTCCAGTGCAGATCAAACATTCTGCGTCAGAAAAACACTCACTCAGTCCTGATGTGTCCTCTGGAGAAGAAATCAAACAACAACATTCAGCCTGGTGTCTCACAGTGGTGCAATGTTAATAAGTATATTTACCAAGTGACGTACTGAAGTAAAAAGTCAAGATGCCTTACTTGAGTATTTCCAATTTTGGTTTACTCGTTTAGCAACTTCCATCATTGATTTCAGACTCAGCTGATGATTTTACAGAGTATTAATACACTATGTGGTATTACTGCTTGTACTTAAAAGGTCGGAGTACTTCTTCCACCACTGAATGTAACACAGACTTACATCATCCCTGGGTGCCATGAATATGTATCCATGTGGGATGTCCATGTTTAATGTGTGTTTGATGATCATTCTCACCTGGATGAGAATCCGGTAAATTAGTTTCTCAGTTTAGACGTGAAAAGTTTTTTACTTTCTGGAGTTCTGGGTAGTTTTCAACACACACACACACACACACACACACACACACACACACACACACACACACACACACACACACACACACACACACACACACACACACAGACCGGTTTGGACTGGAAAAAGTATTTGATATGAACAAGGATTCATGTTCCTTTGGTCGCCATGGAAACAAGATGTGGAGCGTCTACCTATCCGTCTGCAGCTGTGTATGTGTCTGCATGTTTAAGTAGCATTGAGTGTGTGTGTGTGTGTGTGTGTGTGTCTGCATGTTTAAGTAGCATTGAGTGTGTGTGTGTGTGTGTGTGTGTCTGCATGTTTAAGTAGCATTGAGTGTGTGTGTGTGTGTGTGTCTGCATGTTTAAGTAGCATTGAGTGTGTGTGTGCGTGTGTGTGTGCGTGTGTGTTTGTGTGTGTGTGTTACTTTCTTTCTTGCCTGTCAATCACTTTTAAATACATAATTTGATGCATTTTGATGAATCTGTCCGTTGATCCTCGTATCAGTCTGCGGTGATGTTCAGTCCTGTCTCGCTGACCGCCCGTCTGTCTGTCTGCCTCTTACTCTCCTGTCTGCGTCTCTTCGTGTGGCAGAGCTGAAGAGTTTTCACACTTTATTCAACACCTCTTGTGGAGCGGATGCCTGACACTTGAGGTGAATTAAGTTAGAAAAATAGTACTCGTGTTGGAAAAGCTGGAATTTGTTTTATTAATGAAGTCGCTCGTCTCCAGCTGACAGCACTCAGCCAGTCCTCCACATGGAGTACAGGCTGTAATGTCTCACTCTGACATTCAGTGTAATGCCAGATTAAACAAAGGAGAACAATGATAATAATAACAGAAGAAGAACTTTATTCATATATGAATAAAGTAAATATCTATCTATCTATCTATCTATAGCACCTTTACGACAGAGTTTACAAAGTGCTTTGACAGACGAAGCAAAAGCAGGTTTCCCAGAAGACAACACAACAGAAACCTTTATTTAAAGGAATACTTCACCCGTAGAATAACTTTTTCAATTACTTGTTGCATGTTACCTTTAATTTTGGAAGAAAGCTTTGTTTCTCTATGTTCCGTTCATATGTTCTGTGAACGGAGAATCAAAATCAAAGAAATCCATCAATCCTCAGAAATACCCGGCTGCTAACGGCTCTGAAAAAGGTAGTTTGGAATGCAGATGAGAGGCCACTTCAACGTTTCCAAAAAAACTCTCTTGCACACTTTTTTGCACACTGCTTTATGGTCTGTGTGACTCTAAATGGACCATCATGTACTAAATGAACATCATGCTGTATTGAAGAAGACTTGAAACTAGAGATTGAGACATAAACTCATGTTTACAATGTTTACTGAGGGAATAAATCAAGAGAGAAGTAGAGTCATTTTCTATAGACTTCTATACAACCAGAGGAGCCCTCTGGTGGACATTAGAGAGAATGCAGGTTTAAGAAACGTTCTTTATCGGCTTCACTCGGCAGAACCGGAGGTTGCCGCCTGAGTTCAATGCAAGAGAGTGACTTCTACTTGATGCCAGAAAGGACGGAGTGACTGTGGAAGTGGAAATCATTTGATATTTAAATAACAATCTTGCAAAGTCATTCAGTAACCTGCTGTGTGTGTGTGTGTGTGTGTGTGTGTGTGTGTGTGTGTGTGTGTGTGTGTGTGTGTGTGTGTGTGTGTGTGTGTGTGTGTGTGTGTGTGTGTGTGTGAACCATCTTTACGAACTCAATTACTTCATGGTCCACAACTCGGGGTGTTGACATGGAGCCCATTTAGCTCTAATTTTTCACACTCAGCTGTCACATCTCTGCAGTCACAGCAGGAAAATACCACTTAGTTTATTCCAAGCCGTCACATTCGATTGATGTTAGCGGAGAATGGACGACTTTATCTCAAAGACAAATCTGAGAACAAAGTGTTATCCACGATGCCATCAACTGCAGGCTGAGACTTGTGAATTGTGGATGAAAGAGGAAACTGACATTGTTGGTTTATCTCTTTCTCAGCGATGACATCGAGGGGAAGGACTACAGATGGGCTTCAGTCAGACTGTCAGTCACGGCCCATCATCCCAACACCGCTGATTGGATTTTTAATGGAACTTCTGGTGATCCATACATTTTGAATTCAGAGTCCCTGGAGTTGGAGCCCATCCCAGCATGCATTGGAGGAGTCCACCTTACAGCTAAACCACAACTGTGGGGAGACACCCCCCTGAAGAACAAAACAATGTCCATTTTCTTTTAAAATATATAGAGTTTGAATATCAATATAATATACAACTTGTTCAATTAACCATATTTAGGGGGTAATCAAATCATACTTTGTTATTATTAAACTAAAAGTTAAATATTGTAAAGGGGAAGATGACGCCCTACCGGATGAAGATATGCAGGGGGATCTTGGTCATTTTGATCTATAGAGAGGCTAAATCCCTGCCCTTCTGATATATATATAAAAATATATATACTAGTCAACGGAGAGAAACTAATAGTTTTTTGATCCCACTTGTATTGTGCCATGAATTCCACACGTGATGTTTGTCAATTTAAAAGATAATTTTGCAAGTCAAGAAAGTCCCATTTTGTCTTAAAACTATGAGCATGTTAGCATTGTCACTGCGCTCATGTTAGCATTGTCACTTTGAGCACGTTAGCATCTTCACTGTGCTCATGTTAGCATTGTCACTTTGAGCACGTTAGCATCTTCACTGTGCTCATGTTAGCATTGTCACTTTGAGCACGTTAGCATCTTCACTGTGCTCATGTTAGCATTGTCACTGTCAGCATGTTAGCTCAGTGTGCTCATGTTAGCATCTTCACTGTGCTCATGTTAGCATTGGGGTGTTAGCATTTAGCTGCTGTGCCTAATGACACAGAGCTACTAGCATGGCTTTCGACTTGTTTTGCCATGAAAGAGCTAATTCATGCTTCCTGCTCTTTTCGTGATATAAAACAACTCTTTCAATGTGACGGAGTGAATCAGGAAGTCACGCAAATCCCTTTTAAGAAGGGGATCTAAATTATGAACCAGTGACTTTTTGGTGAAGTGTGACAAATTTCAAGTCTTTGCAGGTTTCCTGATTGAAAACAGGGAAGCGCAGCACGCAAACTCAGGCTGGTTTCATTACATGTGACAAGTAAGTAAATTTACTTTTCAAGCGTGAATGAGCCCTGCAACAAAGTCCTTTTAAAAAGACGTTGATTTCTGAAGGAGGCCTCACACATGCACCGAGGTGGTTTTGGAATATTCGATAAAAGAAAACGAGTCCATGTAGTAACACGTGCATGAACAGATTGCACATCGTATCATTTTTACTTTCGCTTCTTTGTTGTGGCTTTTCTTTTGTGAGCCTAAAAGTACGATGTTAGTATTTATAGAGCCGAGGAACTGGGCCGAGAAAGAGGAGAGAAAATGAGACACTCGATACAAAATGAGAGAAAACAGAAGAGCGAGGAAGAAAGCATACTTTCAGATAATGACACATCCACCTCCTTCACGAACCAGTGAATTTAAAACGAACGTGGACACAGTTGGTCGGCTAATAGAAGGGGGGCCAAATGTTTCTCTCAAGTGTGGGTCAGAATCCAAAATGGGCGTCGTGTCGCTCCTTCTCCTCATAAAGTGAGAGTGTAATTCACCACCCAGCAGGACGAATGCCGCTGTATTTCTGTGCATTTGGAACAGACAGGTAGCTTTCGTCTCCACAACATATTCAGAGAGGCAACTAAAGTGAAGATTTCTGACCTTACATAATGGATTTTTAATTAGATGCTGCTGTTTGTCGGGCTAATTATCCCCCAGCCTCGACTCTGTTTCCTTTAATAGAAATCAAGTATATAAGGTGGCAGTTTATATGTATAACTCTCTTTCCTAATGGTGTTTTTTTTTTCTTTGCTAAAGAGCTAAGAGGTCTTGTGGAGGGGCTTTTTTCCGGCGCTTTGATTTCCTGAGCAATTCAGCGAAGGAAATGCTGCGAGAAGCAGAGAAACTGGCAATTATGGCCTCATTATCATCAGCACATTGGAGAAGATTGTTGGGCTGATTAAAGGTTTCGGGTGTTTATTAATAATCTAAAGAGACTGACAAGAGGGGAAATATTAGTCAGATAAAGCAGTGTTTTAGCTGTCATGGTGTTTGGTGGGAATTTGTGCACTTTATTCATCAGCTTTGACAAGATAACAGAATATAACTACAAAGCATTTAGAGCATTGTTTTAAGCGAGTGACAAGAAAAAGAAAAATCTTACTTTGGGTGCAGGTGATGTATTATAAAGTTGTATAAACAGGCACACAAAGTCCGTGGTCTATTTTCTATAAAATAAGATCAATACTGGGGGAGGAAACGTGCTCTTCTGCCATTTTACAGAAATCCCACATTAATCTGCTGCACCGTGCACCCTGAAAAACAGGCGCTTGGGAACGTTGCTCTTTCTTTTGTGCGGGCCTTCCGTGCGTCTACATTGACAACAATGAATTTGATGGCGCAAAGACATGTGATGTGAACGACCAACAAGGCATCAGGATGCTGCCGTTAGAATCATAGACAGTATAAGAAGTGGCTGTAGTCATCAGTCACCCGTTGCTTTGTGGACTGATGACGAGTTCGTCAATTTTGCCATCGACATGTTTTTTTCTGTGAACATAGTTGGACTGTGAAGGAGTGACGTATAGAGACGCCGTATACGGCTCTAGTAGCGGCAGCGACTTGTCAATCACAGTAAGCCCCGCCCTAAAGCACACCCTGCTTTATGGTCTATTTGACTCTAAATGGACCATCATTCACTGAGACTCTAAATGGACCATCATTCACTGAGACTCTAAATGGACCATCATTCACTGAGACTCTAAATGGACCATCATTCACTGAGACTCTAAATGGACCATCATTCACTAAGACTCTAAATGGACCATCATTCACTGAGACTCTAAATGGACCATCATTCACTAAGACTCTAAATGGACCATCATTCACTAAGACTCTAAATGGACCATCATTCACTGAGACTCTAAATGGACCATCATTCACTAAGACTCTAAATGGACCATCATTCACTAAGACTCTAAATGGACCATCATTCACGAAGACTCTAAATGGACCATCATTTACTGAGACTCTAAATGGACCATCATTCACTAAGACTCTAAATGGACCATCATTCACTGAGACTCTAAATGGACCATCATTTACTGAGACTCTAAATGGACCATCATTCACTAAGACTCTAAATGGACCATCATTTACTGAGACTCTAAATGGACCATCATTCACGAAGACTCTAAATGGACCATCATTTACTGAGACTCTAAATGGACCATCATTCACTAAGACTCTAAATGGACCATCATTTACTGAGACTCTAAATGGACCATCATTCACTAAGACTCTAAATGGACCATCATTCACTGAGACTCTAAATGGACCATCATTTACTGAGACTCTAAATGGACCATCATTCACTAAGACTCTAAATGGACCATCATTCACTAAATGAACATCATGCTGTATTGAAGAAGACATGAAACTAGAGACACTTTGATGTAAATTTAGAATGAACTATTGTATTATGCTTATAATCTACATTCCTGTGACAGCAATGCATTCTGGGAGTCATAACGTCAGCTCACCGTGTTTCTTTTCACAGTAATTAACTGCTCACCACTGAAAAAATGTGTGTACAATTTAATTACAGTAATTTACTGTATTTCTCTGATACAGTATAGATGCTGTAAATTGTCCGCTATATTGCTGGTGAAACTGCTGCCAGTAAAATACTGTAATTTATTTTTATGTATTTTTTTTACAGCCAATTGCTGTATCCTTTGCAGTGAGTTGTGGTATTCTTTTGATGCGGTAGATAATTGTATCTTATTGGCAAAACTGCTGCCAGTAATTTACTGTCAATTTACAATAAAATATTTTACAGCAAAAAAAAAAAATATATATATATATATAAATTGAATGAATTTCAACCGGATTGTGCAAATTGAGAATATTCTATTTCCTCACTTTCTTTAAAAAAGGGACACAGCCACATACCTATGCATGCACACACACACACACACACACACACACACACACACACACACACACATACATACGTGAGTTGAGTAGGTTTTCTTATGAGAGATGAGAAAGAGACTCAACAAAGGTCCCAGGTCAGACTCAAACAGAGAGGTGTGATCCGTGGTTGCTGTCTCCATCCATGAACTGCAGGGGCGCCCCGAGGGCAGGGTTTGAACCTCTCTCTCGCTCAAGGTCTCCTTTTTATTCCTCACACAACCACTTATGTAACCAAGTGCAACACCATGAATGCCTTTGAGGAGGAACTGTCCAAAAGCTATTCGATAGATTGTTGCATTTCACCCCTTCTCCGTGACAGAAGGCTTTGCAGAACAACTTTAAACTCTTCATACAAACTAGTTGGTTTTAATCAAACTGAACCCTCTGGTGAGGTCGCCGACTAATGTTGGGTGATAAAGTCTGACTGTTCCAGTTCCTCATAAAGGTGTTGGATGGGGTTGACCCACCAGATCGTTTGTATACACAGAACCATCTGAGAAGCCGTCGTTGGAAACGGTTTGGAATCTGTTTCTGATATAACTGATGCTATTGCAGCATCTAACCTTTTCAGGAGCCGCCATTGTTGTTTAGAACGAACAGTCAACTTTAACTTTTACACGGGACACAAACAGCGGCCTCCTGGGTGAAAGTCCTGTGCACTTTATACTACATCACCTGACTTCCTTAGCAGCACTTGTGTCCATCCTGGCTCCTCGATCAGCGCTGGGCAAGTTAGTCAGGAAGCGTAATTCATTGCTTTTGACTTATTACTCCTTTAAAAAGAAACGATGGTACTTTACTCATTGTTTGGTTTCAAAAGTAATTAAATATGTTACTCATTATATTACCTCGCCGAGCAACATGCTACTACCCAACAGGATTTCGTGGGTTGAATACAAACTATGTTGCATTGTTTTTTTGTTGGCAGGAACAGTAAATGAGAACAGCTTGCCTGCTCACCCGTCCCAGATGGTTTATTGTGCTTAGCTTTGAGTCGTACATCTGGGTTCAAACCTGGTTATTACCTGAGCTCATACAGTCATCTCGAAACATGTAAGGAACAAACGGCAACTGTTGACAACTGATTTCCTAAAATATACATTTATGCAGGAGCATAAAGGTTTCCTTTACTTGGAACAAAACGCCAAAACCATGAAAAACAGCCCCAGAGCAAAGTAGATAAGGAATCAGCTGTTAGATAAGGAATCAGCTGTACTGACAAAAGTGATGAGTGTTCATAAACATATATAATATATGCATGAACATTCTGCAAAGCAGAACAGTGTCACAAAACTAAACAATCCATTGTGATGTGAGGTGTTGTTGAATTGATAATTCTTTGTTTTCTGCCTGAATCAAACTGTTTATGAATGTTTTATGTTATTTTTGAGGACACAGATCAGCTTGTGTGTAGTAAGAACCTTCGACTGTATATAAGAGGTTAACATAGTCACTGTGACGTCACCCATTGGTTTGTGGACGACGTTTCGAATCCGTCAACATCTTGTTTTCTTGCAACTAGAAGTAACACAAGCGAGTGGAACCGACTGCCGAATGAGACATTTTTAGGCAAATAAAATGTCACAATTAACTTTCATGAAGTGAAAAGACACTGAGAAAGGGTTAAAGTTGTAAGACAGACAATCAGATCAGCAGATATGATCGGTAAATAATTCACTGTTGCAATCAGTATTTCTCAACTCCCTATTATTCTGCCACATTCCCATCACTTAGTTTCAACTTGTGACCCATGTTCCTCTTTGTTTTTATCTTTGTTTGCCAAATGTTCTCATGACTTTCTCGACCTTTGCCATCTGCACACTCAGCACTTTACAGGGTTTTTTTTTTTAGATGCTGCTCTTGCAGTTTGGGCTCATGTGATTTGCTCTGTTTGCGGCTCTGTGGACTCGTGCTTCTTTAAAAATTCACATCAATATGTTGATCGTCCAAAGTGATTTGTTGCCAGTCAGCCTGCTGCTGTATGAAACAGCTTTGTCATCTTGATTTAGTTGATTCAAAGTTTGTCCTGTTCCTTTAGGGGTATACATAATTATACATATTGTTGTCTGCCTCTTGTAGATAAATAATGTCACATAATTGACAATATATTTAAACCAATTTACTTTATAAGAATTGTTTGGACTCAATGTTGTTCTATTATTACAGTCATGTCTGTGTCAGCTTACTGGAATTGGGGTTCACTAGAGGCCACTAGAAACTGAATAAACTGCATAACGAGCTTCTTTTTTTTTTTTTTCGGACAAAACTCAGGTTCAGTTTTCACCTCGACGTTCAATTCGACAAATTCAATTTTGAAAAATGTATAACAATTCATCCTAAGAGGGAACACAAATGTCTGTAGCAAAAAATATATTAATCTGATCTTAGTTATTGAGAAATTTCACTTAAAAACACAATAAAAAGTCAGGGTATCACCAATTAGACTTCATGAACTTCTGTGCAAAATGTCAATCCATGGAGCGACATTGCCATTTGTTTAGCTTTAACTTAATGATAATTAATAATATGTTGACTTTACTATCTCAAAATGAGTGACGTAGTGTTACGTTTGATTTAACATATCTGACATCATGTCGTAGATTTTAGAAGGTCAACATTTTGACTTACAACAAATAACTAACTATATCATCAGCATAACAAAGTAAATCCATTCTGCAAACACGACTACAACTATTTATCACCATAAAACCATGTAGCACCAGAGTGTGTTTGTCACAGCGAAGCAATATGGTTGTTTTTTTACAATTCAGCTATAGAATAATATTTATCCATTCTGCAGGACTGATGACGGCTGTGAACGTTAGTGTAAATAACTGTTATCTAAAGCTGCAGACACAGCTGCATGTAATAATCAAAAGCCTTGCTGGAGGGACTGTGAACACATTTTAGAGGCAGCAGTTCCATGGAGGCGAATTAGCCAACAGATGTGGCTCTAATCCAACAGTGGTTTGTGTTATCGCTTGCTCCTAAACATGACTCAGTCATTTCTAAGCACAGGATTCATTTCTAACAACACTGCTGGCTTGAATTTAGCACCATCATGTGATACATACTGTAAACTCTCCATGAGTCAGACGTTACATTTGCATTTTGAATGCGCCTGAGTCTTTCTCAGTAATGAGAGAAATGACAGTAATAGCAGGAAATATACTGAAGCTTTGTGCGTGTTGAGTTTTCTTCTTGGAGTCGGAAATGGAAGCCGTCGATCATCCGATCCTTTGAACAACATTCTACTGCGTCTGCAAGGTGTCTTTCTCCGGAATTAGCCACCTGATAACAATTCGTTTCAGGAGTGTGCGTGATAAAAGCAAGAAACTATGAAATCTGCAATATGGACCCTTTAGGATACTAAAACCCAAATAAGATTAGAAATTAATTAACACGTCTTTATCTGGAAATGTTCAAACCCTCATGATGTGAAGTTAATTGGCTTTTCATTTCTGTTTTGGGACATTTAATTGTATTTATCATTTTCATTTGCTGATACGCTGAATCGTTTTTTTACGTTTTGTTTTTTGCAGAAAGTTGAATAAGGAAATCAGTACCACTCTCTTTGAGCTTTTTCACATGTTTTTGGTTTGTTTCATTCCTAACTGCTGTGGTCATGAACATTGGAGGCAAAATGTGCCCATCAACACCTCAAAGACGTAATAATGCCAATTTATGATTGAACTGTGGACGGAGCAAGGCTAGCTGTTTCCCTCTGCGTACAGTCTTTATGCTAAGCTAGGCTAATCTGCTCCTTACTTAAAGGAACAGTGAGTAACATTCAGGGGGATTCATACGGTACAACAGGACTGAATCTAATCTAATTTAATGTATTGTATTGTATTTATTGTATTTTATGAACATATCCGTCTAAATTACAGGTCATCATCTTCAGCTGTTTGAATGCCATTTTTTCTCACAATCCCTCTAGATCCCATAAAGCAGGAGATAGAGTAGCGTGTTATATTACAGGACAAGTGTTCATTATGAGGTTTAAGGTCTTGTGTTTTGCTGTAATTCCATGTTTGTATTTTCCTTTTAGTGAAATCTACAGCTGCAGTACTTTTCAAGCAGTCGTGAGACTTCACACATGCTGTTAAATAAATCTGTAGATGTTTGATTTTCAGTATTTGGATAAGTTACAAAGGAAGAAAGAGCCTGTCTGTGATTGTGATGTTTTAATTGCTCAGTTTCTCCCCTGTGAGGTTTTATGAGAGAGCGGTTTAAGTGTGATGTATAGACTGAGGGAGAAGCCCGGATGGTGGTCTCTGATTTGTGGGACGAGGTCGCCACAAGCTGTTCAGTCCTCGTCATTACAAAACAGATTTTATTTACTCACTCAAACAGCCTGTTGAAACAACAGCAAATGAATATTTAACCTGGTGGAAGACAAGGCTTTACTGGCAGAATAATAATAAATTAAATAAGAAGTATATTTGTGAAAGAAAGAGTGGTGAAATGTAACCAAGTACATTTATACTGTACTCAAGTACAATTTTGAGGTAACTGTACTTCACTTGAGTATTTTCTTTTCATGCCGCTCTCAACTTCACTACATCTCAGAGGGAAATATTGTATGTTTTACTCCACTACATGTATCTGACTGCTTCAGTTTTCACAATTTAAGATTTTTTCACAAAATATATGAAGAGTTGTTCGTTATAAATTAAACTACACAACAGTTTACAAATACAGTTGAAACAATTAATAGACATTAATTGGCATCTATTTTGATGGTTTCATGTAAAAACATTCTGTGGTTCCAGCTTCACAAATGTGAAGATTTGCTTTTTTTCATATTAATAATAATATTTGTAATGTAATCGTTATAAAGTTGAGGTTAAACCAAACACTGTCAAGGAGTCAGGGATCAGAAATGTGACACAATTTATTTATAGCAATTATGAGATAGTAAGTCATAATTACGAGATACTAAGTCATAATTATTAGATGGTAAGTCATAATTAAGAGATGGTTAGTCCTCCATACATGTGCCTTTTTGATTGTGCAATAAAAAAATAAAGAAAATCAGAGTGTTGCACTAAAGGCCGGAAGTGACGTAGCTGGAGTAACAGCGCTTCCGCGCCTCCATTCAGCTGATATAAAAGTCGGCATTTGGCGTAAACAACTCTGAACCGCTCCGTCATTGTTGTGTCCAGGAGGCTTTTAACTGCCACGATGAGGGTCTTTCTCCTGGTCGTGTTCGCGGCATTAGCCCTCACCACCGACGCGCTTGTTCGGTAAGAATGTGGAATATATGCTTGTTGTTTTAATGTGTTTGAGCCGAGGTGGACACGGTGTATGGGAACTAATGCTAAGCAGTTAGCTGTTAGCTCGTCTGTGTCAGCGGGGACAGCTGGTCTCGTGACTCCTTTGAACTGCTTAGTTGTGCTGCGATCCCATCACTTCTCTGTAGGCTGGTGATGGAAACCAGTTCATCAGACTGGTGGTGGATCCTCATTGTAGTTTAAGGATGTGTCCTGTTAAATATGTAGCAAAACCAGCTTTATTGGACGTGTGTGTGCAGCCAATGTGTTCAAACACACAGAAATAGACATGCAGCTAAAAACCGGGTCAACACAGTTAAAACCTAAACATTTAACTGCTATGTACAGATATAAGCTGTGACATTTATAGACCGTAAGACAGCAATGGTTGCTGGACTACATATGTGGTAATTCATGTAACTGGTTGCTTTGTATACATGCAGTAGGTGTGTTTTTAAATGTGTGATATTGTTGTATTTGCACTCTTTACTGTTGTGTTCTGCTGCTGTGTCGCAGTCTCCCACTTGATCTATAAAATGCTGTTTTTAATTATCTTTATCATTTAAAGCTTGAAACTGAGTTGTGATAGAAGAACCAGTCAGTGGGGGAAGAAATGTATAATACTTGGTTACTAGCATCGTGGTGATGGTTGTTGTTTTATTTTACAGCCTTTGTTTTCTCGTGTCTGTGATTGACTATAAATGAGTCTAAACTTTAATGTGTGATACTGAAGGGAAGTAAAGCTTCATCACACCTTTATATTTATTGTGACACTGATGAAGGCCGGATGTCTGCGTTTCCTCTCTTTAATACCAGCCTATAGTTGAGTGTCACTCTGCATTTGTAATGCTTTGTAATAGCTTAAGACACTTCTCAGCTGCTGTAGATTTAATCTAATGTCGAACATGTGTTTTGTTGTTTTATTTTGATTATGTTTCCTTGTTTGTGCTGAATGCTTTTATTGTGAAGCACGCTGTCGCACGTTTTGTTTTGAAAAGGTGCTATATTTTTATCATTCTTTATTGTGGTTAATAAGCAGTCTAAGCTCCCGTGACTTGTATTGTGCATCGTTGCAGCCCTCGACTATGCATCACATGTGCTAAAAATACAAAGCTTCCTCTGCTGCGTTTTAAAGCTACATGGTGGTAATCGTGGTGTGATCTCGTGGTTCGAGAACAGTTTCCGTCACATGATTTGTTGGCGTCCATTTACAGGCACTGGACTTTATACTGTCTGCAATATGAATGCATTTTATTTATATAGTGCTTTTCACAGACTATAATATCACAAAGTGCTTAACAGAGCAGACATTTAAAAGCATAAAAAACACAATGTGACCCTAGGGTCAATAAATTATATACACAGAGAAAAGTAAAAAATAAAAATGTAAAACATATTTTAAGAGCAGGTCTAGGACATGAGTTTACTTTTACACAAACGCCAGCCTAAACAGGTGGGTTTTGAGCTGGCTTTTAAAAGTATCCACAGTATCTGCGAGGCGCAGAGTTGCAGGCAGAGCATTCCAGAGCCTCGTGTGATTGAGGTGAGACTAATAATACAGCAGTCCTGTGATAAATCATCCTCCATGACGGTTCTGTGGAGCTGTTTTGATACAACTTTAGACTGAATCACAGGTGTTTCTATTATTTTGTCCACCCCATGTATATCAGTGAGGGTAGGATACATGGCAAACACTCTTTATAACACAATACAGTAGGGCTGCACATAACGATATTATTATTCGCAATTATTTTCCTGATTAGTTGTTTGGTCTAGAAAATGTCCTGAAACCCAAGATGACGTCTTCAAATGCAAATGTTCTTTTTGTCCACTTAAAATATTAAGTGTGCTGTCGTAGAGGAGGAAAGAAACCAGAAAATATTCACATTTAAGAAGCTGGAATCAGAGAATTATAGTCGATTAAAGTAATTTGAGTTGACGAGTAATCGGTTCAACAGCACCACAGACCGTATGATGTATTCCAGGAATGCTCATTGTAGCTATAAAACTGAATGTGTGTTTTTAAAATATTGACGTATTGGGTAATTTCTGGTCACAGATGTTGTGTCATACTTCATGAACAGCAGCTACAATATACTGCAACCCTCTGAGAGATACCGCTCTGCAGATAAGAATGTGGGTCAGGTGTGATCTGCAGTTGTGTTTATACTTTAAGTTCAGCAGATAATCAAACCCAAATTCCACTGACTCTGTCCAAAAATGTAAAGATTCAGAGATCTGGGTCTGGCTTTGTGTTAAGTCCTAAATCCCCCTTCTGTGTTTCTTTTCAGAATTCCCTTAAAGAAATTCCGTTCCATCAGACGTGAGCTGACCGACTCGGGGAAGACTGCCGAGCAGCTCCGGGCCGACCGGCCTTCCCTTAAGTACAACTTTGGCTTCCCCTCCGGTAGCGGACCCACTCCAGAGGTCCTGAAGAACTACCTTGATGTAAGCATCACTCTCCAGACCACTGACCTGTGGACCCTTTAAAGTCTTCTTCCCTTTCCCCTAATGCAGCGCTCACAAGCTTAAGAGCCAAGCTGGGGGGAGCCGCTACAAAGGTCCTCTTGTGTTGAGACCGCCGCCTCTTTTCTTTCTGCAAACACAGCTTTTAAGAACAGCTGATTCATTCTGGTGACGACCTTTAAGAGACTAAACTGATTCAGTGTTGATCTTTACAAAGTTTGTCACTTTATCAGACTCTTAATCACCTTTTTATCGTCAAGAATGACATGAGTCAGCCTCTCAAGATTACAGCCACATTGTTGAAAATCATCTTAAGTGTTCATTCATGATGCTGCAAATGTCTTAGATGACCCTAAAGCTCTCGCTCCAGCTCTCGTTGATGTTTACGCTGCCGTCTTCCGGCAGCAAGTCACATGACATGATAACGGAGAGAAAGGGGTTTTATTTCTCCGTGCTGTCTTTTCCATAATGTTGGAATAACAATCTGAGCCCGTCTGTGTCAAAAACGAGCACCTTTAGTGGGCGAACATTGGTACTGCAGCCGTCTCCCTCAACACCGGACCGACTTTACAACGATCGTTGTCGCCGCTAGTCACGTAGACGCAGAAACACGGTCCAGCTTGAAGAAGTCAAACTGTTTAAGGAGCTTAACTACTGCTTTACATAAAACTGCAACGAGAAATGTTGCCCTTAGATTTGAGCGCCACAAATGAAATTCACTGTCGTAACATTAAGTTAAAGGAATAAACGGCAAATACAAAATCTGGACAAGCGAAACCGTCTGAACCGCTACATACCGCTGAGTAAGCGGTTCATTCTCTGTAATCGAAGCAAAGCAGTCACCGCCACAACAAATCTGGCAGCTTTCAAAAGTACGTTGAGTCTCGGATGACTCGACAAAACTCTGCAGTCTGACGATTGTCAGGTTTTTTGACCAGCGTGACTTTTAGTCACATGAAACGGAAGTTTGCTTCACTTCCTATGTTTGTTGAGTCATCGTTTGTTGGTCACACAGAAACGGCAGCGAGTGATTTATTGGCGTGACTCTAACTATTTGACCTGCGTCCTTCTGACATTCGCTGACGCCAACAGCTGTGAGGCCTCTTCATCTTCATCTTCATCAGATTGTCTGGACTTAACTGAGCTTTGAGACCTGGTGGTTGTTGTTTTAATCTCTAGACTCTCACACGGGCTAAAGTGCAGCTTATTAACCATAAGTTGGATCCTGACTGACTTCATAAGTGACGTATTTTTTTTAAATACAAATGGCCCTTTTTAGATTTATAAAAGTCTCGATGTATAATTTTTAGATGAGAACATGAAGGTTGAGTTACCTTCATGATGCTAAAATATCAAACGCAATGTTGTTTAATCTAAAAGATTGTGGAGCCAAAAAAATGTGGCTTTTAATTTGCTCATTAAAATGTGACTATTGTTTGAGCAATAAAACGTATTAAATTAACTACAACCGAACTCTCTCATTAGTGATATTTGATACACGGCACACAGCCGGTCATATGAATGCTCATCATCAAAGATATACTTAAAAAACATTCCTCAAACTGTTGCTGTGTTGAACTGGAGTTTAAAATCCTGCATCTGCAAGTTTTAAACAGTTTCCATGAGTGAAACACTAACTAGACTAGTTCATCACGACACGCAAATGCCTTTACAGCGTCTGTCTTGGAGTGATTCTGTCCAAATCTTTTACGCGGTTGATGACTGTTATCCCGATCACACTTATATTTTCAGTTTTATTCATGCCGGTTGTGCTGAGCTTTATTTTTACAGCGGACTATCTGTAGAGGATAAACATTCATCTTGCGTTAGTGAAGCCACTTCTGAACTAAAGTGGCCGGCTCAGTTTCTCTGCCGTCGGTAGAAACGACCCGTTTTTCCACCATGATGGATTATCCTACCGGTAATCTCTCTTCCTGAAAACAGCAGATCAGCTCGCGGATTATGTGTTCTCCCACATGGACGTAGTTACTGGTGGGCTCCTTCTCCACTAAGCTTGTTGACACGCTTGTTGTTTTCTGGTCCAGGCGCAGTATTACGGTGAGATCGGCCTGGGTACCCCTCCTCAGCTCTTCACCGTGGTGTTTGACACGGGTTCCTCCAACCTCTGGGTTCCCTCCGTTCACTGCTCCGTCACAGACATCGCATGCTGTAAGTCCAACTCGAGTCCTCGCCAAAACACACTCCCCCGCGTGTCGGCTGTAAAATGACGTTTCTGCATTGTTGTCTTTATCTTTTTCAAAGTGCTTCACCACAAATACAATTCTGCCAAGTCCAGCACCTACGTGAAGAACGGCACTGCCTTCGCCATCCAGTACGGGACGGGCAGTTTGTCGGGCTACCTCAGTCAGGACACGTGCAAGGTGAGTTCACGTCGCAAACGGTGGTTTCAGATGCTCACGGATCAGATCGGCACGAAAGAAAAAGATTATATGTTATTGTAAAAAAAGATCTTGTCACTAGTAGTTTAAATTATAAGCTGGTTCGAGCTCGTGTTAGGAAGTTAAACTGCTCATAATTCATCTGTAATATCTCTGTATGTTGCTGTGAAAACATCTCCTTCAAATAACTATCTATTAAGTTTGTGACCAAAAACTACATTTTTACGAGGTTACATGTGAACACATCATGATAACGTTATAGTTAACCTTCTCCCAGTACTCATTCCTACTGAGCAGAGCCTGAACGCATCATAATGTCACCGAACAGAGCCTCCGTACGTTAGCGCTGCCGCTAACGTTACTAGCGCTCCTCCTGGTGATTTAAACACAGATGTTGTTTAAAATGTAGCTTTAGAGATTAATGCTGATGTCCTGAACGTCACACTGTGATGGGTGAACTGTGTAATGAATCCTTACGGATCGACTCCGGTCCGTCACACCACTAGTTTCAGAGGAGTTTTACTTGCTTGACCTTATTTTATTATTGCATTTCTAGATCGGAGACCTTTCGGTGGAGAAGCAGCTTTTCGGTGAAGCCATCAAGCAGCCCGGCATTGCCTTCATCGCCGCCAAGTTCGACGGCATCCTCGGCATGGCCTACCCGCGCATCTCCGTGGACGGGGTGGCGCCGGTCTTTGACAACATCATGAGCCAGAAGAAGGTGGAGAAGAACGTCTTCTCCTTCTACCTGAACCGGTGGGGAACCGACTTTGATAACGTGGTCTTACCTGCTGCTGTTCCGTCTGTTTCTGTCAGATGCAAAGTAAAGTCTCTGTTTCAGGAACTCAACCAAAGTGTGACCTGCCGGATACTAGAGACTCGTTTTATTTGTATGTGGCCTTTGGAGTCGGGTGAAGTTGTTTGTTTTTCCGATTCGCCGCTGGTCCTGGGACCCTGTTATTGGTTATTGACCCAAAACATCATCCAGGGCATCAATTTTCTATTTGCTCTGCTGCATGCACGGTGATGCTTTTTTATTTTCTGCCTGCTCAGCTGGCTGTAGATAAAGAAGCGTCACAGATGGATCGTTCTCACTAATGTGGTCGGGACATTTAGTGACGTCGGAGAACAAACAACACGTTGTTCCTCTTCTGAATGTAGTCTTCCAATATTCTTGTTAATGCTCGATTCCTTTGCATCTCTGTGTGAGCTATGCGAACTAAAAAAACACTTATTTCAGTTGATTAATGTCAGTTTATGGACATGATCTCATTCTGTATGCATGTATATTGTTTTAATATGAACATTGGGTGAACTTGACTGTGAAAGAGGTCGCCCATAGAGGAATATAAATAGTTTTATTTTTATTGTGTACTTCAGTCTCAGAGCGCTCGGCAACTGTTTTCAGCAACAACAAAGTTAAAGATAATTTGTCAGAATCTGTTGGTGGAATAAATATTGGACCAAAAGCACGACTGCAAATGAATGCTTCATGTCTGCTGGATGTTTAAATGGACAACTGTTTAAAGAAACCAGTCAAATCGCTGAATAACGTATCAAAGAGAACCGATTTAAACTTTGTTTGCTTTGGTTTTACTTTTCTTGAACTAAATCGGTTGATAAAGTCCAATGTAACCAGAACACAAACTGTTGCAGATGTTTCAGAAATGCAAAACAAACAATCTTGTCTTGACACCACGAGGGTTAAATGAGAAACACTTTACTGTAATTTGTTTAAAACATTTTAATCCTCTGACGTCCTCTGTTGCTCCGGATGTTTTTCCGTCCGTGGTGACGAAGCTTTAACTTCCCGTCTTCTCTCTCTCCTCAGGAACCCGGACACCGAGCCCGGCGGTGAGCTGCTGCTGGGAGGAACCGACCCCAAATACTACACCGGGGACTTCAACTACGTCAACGTCACCCGCCAGGCCTACTGGCAGATCCACATGGACGGGTGAGAGCTCCAACATTGCACTTTAAACGAGGATTCGAGTGTAATGTCACGTCAGCACATGAACATTAGAGTGTAGGACTCTAGTCTGAGGGCAGTGAGCATGTCATTGCGTTTAGTACCAGAAACCAGTTCTGCCCTCATTCATAAGAGATCAAGGCGGCAAACTCCGGATCTGACAAGTGAAGCCGATGCTTCCTGTCTTAAAGCTGCATTCTCTCTAGTGTCCACCAGGGGGCGACTCCTCTCGTTGTATAGAAGTCTATAGAAAATGACTCTACTTCTCTCTTGATTTATTCCCTCAGTAAACATTGTAAACATGAGTTTATGTCTCGGTCTCTAGTTTCAAGTCTTCTTCAATACAGCATGATGTTCATTTAGTACATTATGGTCCCTTTAGAGTCAAACAGACCATGAAGCTGGGGATGCTTTAGGGGCGGGGCTTACAGACCATAATCTTAACTGTGTTCCAGGATGTCGGTGGGCGGCCAGCTGAGCCTGTGTAAGGACGGCTGTGAGGTCATCGTGGACACGGGGACGTCTCTGATCACCGGCCCCTCTGCGGAGGTCAAGGCCCTGCAGAAGGCCATCGGAGCCGTTCCACTCATCCAGGGAGAGGTGAGACAGCAGGACTAACCAGCATCGTCTCGAAGCCCGATCGCTCTTCTTCTGAGCCACAGAGCTCCGTTTAAAGACTTCTCTTGTCTTTGTGCGTTAGATTTGTTCACAATTAGGAATATAGAATAACATTATCCTCGTTTTATTTTTAGTGACTCTCTTGTTACGTGTGTTGACGTAATAACGGCTACGTTCAAGAAGTAGTTTAAGTTTTTATTGTATTCTGTTCTCCAGTGTTTCACTACATTGACGTCACTGTCCAATGCAGTTTTTTTTTTTTACACATCAACACACCTTTGTACTCTGGTGGTTTCAGTACATGGTGAGCTGTGACAAGATCCCAACGCTGCCCGTCATCACCTTAACCATTGGCGGCAAACCCTACACTCTGACCGGCGAGCAGTACGTCCTCAAGGTGAGACTCCAGCAGGGGGCGACGGAGAGGCGGCTCCTTCAGCAACAATGGCCACTGTGTGGACTGAGTGTTGCATCATGAGAAACGAAACAAGTGCATCTTTGTTCGGCTTTGCTGAGCTGGTTTGTTGTCTGAGGAGCGATGACGCATTCCTTTGTTTCATCTGTTTAAGAACATCTCTGACTGTCGTTCTCCTTCTTATTATCCAGGTGAGTCAGGCTGGCAAGACCATTTGTCTGAGCGGCTTCATGGGTCTGGACATCCCTGCCCCCGCCGGGCCCCTGTGGATTCTGGGAGATGTATTCATCGGGCCGCACTACACCGTCTTCGACCGGGACAACAACAGGGTGGGCTTCGCCGCGGCCAAGTGAGCGCATCCTGCGCTGGAGGTGCACTTTCAAATGCAACGCTTTACGAAAACAACGAACCTGAGCTGCACACCTTTTCTGTTGCTTCGCGATCAAACAGTAATTGGCAATAGATGTTTGTGTGTAGAGCCTAAATGCACTGATCACAATGTGTACGATTTCCAGCCGAGTGTGAAAGATTGGTGACTTGATATGTTGTGTGGCGGGTGAACACGATCTGGGATCGTCGCCCTTTTTAAAACATCCAAGTGATCTTTTTCGTTTTTAAATCAGGGATTTTAATTTACGTTTTAGGAAGTTGTTCCTCTTCTGACTTTGAGATGTATCTTGATGTGATTGGCCTGAATAAACAGTTTTTAAAAGAAGTGGTGATGCGTCCTGTCAATGGCTCCTCTTAGATGGCGAGTACTAAACATGTCACTGGCTGGTGAACAGAAATGAGAGTGGTATTAATCCTTCCTGTAATAATGAACTCTTCCTTTTTACTTTAGATGTACCAGCGAGGCCAAGACTCAACAAATCCTTCAAACTTTATTATTCCCTTCATCACGTAAACGTACAAAAAGTCAACTGCACATTAACCAGAGATTCATCCATAAAGTAGTTATTTCACTTAACGTTCTCAATACAAACACAGTCCACATAAAAACGTCCCCTCAGCTGTTTAGTATTCAGTAGATAAAGTTGGTCTTCACATATATCGTTCACTATAAAGTCCGGTTTAGTAAATCTTCATCGGTGACCTCGTTCACCGCAGACAAATCGCTCCTCAGGGTTTTATTGCTGACTCATGTTATCAGCTGACGTCCTGATCTGACTGGAAGTGACAAACATTTATCATGGTAGTTTATCTATTCCATGGATATATATTTATATATATATATATATACACTGTAAATGTCTGTAAAATTCACTTTATAAACGATAAAATGACCAAATGGGAATTTCTGTTCTCGATCAATCAAGTGAATTAAATACCTCACGAATCAATAACACCAAATGAATGCAAAATATCCAGTAGATCCAACATTACAATAACTTTCTAATAAGGCATCCTCGTTGATAAAAGAGAAACATAAATACTATTATAATGGCTTTAGTAATGGTTAATAAATCCTTTGACGCTTTATAGATCGAATATAAGTCGTTAACGTTTGCTTTAGGCTCCAATTAATCATTTTGACCTCTGACCTTCTGGACTAATATCCATTAATTTATTAATGTTAACTTAACATTTAAAGCTTTAGACAGAAAGAGTTCTGATGATCTGTAGTTAGTAACTTGCCTTGCATGATAGAGGGAGTAGTTCAACTTGTTTTAATCAATGCACGTACTTTATAAAGCGTTAATAAATGATTCGTTAACTAATAGACCATTAGTTACAACCAGAGAGGACAATGTGTTGCTTCTTTCTTGTCTTATATGATAGAATATGTATCATCTTTGAGTTTTGAACTATTTATTGAACAACACATCTTTAGAAAATGTATATTTTATCGACAAAAATTACTCGAGAAGATAATCTGCAGTAGATAATGAAACGTTAATTACAACATATAAACCCTTATTATACATGATGCCTTATTAGAGAGTGATGTTGCTTGCAACATTGCCCTCAGCTGACTTCATTACAGCCTGGATGTTATTTTAGTAGTTTAGACCTTCGTTTCTCTCCGTTATGAGAACATTGTGCTCATCGAACTTACTGCTGACATCTGGAAACATGAGGACATTTCTACAAAGAAGTCGAGTTGTAAACAAACCAGCAGTTCAACCAGTTTATCTGAATCCAAAGGTTCCCAGCTGGCGTTCCTTTTGTGTGAGAGGGAGACCCTTTATCTGTGAGTGCCAGCGTTTCTAAGTATGTGTTGTAAGCATTTCATGAAGCTTGGATCTTTCTTCTAAGATACTCGCAGCAGAACATAAAGACTTTTTGGACCTTTGAATGTGTTCTTGAGGTTTGGCAGTTATCCAGAGATGTTGGACGTGTCGTCCCGGACCGCTGAGACCTCCCTGTCGCAGGCTGTCGTCTCCAAAACAAGAAAACAAACAGCAGGTTCATTCTCTGACCTCTGACCTCCTGCCGTCAGCCCTCCTCCTCCTTGCCTCCCTTCTCCTTTCCTGAGCCGGTATTCCCACGGTCCTGCTCCTCGCCGGGCTCTGTGCTCTGGTTCTCCTGCCCGCCGTCGGACCCTCTCACCGGGGCTGCCGGGTCTCTGACGACCCCCTCCATATCCAGCTGCTCCTCCGTCTCCTCCTCCACGGGGCTCACGGTGTCTGGGATGATCTCCACCTCGATGTCGGAGGAGTCGCCGATCTCCTTGAACCACACCGTCTTCTGGCCCTCCTTCCTCCTCTGCTTGATCAGGACGGACCTCTTTTCGTACTCGTCGTCCGCGTCTCCTCTTCCTCTCCTGGACGGTCTCCCGGAGGGGCTCCCCTTGGGGACGTTGTTGGTGTGGACGCCGCAGGAGGAGCAGTGGCGGCCCCGTCTCTCCATGGGGAGGACCCGGCCTCGGGCCTGGGGGAAGGTGCGCCTGCGGCTCTGGTCGCCCTCGGTCTGGAAGCCGTCGTTGGTGTACTGCAAGGAGTCCCTGTGGCCGGACTGGTGCTGGTCCGACTTCAGGCAGGGGCCCAGACACTACAGGCAAAGGAGAGAGGGCCCTCATTAACACAGCAGTTAATGAAGCATGGAGGATATCGGGCATTGTTCCATGCTGCCGATGCCCCCGTGGTTTCCCCCCCGACAGCGAGCGAGCTTCATTTGTTCTGTTTTAACACAGAACCCTTCTGTGGACTTCAGCTGATGAATATTCATCAAAGCCGCACAGGAGCAGCTCTGGAAAGGCAGCTGAGTCTGTGTGACGACTAAAGCGTCACAGTGTGGAGGCTTTGAAACGCAGCGAGATGAACGGCTTCAGGACTGTTAGAAGGCAGAGAAACATTAATAGCTTCAAAGGAAACGATCATTTAAAGGCTGTTCTCAGTGTTTCTTTACAAAATGAGCAGAACAAAAATTCTTGTGTTTCTGACCATGAAGAAAATAATTTAAATGCCAAATTCAGTGGCATCCCCTAAATCTCTATAAGGTAGTATTTCTTGCCAAACAAGGTGTTTAGAACTTGTTTTTTAAAGTGTATGTGATGTGTTGCACGTTAAATACTCCGGACCTTACAGAACACGTAATGTAAACTATAATAAAACTATATCAGTAGGCGATTAGCTTAGCTTAGCATAAATACTGGACGCAGGGGGAAATGTTTACCAAGAAAAAGTTGCAGCACGTAAACACAAATTGTTGCTTTTGTATTTCTGGTTGTGTTCAGATTAAACAAATAAGACACAATGTGTTTAATTATTGTTTCACTTTGGTAAGAGCCAGGCTAGCTGTTCAATCCGGTGTCCAGTCTTTATGCTAAGCTAAGCTAATCGTCTCCGGGCTCTAGCTCCATACTTAACATACGAGGGAAAGGACGATGGTCTCTCTCTCTTTAAAGAGATGAATGAAGACTTCCTGTGTAACTTGAGGTTAAATAAAAATTTGTTATAAACAAAAAATGTAAAATTGGTTTGATAATAACTTTGTAAAGAAACTTTGACAATAGCCTGTAAAATAACAGTTTCCCTTTAAAACTATTTTTTTTCATTTTTTTCATTAACATTCACATAAAAGCCAAAATGTCGAACTATTCCATTAATATGGGAAATTAATATCTAGCACATTAACAATCGGACCTAAACGACGTGGAAAACCAAAACAAGAGAAAAGCTGACTGACCTCGCATATTTTGTCCATGCTGGCGTTTCCCTTCCACAAGCGGGAGATCAGGAAGCCAATCACAATGAGGCAGAGGACCAGCAGAGCCGCCATGACCAGCCCCAGCAGAGCCATGTCGCCCGGACGGTAGCCGACGTTTGAGGGAGACGGGATGGCCACGGCTAGAAGACCACCGGGGAACATTTACACGTTTCATGTTAAAAGCATTGTGACCCTTTCATGACATACCACACTATGAGCTTTTTATTGCATAATATACCATGACTTTTTTGGCATTTTTTATGACTTTATAACTTTTTATGACTTTTTTAATAAAAGCGCAAATTTGAGGAAATTATAAATCTGCTCTGAATGTGACTTTCCCTTTTAATAAAATCATATGAACACAGGTCCGAATACTAACCTATGAGGAAAGGTTTATATGACAGGTCAGATATGAATATTAGATGATATTTTAACCTTGGAGCTCCCTCTTTTGAATATAAAAACAGTGCAGTAGAATAAACTAAATTTCATTATATGTAGATTTCACATAATGTGCAATATAATGTCCTTTTTCGTCCTTTTGGCCACTCAAAGCAACCATACCGCAGGATACCGAAACATCATGACCAAGCACACCCCGCGGACCTAACGTCCCAGTTGGCAATCCAACAGACAAAGCTAGACGGTTCTCTTTCTGGTATTCATTGCATATCTATTGCATAACTATAGCACATCTATTGCACATCTATTGCACATCTATTGCACATCTATAGCGCATCTATAGCACATCTATAGCACATCTATTGCACATCTATAGCACATCTATAGCACATCTATTGCACATCTATAGCACATATATAGCACATCTATAGCACATATATAGCACATCTATTGTATATCTATAGCACATCTATAGCACATCTATAGTACATCTATAGTACATCTATAGTACATCTATAGCACATCTATAGCACATCTATTGCACACATATAGCACACCTATAGCATATCTATAGCACATATATTGCATATCTATAGCACATATATTGCACATCTATAGGACATCTATTGCACATCTATTGTATATCTATAGCACATCTATAGCACATCTATAGCACATCTATAGCACATATATTGCACATCTATAGCATATCTATAGCACATATATTGCATATCTATAGCACATATATTGCACATCTATAGCATATCTATTGTATATCTATAGCACATCTATAGCATATCTATTGTATATCTATTGCATATCTATTGCACATCTATTGCATATCTATAGCATATCTATAGCACATCTATAGCATATCTATTGTATATCTATTGCATATCTATTGCACATCTATTGCATATCTATAGCATCCTCCCAGCGCTCAGCTAACAGTGCTGACAGTGTTTACCATGAGGGGGAACAAGAGCTTCCACGACAACGCCGTGCGTCAGCTAAAATACAAGTCCCTCAAATGTGACTTTAGTACTGTACTTTAGAAAGTGAGTTACTTTACAGCACCATCAGTCGGCACCACAGAGAGTGACAGGGATGGTTGTACCTGGTATGACCTGAACAGAGAGGGCAGCTGTTCCAAACTCCCCTGTCGTCGGGTCCACGGCTCTGAGCTGCATTCAGACACAAATACAACAATTTTACAGCTTAAAAAACAACAAGTGTCAGTAAATGTATGCAAAGGTATTTCATTGTGCTTGATCTGAAAACGTTTCCACATCTGTCACCTGAAGCGCGAAGGACTCCGTCTTCACGACTCTCTTGAGGATCACAAACCCGTCTGAGGTCACGTTGACGTAGCTGCTGTACTGAACCTCATACTTCACATCTGGATTCGCACCCTGACACACAAATAACACATCAATAAAATGCAACAAAGTAAAATGATTGAGGGATGTGAGGTATTATCATTACGCCATTTAAAGCTGCATTTACAAATGTCTGACCACTAGGGGGCAGATAGCAAAACAAACCCACTGAAACAGCTCTCATTGTTTAGCTAGTAGGTCAAAGACACAGAGAAACAATATCTTTCATTCGGAGTCGTGTTTGTTTCAATCTAGTGAAAGCCATTTCAGCAAATGCTTTTCAATTCCTGGAAAAGAAAATCTGTCTATTCAGCTTCTGAGTGACACATCTCTTCCTGCCGATTGGTTCTGAACAGGTGGAATACATGTTAGACGTCTCTGCGCTTGTCTTCTTGTCTGCATTATATTTCAAGAGAGCTGACAATCATATATGCAGCGTGAGAGCCAACACAATGACGGACAGAAGATGTACCGAAATGCCCAGACACGTATATCTTTCTTATTGTTGCAGAAGAAGAATTCACCCCGGCCTGCACGCAAAGAGAACATACTGTGTTGTATGACAATGTTCCAGCGCCAAGGCCGCATGGCCGCATGGCCGCATGGCCGCATGGCCGCATGGCCGCTTGTTTTTCATTGTTGCCAGTCTGAGACCAAAATGTCTGTAACACCGACCCCCACCTTTGCTCCTTCTGTATAAAGAAAGCGTGCTCACTCTCCACTTGGTTCTTCCTCACTGAGACTGTGCGCACTCTGTTGTGATGATTGAATCTTCTCTGCGCAGAGAATAAATATTTCAGCATTAAAAGACTCACGCAAAGCGGGTCGAGGATTGTTCCGCCACACTGCTGAGTTTGGTGCTGCTATCGACCCTGTCATCATTTTTGGTGTCTTTGAATTTTAAATCTGCATGAATTGATTTGTTGTGACACCTTTGTGTTTGTGTCCGCCTGATGAATGTGACTCCAATATTCTCTCTCTTTGAGCTCGGTTTTTGGTCTCCACCAACGCCTGAGTGGAATATCTGTCGCTTTAGCTGCTAAATACTCCACTTTGTTGACCAGCTGGTGTGAAACTGAGTCTGATTAGGGAGCGTTAAGAGCATGTTTCATGATTGTCATCAGCTCAGATGCATATTGACTAAAGTTAGATTGTATTATGTTTAATTAGCAACACATTAATGGTGAGAATAGTGTAAAACAGACAAGTTGAAAATTGAAC
The DNA here is from genome assembly GCA_028022725.1 of Lycodopsis pacificus. Classification (NCBI taxonomy): domain Eukaryota; kingdom Metazoa; phylum Chordata; class Actinopteri; order Perciformes; family Zoarcidae; genus Lycodopsis; species Lycodopsis pacificus. The sequence continues at coordinate 29,840,491 of CM051690.1, read as the reverse complement.
ATGAAGGGAGGTTTAACACTCACAGCGGCGAAGTCCTCGTCCCGAGCTCGGACCCTGAAGGGCCGGTTGGTGCTTCTGTCTCGGAGGATCATGCTCTCGGGGACAGAGTTGCTGTAGATAAATCCTTCGTATCGCTCCTTCTCAAAGCGAGGAGGGTTCCTGCTCTTCTTCATCACGTCGATGGTCACCTGCGTCACCGCGAACTGATCCCTGTTGGTGACCTGTGACGCCTGATGCGCCAAGAGAGGACGACAAAACGAGTCGGCCAAAGTTACATCCAGAGTTTCCATTCAAATCCCCGCAGAACAACAGCCGAGAGAGATTCCCTTTACCAGAACAGTGAGAGTTATTGGGCCCACGATGTCAGCAGCTTTAGCCATCGAGATGTTTCCTGTTTCCTCATCGATCTGGAAAATATTTCCCTCATTTCCTGACGATGAAAGAAAACGTCATCACTGTGATGGAGAAAATGTGTTTTTACAAAAACTTTACTGAAGTACGAACGCTTGAAGCTGCACTCATACTAGTGTTTGTCTTCATGATGGTTAGTGAAGGTTTGTGCTGAAGGAGCTGAAAAGGTCCAGATCACCTCGACTACTACGAGTACTACTAACGATAATGACGATAAAGGTAAAAGCTGGCGATGAGTGTGCTGTTAAAGAGGAGTTACCAAACACATCATGACCGGAAGCAAATAGGAATAGATCGTGTTGCTGAGTTCAGACCTCGGAGTATTCTGTAGCCGATCTGCTCGCTCCGGTTCTTGTCTCCGTCCCTGGCGAACACCGGACCGGGCTCCAGCACCAACGGCCCGTCCTGTGGAGTAAGAGTCAGGTGCTTTAGTGCCTCATCTCGAAATAAATCCAGCATATTTCAGGAGAATAATACGGGTTTTTTTTATATCCAAAAGAAAGTCTGAATCAAAAAGAAACTGCATGTGTTTGAACAGGTGCTGTGAAGTGAAAGGTTATAATTTAAACTCCAGACCGTGAGGCTCACCTCCTTCTCGGTGAGATTGACTTTGCCTTTGTAGCCGCTGCTCACACACAGTTTGGCGATTCCCAGGTTGGTCCTCAAACACGGCTGAAACCAGGGAGGACGGTTATCGACGTCCTTCACCTGCACTGTGATGGTGGCCACGGAGGTGAAGAAGGGCTTGTCGGAGGCCGAGCCATCAAGAGTATCCTGGAACATGTGACACGTATTCACAGGTCAAAGGTCGCAGAGAAGCAGCCACACCGGGATGATGTTTTTATGGAATGGTGGCTGTACCTGCACGTGCAGAACCAGAGAGATCTTCTGCACGACATCGTAGTCCAAGATGCTTTTCACAATTATCTTCGGAGTGTTGATGTTTTCCAGACGAAAGTATTTATCCTGGTTTAATAACAGACAGAGAGAAACAAGAAATATATCATATATATATAAGATTTAAAGAATATATATTATAATTAACTATATTTATAAAGCATCTTTCCAAATAAAGTTATGAAGTGATTTACAATCACATGAATTCAGGCTAAACTCAGAGTGGAGCTTCGAGACTCTGCAATACCAACTATATCATAAACATGTAATATAAAAGCCGTAATGTGCGCTGTCCCCTACAAACACATCATTAATGAACGTACAGCACATCTTGAAGTTCCCTCAGTATCTTGCTGTTCTATAATTAAGATATAACATGTGAGTCAAGTGTCACTACATCATCACGTTGAACATCTTCTTACTGTTGCAGGCTCCAAGCGATAGTACAGCGGCTCTGAATCAACATCTGATGCTTCTATCAGTCCCACACTGGAGTTGACTGGAGTGAGCTGCAGGAGACACAACTCAGGGTCAACATCGCGCTAAAACATCAAACACACACACACACACACACACACACACACACACACACACACACACACACACACACACACACACACACACACACACACACACACACAGCACTCACCTCATTCACTTCCAGTACGTAGTGGCTTTGTGCAAAGTTTGGAGGATTATCGTTCTCGTTTTCAACCAAGACTTCAACCGACTCGGTCACCTGGAAGAGAAGCAGCAGCTCAGTTTGCACTCAGAAACTGCTGTTTTCTTGCTTCCCCAGATAAATATTCTTGCTATTGCGTTTGTTTTACTCACAGATCTGGAGCCTGCTTTGCTGCACTGCACCCACACCATCAGAGCTGCACTGTGCAACGACTGACAAGCACACAGCAAGACACAGTTAATACACCAATACTGGTGGTCGATGGTAAATGGACTTGTACTTGTATAGCGGTGTTCTAGTCTCGACCACTCAAAGCGCTTTAATTAACACTACATGTCATTCACCCATCCAGGTGCCACTTTGCATGGTAGCCACTGATAGCAAGGGCTACGTTAACTAACTTCAACTAGTCTTGTATTTATAACGTTGTAAGTATCGATGCCAGGCGGCAACCTCCGGTTCTGAAAAGTGTCTTAAAGCTGCATTCTCTCTAGTGGCCACCAGGGGGCGACTCCTCTGGTTGTATAGAAGTCTATAGAAAATGACTCTACTTCTCTCTTGATTTATTCCCTCAGTAAACATTGTAAACATGAGTTTATGTCTCAATCTCTAGTTTCAAGTCTTCTTCAATACAGCATGATGTTCATTTAGTACATGATGGTCCATTTAGAGTCACACAGACCATAAAGCAGGGGATGCTTTAGGGCGGGGCTTACAGTGATTGACAGGTCTCTACCACGGCGTTGTCTGTGTTTTCGTCTTCTTAGATGCATGTGACTTAGTTAAGGTACGGAGTATGATATCTTTTTAAAGCCAATCAACTTCTCCACTCAGTTTCAGACCATCGAGTGCATCACAACTGGACTGGGCCCTGATTGGCTCCCCTCACTGATGAATCACTGACAAATGTGTCCAATCAGATTAGTTTCCACTCAGCAGGAGTCGTTTTCATCACAATTATTGTGAAACAATTATTTTAATCTGAAGTGCATGTTGTTCAAAACATCGTACGACAGACAATAGATTTCTATCACAGACGTTTTTTAAATGAACGAATTCAAAGGATCCACCTCAAAACGTCTGCTTGCTGTTGTCAACCATCAGCTGATAGGATCACATGTTCTAGCCTCTGTAATCTGCAATCACCTCGTAGTCCAGTCCTTTCTTCACCATCAGGGCGTTTCCCTTCAGGTAGAACAGATCTTCAGGGTTCACCGTGACGGTCAGCGTGGCGTCGCTGCTGGAGATGATCGTCACCAGCTGGACGTCCGCCGTGCTGTTCTCCAGGACGGTCACGGGGCCCGGAGGCACCGTGCAGACTGAGCGAGGGACGAAATCAGGAAGCGTTACGACCAACATCAACATGAGGCAGGAAGCAGGAAGCAGGAGCCTCAAGAGATTTCATTGAATTGTATCAAGATTTGTAGAAAAGAAGGATAAGATACTAAAGGGATTATTGTACATGCAGTTATGATTATTAGTTTAGTTGGTGTACTTGACTTCAAACACAAGTAATCAGATGGTATGTACTGTGCAGTGGTGGAAGTAACTAAGTACATTACTCAAGTGCTGGATTAAGTACTTGTACTTTACTTGATCCCACTTTCTACATCAAATTCATCTCAGAGGGAAATATTGTACTTTTTACTTCACTGCAGACAACTTTAGTTACTTCATAAATTAAGACTTTTACACACAAAAGTTATAAAATACGTTTCTTTTTAAGATAAATTAAACATCCCAAAAGGAAAACTGAAACAATTAGTCCATTCCTCAATTAGTCGATCGACAGAAAATGAATTAGAAACGATGTTAAACTATGTAAAAACACTTGATGGCTCTAGATTAGCAGCTTTTCCTTTTAATAAAGTGAATGATGTTTCTGTTTCAGTCATAATGTTTTGATTAAACAAACACTGAGAAGGTGTCACTTTGGGATTAATCAGTCGATTAATGCAGAAAATAATCAGCAGATGAATCCATAATGAAAGTAATCATTCGTTATTCACTATCACAGTAAAATCCTGATTGTACATTAATGGATGCGTAATAGTAATTTATTGATATGAGATATTTTAGTATAAGAGTCACACTCTTTAGTTTGAGCACTTTAACTTTAAAACCCTGCAGAGCAAATAGATCACCAGCAGTGTTTCTCTACTGAACTGAAACTCTGCATATCGTTGTCCGTGTCAGTAAGTTTGTGGAGGTTTAATTAAACACCGCTTTATTTAGAACCTGCACCATCTGAGCCCAACACAAACGCATTCAGATGTTTCCCCTCTGTGAATAAGGGCCAAAGAATGACGACCTGACTGACTTAATATTGTACTTAATATTGTTTGATATTTTGAAGAACGCACTTTACATTACGAGATGATAACGACACCGTCACGACAGTCCGGTCAATATGAAGTGACTACAGGCCTTCGTTAGCTTAGCTTAGCTTAGCAGAAACAGCTAGCTCTGTCTGACGGTTTCAAAATTCTAAACTTTATTGCTTCATCAATGTGACGGAGAGGAATCTGTCTCTGTGAGCTCACAAAGACAGAAAGAAGACAATAGCAAAGACTCATAAAGCACATAATACATTAAACAAAGTATAAACGAGATATCAACAGCCATAAACCAATCATAACAGCACGAAACAACTCAAATCCAACCACAGAAAATATAAAGCACCTGTAGAAACGAGCAACGAGATCAAAAGCAGCAGCAACACTTTGTCCAGCTGACATGTTGCCCAACACAGTGATCGCGTGGTGAGGCGGCTCCTCCGCTGCACCAAACAGGAGAAAGGTCTCGCTGACCAGCACGTTCTGTCTTGTTTGAGTCAACAACACAAACATCTGAAGCTCGTTCTCAATTAAAACCTGAAAGGTTCACACCAAGTCCCAATGTTGTTAATATCTATTGTCTAATATGTCGCATTACGTCTGCTTATATGTTGCACTGAAAACAACTCCCATCGTCTTAACCCTTGAAAAACAATCAGATTTTTTAATGTACTTCTATTCCTTTAAAGCAGTTCATGGGCCTCTGAAGAATTGACAATAAATTAAGTGAAGAACATCTGTTTTCTGTGGTAAAATACTGGCTCCTTTCACCTCTTCAGGCCCCTAAAAATACGTTTGTCTTTTAACGAGGGATCCATAGAGTCCATCAAGGTTAAAGTGCTTAAAAAGGAGCAGAAATAGAAAACATCCAGTGCCTCTCTGAATCCTCCCCAACATCCCCATCGCTTCCCCTCGCCGGCCAACAGCCGAGGCCTCCACAGAGTCCAGAGCTCTACTCACGTCTTTCGGCCGGACATACGGCACAAAGGCAGACGGCGACGATGCATCCGAGGAGAACGTCCGCAGGTTGGCTCCTCCATTTCAGTTCCATGTCCTGATTTCAAAAGGCACCAGCGAATGAAGTCCCGAAAGGAGGATGAGGAGCCCGTGGTACCAGCTGGTACTCGTCCACATAATGCCCCGTCTGTGCTGCCCGGCGAGTGGGAGTCGACTACAGTCGCAATGTTTGTGACTTCATCTTACGGGCACATATTGCATTAAGCGCCTGCCAGCAGAGGACTCGCAGCCTCCTACTAAAATACTTGCATCTGTTTTAGCCGGACGGGTCATTCTGTATTGGTGGCCCTGATGCATTCTGGGAGGGGTCCAGCAGAGGAATGTTGGCAGATGGAAACCTTTCTCACATGGATGACAACTCTTCAGGTTTCAAGGTGTACGTAAATACATATACGTGTCCTCCTACACCGCGCTGAGCTGCTGGTGGATCAAACGAATGTTTGCAGCCAAACTCAGTTCAGATATCAAATACATTACGCTACTTTTGTGGGAAGTGTGTGTAAAATGACGCACACGTCTCACATCTAGTATATTTCCAGTAGATGTGTCGGTGGAGCCTTAAAAACATGGAGCCTTTGGTTTCAACATGTCTCTCATTGTAAACATCAGATAGTGTCAGACATGAGGTGAGTAAGTAGATTAGGTCAGTTTAACAGGGCTGACTAAACTAGAACCATAAACTGAACAATGTGAATGTAACTAAAACAAGAAAAAGATGTATATCAATTGCCTCCATTAGGCTCTCAACATGGCGGCGGCTAGAAGCTAACATCGCTAACAATGGAAACAACAGTAAAAGGGCTGAAAGTGTTTTTTTCTGGGGACACACTATGTGATAAACCATCGAGACCCGATTCACAAAGGCCTTATGTATAAGTCATGAGAAGAGCAAATCTGTGCAAAAATGAACGTTCCCAAACATTGTTTATTGGCATTTTTCCTCATTATCTTTAATAAATCACAACTTTGTTTTATGCATGTGTTATTGTAAACACTTAAATACTTTGTAGCCAATAGATGCATTTAGGTGGAGTTAACATTCTCATTCTTTTAATTTCCTCTCATCAGTATAACAAACAGAATATACACTCGTTTTTAATATTAAATGTTGAAGGTGCTATATACGAGATTGGGAGCATTTCTGTTGCCTCTTGACGGCTCTCAACATGGCGAGGACTGAGCCCTACAGCGACCGGCTGCTTTAGGAAGTGACTGATAACAGATATGGTAAAATGAAACTATACATTAGAGTCTTTTCTTAAAGTTTTACATCTTCAGTAGGAACCAATGGGATTGGAGCTGAGAGCCACAGACAGGAAGTCAGACAGTATCCAGAGACAGACTGACACTT
>CM051690.1:29668797-29828797 GCA_028022725.1 Lycodopsis pacificus | reverse complement strand
GGTTGTTATTCATGTTCAGGTTGTTATTCATGTTCAGGTTGTTATTCATGTGCAGGTTTTTATTCATGTTCAGGTTGTTATTCATGTGCAGGTTGTTATTCATGTTCAGGTTGTTATTCATGTGCAGGTTGTTATTCATGTTCAGGTTGTTATTCATGTTCAGGTTGTTATTCATGTGCAGGTTGTTATTCATGTGCAGGTAACAGGCTACAGAGAGAAAATACACAAGTAAGGAAAACACATGGATGAAATTTCAGAAACGTGGGATTGTCACCTGAATCTGCAGCTCGTCTCGGCTGCACAGAGCTTCTTGGTGACTTTCATCTCATCGTTTGTCTAACCAGGCGGCAACCTCCGGTTCTACCGAGTAAAGCCGATGCTTCATGTGTTAAAGCTGCATTCTCTCTAGTGTCCACCAGGGGGCGACTCCTCTGGTTGTATAGAAGTCTATAGAAAATGACTCTACTTCTCTCTTGATTTATTCCCTCAGTAAACATTGTAAACATGAGTTTATGTCTCAATCTCTAGTTTCAAGTCTTCTTCAATACAGCATGATGTTCATTTAGTAGTTCATTTCGTAAATGATACTGTGATTGACTGATCATCATCACTTTATTGAAACTCGACAGAAACAAAATAAAACTCATCACTTCTGTCCCCAAGAAGCCAAGAAGCCAAAATAAATGAAGATATTGCCACTTTAAGGACGAATCTTTCAGCCCAAAAATTGGCAGATTTTTGTGTTTCTCTGTAAAAACGGTGACCTCTGAAAGTCAGACCTGCTGAATTAACAGAACTGGCTTCTACAACAGGCTGAGTCATGAAGTCATTAATGAATCATGATATCTTCTTTTAAACCATATTAATAAAAACCTCTGGAAAGTTGAACTTCAAAGGATTTCTTCAGCAGTGATCTCCCAGCATGCACTGCACAATGTAATGCATTTGTCACAGTGCTAAAGAAACGTCTGGTGTAACATTTAAAACGTCTAATTAGTTTTATATTGTTGGGCAAAGAGACAAGTGTTTATTAAGTTGATTTTCTGACGCTACTCTTTGACTTCTATTCACCTTTATCTACTGTGTCTTTATCTTCTCAGTGTTTGTATCTCCGTCATCCGTCTGACATTTTCTTTTTATCTTTTCAGTTGCATGTGGTCTGTCTTTTCTCTTCTTTATCCATCTCTACTTTTACTTATCTGCTCATTGATCTTCATTTGGTGGTCAGGTTTAATCACTGGGACACGCGCACACACACACACACACACACACACACACACACTAATGGCACTACTTTCGTCTTATGAATTTTTAAACACTAAAGTCTCCTTGCCAGATGTAATGAGAAGCCCCCATCTTTTTCTTAAATATCAGGGTAAAATCCCGACTCACTCACCTCCATATCTTTCATTCGTGTGTGTGTGTGTGTGTGTGGCTACCTGTAGAGTTAACAAAGCCACCACAGGCTCATTCAGGGACAGACTGACCTGTGAAATCAGTGGTCAAGAGGCAGCAACACACCAAAGGGGATTAAGGTGAAAGATGCTCGCTGGGTGATAACAGGGTCATTTAGTGAGATTCACAGCCAGTCGTTAAAATGAATGTAAGTCAGAGTTTGAGATAAGACATATCTCTGTTGAATAAGAATGAAGCAAGATATGTCAAAGATAGATTATTAAAATTGAGTTTTACTTCATTCGAATGTAGAAGTAGTAGTAGTAGTATTATAATAGTAGTAATATCAGTAGTAAATGTAGCAGTGGCAGTACAATAGTCGTATAGTAGACTGATAGCAGTATAAGAGAATAGTAGTGCTAATGGTTGTGTATCTCAAACACGCACCTGCTGGTGAACACAAGACGTTGATTCATGGAAACGACGTTTAGAGAGTGTGATGAATCAGATTTGTAAAGATTTTACCAACAAACTCACAGAAAAACTCAAGTTCAGCAGAAGAAAACTACAATGTTAGAACGTAGAACATCATTACATCATTAAAGACTGAAACTCGGGCTTTTTTTCATCCTTAAACACATTTTTCCAGTGAAAGTGCTCGTTGACTATTATGTTTTCCAGCCGGAACGTTTCTTTCACCTCTGACTCAGATTGCTTCAGCAACAGGCAACTGTCTGCCATGAAACTCTAAGTACCACATTACATTCATGAAATCGAGGTTGTACCTTTGTCTCAGTGTGACGCTGCTCTCATTTAATCTTTGGAGGGAAAGATTAACCCAAATGGTTTTCTGTATTTACATGATTAAGAAAGATACGTCAGTCATCTTCCTCCTCTTTATGCCCAAAAGGATTCAGGGCGAGTTTAACATCTGCGTTGCGCTTCTTCTTCTTCTTTTTTAAGCATGTGCGCTATTCTCATTTTCCTCCCGAGGCTTTGTGACGATGTGTGAAAAAATAATAAGAATAGTAATTGCTGCCGACTTTATTCGAATGATATTCATGCCACAGGCGCAGCCGTGGAACAAACACCTTTACACGGAGATGAAACGCGCTAGAAAACGTGTCAGCTGTTTGCAGCACGAGATGTCTGATGACGACGTCGCGAGGTGAAAACTAGACCGCGTGAACGACTTCCTGCCTTCAGTTCGTAGCAGATTCCAGATCTAATATTAGTGTGTAAGAAGTGTAAAAATATATCCGCTGCTTGAGGTTTTGGTTCCGTGAGGTTTGAAGAATAAACAACAAACAAAGTGTGGCTATTCGATTTGTTTTGACCCAAGATCAGAGTCTGTGTCGCTACATTTACTTTTCAAACTGAATCCTCTCCCCCGAGGATTTATCTCTCCAACATCTAATGTTACAGCTGCAAACGTTAGCATGTCCTGCTAATAGCTACTATTCAATTTAATTAAATACCAGTTATTTTGTATAGCCCAAAATCACAAATCACAAATGTAAGGGTTTTACAATCCGTACCCGTCTTCTGTCCCGGGACCCTCACACCGCTGGAAACTCTTCCCCAAAAAACCCTTTAACGGGGAGAATTATTGTTTTAATAGATTTGTTGTTACAAGTAACTGCAGCTTCTAAATCGTTTTAATGCATTTCAATATGATGATCTGCTTTACATTAAAATATGCTCTCAAATATAATGTTTCATCTATTTGTTCGCGTTTTATCGAAGAGATTTTCTTTAACCTGCGAATCAACAAATCGGAGTCACATCATGACGTGTTCCATTCAACGACCGAAACAAAACATCCCTCAGAGACGGTGTGTGTTGTCCTGTCCAACAGCTGATTCACACTGCCGCTGTTCACGGTAAGCAGCTTTGTGCAGATGGCTTTAATAAGCTGTTGCCTCCTGATTCGTCCACTCTGCTAACTTGTTCCGTCGGGAGCGGGCTGAGAAGACGGACGGGGAAACTGTTCCACACAATGCCGTGAGAGCCTGCTCGTTGCGGTCCAGTAAACGTAAAAGAAACGTGAAACGAAGGGTGCTGGATAAAGCGGATAAAAAGCAGGATCTTATTGCGCGTTTTTGGAGAGCTTAGCGCAGCGCGGACTTGGTGTTGGAGCCTGAACGCGTCAGATGAGCGTCCTCAACGGGGCCGAAACAAACTCTCTCGGACTTCACCTGTACGCTCGTGCTTATCTCTGGACTGCTGGATACGGCTCATAGATGAAAACTGCCCCCGGAGAGAGTCGTTCTCCGTCGGACAAGGAGCCCGTCAGTCTGCGGCGCGCGGCGGAACACCGGCGACCATGTCAGACATCTCCACCGACTTCAACAACGACACGCTGCCGGAGGCTGCGGTCGCTGGCTTCAACTTTCCGGCGCTGATATTCGGGATTTTGCTGATTGTGATCATCGCCGGTGGGAACGTGCTCGTGTGCCTCAGCGTGTATCTGGAGAAGGCTTTAAAAACCACGACCAACTACTTCATAGTCAATTTGGCGTTTGCGGACCTGCTGCTGGCGGTGCTGGTCCTGCCGCTCTTTGTTTACGCAGAGGTAAGCGCAGATCTACGGGAGACGCAGGATTACTGAACGAGGCAACCGGGTACACAACCGAGGCGCACGAGGGGTCAAGGGGGGGTCATTATATCAGGAAGTGTTCGTGTTTCATATCTGTGTTTTATGCAGTGTCAGTGTGGATCTGCTGCTCTGTTAAACAGAGTTTGTCAACAGTTGTTGTTAACCTTATATTTAACCAGGATTATCATTGAGATCCTGAATCTTATTTAAAGGGGGTCTTGTTCAGTTTCACACGGGCACCACATAAAAACACAGATAAGTCTTCAAAAACAAACCAGTTCAAAACAACAGAATTACTATTTTTTTAAATCACATAAGAGACAAACAGCAAACTGCATTAACCAACAAATACTTCTCATTCAGTGTCCAGTGCTGAAATGTTCCTAAATCCTGTTTCTAGTTTAAAATGTCTCTGCAGCTCACACCGAGACGACGGTCCAACAACTTTGGTAATGAAAGATAAGAGGGCAGTTTGTGTAAAATAGACGTATGCAGTCAAGTTGATCAACGTTCCATTCTACGATTGTTCTGCAGAAAGTCACAAAATGACTCTACAAGGAAACACAAAACTACAAAGACATGCAATATAATGACAAAGACACTCCAAATGACCACAAAGACATGCCAAACGACCACAGAGACACAGATCGACCACAAAGACGTGCAAAACAACTACAAAAATTGATAAAATTACTAAACGCGTGAAACAGAGACACCCAAAATAAAAAGTCACTGACAGTCGCTTTGTGTCTCTGTCAGTCTGCCGTTTTGCTCCAGTGGAGATCGAGTCGGGGGGGGTCTGTGCTAAGAGGCCCATTGTTTCATAATCCGTCCATTACAGAAGCCTGTGTCACTGCATGTCACACCTCAGTTTCTAGTGTAAAAACACACGCTTACACGGATAGCAGTCTAATAAATCTCACAATTCTCAAGAAAATCAAATATTTGAGTCATCCCGCCTAAGACTATAAAAAGGATCAACGCTTGAGCTAATCCGCTCTTGGAAGGTTTCTCATTGAACCCACCAGAGCCGGTTCATTATGGCACAAAATAGAAGAAAAGACCTTCGACGTGCTGCCTCTCTCACTTATTTAATCAGGATCAATCAACACCGGGGGTTCGCACCGGTTATTAGGAGAGGCATGGTCCATGAATCACAATATTCCAGGCATCATAAAGACGCTGGAAAGGATAATCCAGCCCTTGATGAAGTATTAAACGCCACCTGCCTGCTTCCCTGTCTGTCTCAGAGATGCCCTACTGAGGCTTCCCCCCTTACGTCCTCCTTATTAGCTGCATTTGTGATCTTGTTACCTGCGGTGGCTGCAGACAGTTAATCTACCCAGAGTCACGCCGGCAGGTTCTTTCGCATGCACTCACCGGATTAGAGGAGTCAGTCTTAAAACCTCGCCATGTTCACCGAAGAGAAGTTAGGCGAGGAGAAAGTGTTTCACTGGAGGAATGTTTGTCTCAACACTGAGCTGCAGTGGTGCAAGAGGATTAAACATATTTGCTCTAGAACAGCTAATCAGTTGGTGTCGTTTCTGTGCGTGTTTTATTTCTGTGTAGTTTCAGGGGGGAGTTTGGACCTTGAACATGGTGGTGTGTGACAGCCTGATGACCATGGATGTGATGCTGTGCACCGCATCCATATTCAACCTGTGTGCCATCAGCGTGGACAGGTGAGTGTTTGTCTGGTCAAGGTTTAGATGAAGACGTCAATCATACCTCTGATTTTCATTAATGTTATTTAATGTGTGAGCCAACGGAACGAGGGAATGTGGAAACCAGAGGTGGGAGGGTGAGGAGTCATATGTATCTAAAAGTTTAAACAAGATTAGAATTGTATCCATTAAAGAATCAGACAACAGATACTGTTTGAATATTCTACAGGAGACACAATGTATCCTCATACAACAGTTTGTACGATATCTAACAAAAGTTAGTTAGGTTGAGTAAAAGGTCGTGAAATACTTCATTAAGTTTAGGAAAAGATCGTGAAAATACTTCGTTAAGTTCAGGAAAAGATCGTGAAATACTTCGTTCAGTTTAGGAAAAGATTGTGAAATACTTAATTAAGTTCAGGAAAAGATCGTGAAAATACTTCGTTCAGTTTAGGAAAAGATCGTGAAAATACTTCGTTAAGTTTAGGAAAAGATCGTGAAATACTTAGCTAGGTTTAGGGAGCTTTGTGACTTTTTCTGCTGGTTGATGATTACGTTGATTACATACAATTTGCTTTCGCAGGAAATCTACGAACTACAGTGCATTTATTTTCGCGGGTATAGTTAGGAATGCTACATGCAAACAGGTAGAGATTTAAAATGCTGCTTAGTTCTAGTTAGTTCTATCTGAATCATAATTGTTTATTTGCCAAGGTATGCACTTACAAGGAATTTGACATGGTGGGTGGTGCATAACCTTCAACAATCAACACAGTGCAAAGCCACGTGAGGGAGCCTGAATGTTCGTATTGTTCGGATGATTGTAGCCGACTTATAACATTGAATCTAATATGAAAGGCTAGCGTACATTCTGTTTGTTTGACTGATGAGAGGAAAGAACTAGAGTCTGTTCGCTCCACCTGAATGCATTCATTTGGTCTCATTTATAAAACAATTTAACATGCAAGTCTTAAATATTCACTGCTTGTCTTAGTCTCTGATGCTGAAGACAGAATGAAACTCAAGTGTTAATGAAAAACACAGCAGATGGAGCTGCAGAAGGTCTCCGCATAACAAACAGACAATTTACATTTCACACATGAAACACCTGTAAAAAGTAGTAATTAACAGCGACTGCTGACTTTCTGTCGGAGCAGCAGGGCCACTACGTACCGTTCCTTTTTTCTTCAACTACTTATTTTGACAATTTTTAGCAGCATGTTGAGCAGCGTCTTCTTAAAGTAACCCTTTGAAGACATTAAAGACATTAAAGCTTTGGAGTGACCTACAACTACTGATTAATATCTGACAAATACAAAGTAATTGAAATAATGAGGAATAAATATCTAATAGGCATTAAGTAACCGATGTTACAACAGTTAAGTCTTTTCGACATGTTCTTTATAATCTACAACGCAGCTTCCTTTCCTTTTCAGGTTCATTGCCGTGTCCATCCCACTGAACTACAACCGTAAACACGTGGACCACCGTCAGCTCGTGCTGCTGTCGGCCACCTGGCTGCTGGCCCTGGCCGTGGCCTCGCCCGTCATCTTCGGCATCAACAGCGTGCCCAACCGCGACCCCACCGAGTGCAAGCTGGAGGACAACAACTACGTGGTTTACTCCTCGGTCTGCTCCTTCTTCATCCCCTGCCCCATCATGGTCCTGCTCTACTTCGGGGTTTTCCGCGGGCTACGGCACTGGGAGGCGTCGCGTAAGATCAAGCTGCGAAGCAGCATCGAGGCCTGCAGGAAGCTGCAGCACGCCGCCGTCGCCACCGCCCTCCCCCCGCTGGAGGGCACCATCCCCGGGCCGCTGCCCATGCCTCTGCCCAGGATCATCGAGAGGGACTTGGCCCAGTCTCGGCTGGACGACTCGGACGACTACATGCAGCAGGAGATTCCCTATCCTCGGCAGTACCGGGAGAACTCGGTGCCCACGTTGACGTTCAGCCAGCAGCTGCACAGGAAGAAGAGAGCCAAGATCAACGGCAGGGAGAGGAAAGCTATGCAGGTGCTACCTGTAGTAGTAGGTGAGTGTTCATGTTGTCCCTCTCCTCCAATCAGAGGCACACAACAGCTATAGTAACAGTTAAAGAACCATGTTTTAAAGTGCAACCCATGCGAAAACGCTTTGAACCTACAAATATTCAGTTGTATTTAGCTCCACCCTCTCGTGTCCCTTCTGGTTGCAAAAAACCAAGATGGCGACAGTCAGAATGCCAATATCGAGGCTTCAAAACATCAGTCCACAAACCAATGGGTGACATCACGATAACTACATCCACTTCTTATATACAGTCTATGGTTTTAATCCTGAGCTACAAATCACTACTCTGCGTCTCTGTCAGACACACAGAGTTCGCTGCTTGTAGGTTTCGTTCAAGCTTCGTAAAGGAGACTGTTTCACAAAGACACAACTTATACGCTCAGGCTGGAATCATGCGTCTCCTAACTGCATGCAAACAAACAAACATGGGTGTCGCTCCGACACTGTCAGATGGGGAGGGTTTCATTTGTGTCCAGTAACAAGCAGCGTCACTTTGAAGAAAATTAAATCAGGAAAGTGTGTTTTCCCCAGTGACAGAGTAAACAAACCACTACATGAAAGAAACGTGAAAGAGTTTTGATTCAGCCGCGTTCATGGACGGGACACAATGACAACACGGGCACCGCTATTCAAGTTTCCTCTGCTCTAGAAGATCACTTGTGACTCAAAGGTGCACAAACATTTATATTTGATATTTGTTGTGCTTAGTGAAGCCTGTCAAAATGAACGAGAGTGCGAAAATGATCTCCAGTCATCTAATGATGCTCCAAACTGCAGCTTGCATGTTGCAAATGTAATGAAACTGATCCCTCGTCTGCAAAATAGACCACAGGCCAGAGCGAGACAGTATTGCTGATCCAGATCACATGGACCAGAGAGTCCTCAGATCTGGTCTGGATCCAATAGTGAAGGGGTTAATCTGACTCAAAGCTTGTTTAACGGTAGCTAAATGTTCACTGAAGATTCTCGTTTCTCATTGGCCGGCAGGTGTCCGTTAATTAACAATCTCCATAAAGTCTGTTCACTTTCGAGAGACCGATACAGACTTTGAGTCTTTAGTATTGGTCAAACTTCCCAAAACACTGGAGCCTACGTTTCCCATAATGCAACGTTTGTTATTACGCCCTCTCTGACTGGTTGACTCCAACGTCTTTCAAACTCCACGTTACCAGTTTAGAACTCCGTCTTTCTGTTAATTGGAAAAAAAAATGTCGTCTCCGAGCTCAAGTTGACAATGACCCGATGACATCACTATGACATCATCAGGGGAGGCAGAGAAGTAACAATTTGGAGAAAAAAAAAGTATCTAGTTGCTTCTGTCAACTTAGGAAGGTACCCTTCAGAATAAAAGCTTCTTTATGTTTCTTCTCAGAGGTGACATTTCTACATGCCGCTGATTGTACGCCAGCGACAGTGTGACGGCTCCTGTGATCGGTTGACTCCGTGTTCGTTCGCTGGATATCTGAGATCTGATTTCTTCACAGATTTTTAGTTACATTTGGCGTAGAGACTGAGACTGAGGGCCGTGCTCTGAAGAGTCTCTGATTATCATTAACGAGGGCATTTTAAGTATCGAGATTACATTTGTCCCCGTTAAAAAAAATATTTAAAAGTAAATAAATAGATAAAATAAAATAAGGACTTCAGGTTTCATGTCATTATCTGGGTAGTGTGTGTGTGTGTGTGTGTGTGTGTGTGGTCGGACGTCGGGCATCTTGAGTGCCTCTTGTTTAAGGTATTATCTACGTGAATAGATATTTAGATTCTTTTGATTGCTTTCTCTTTCTAAGAATATTGAACCACTCAGAAGTGATTGCCTCTTTGCTGTTTGTTCACTCGTAGACGATATTCTTCCACTTATGAAAGAGAAAATGTTGTTTCCTGTGCTGTCAAAGGGCATCGTGCCTTACATTATGGCCACTCGTGTACTTCAGTAATCTGTTTGTTCACTGAAGCAGGAAATGGAAGCAAAGCTGCTTGTGACAGCAGATGAGGCGTTTAAGTGCTGAACAGTTCAATATACTAATGACGAGCCTGTTTGAAATTGGCAGCGCAGCAGCAGCTGTGTTTGGAGCCCATTAATCACACAGCATCACAAGATACATTATGAACTAATTAATCTCAGAAATGTTTACCTGCTGCATGTTTATGAAGATGAAATTGACTTTGGACTCTCGAGGTTGATCGAAACATATAATTAGTTTTCACACTTTAACAGTTTAATTGATGTTTGTGTTGCAGCTCAGTTCACCGAAGGTTTATTGTGAGCGCCGGGATGAAAGCGTCACCTCTGACTCTCCGTCTCTCAACATGGAGTGACGCCATTAAAGCGTAAAGCCCTCAATCCAATTAATATGCAGCACATGATGATCCGGTCACACCGCCGCTGCTGTACACAGACGGGCTGGGATCTGTTCGGACCAATGACCCGCCAGCGACGGCTCTATTTGACGGTGTAAATGCTACAGATATGCAGCAATTTATGGAACCGTCCACACTAATTTATGTCAACAGACTTACGAGGTGCAGTGCAAAGCGTCGACTGCAGAGCACAACACATAAATATTCATGGTTTTACCATTTTCCTCATTTTTATAATGTATTTATAGTTTTTATCTCACAAGCCAAGTGCCATATTTTACACATCTTTCTTCTTGATATTGCTTCTGTTGTCTTCTTTGTATTCTTTTGTTGCAGCTGGGTGTAGCACTATTGCCCACGACAAAAAATCTCCTTGGGGACAATAAAGTATATTTTCTCTTAACAATCAATATTTGACAACACTACAATTTACAGCTGTTGCACATTATGCAAAGTCCTCCCATCTCAGACCTAAAGCTCATCCATCAAACCCTCGACACAAAGCTAATAAATCGCTCGGACGCGTTTGTTCACCGACGGCGGAGACAAAAGTATAACACGGTTATTCATAGTGCGCTGATCACGGGACCCGAGCTTATTAGAGACGCGTTATCGTTTTCCAGCAGAGGTCTCACGTGTGTTTGTTGAGTCTGCGCTTTTGTTTATAGTTTGAAGACGGGATGTAAATCACGTTTTCACACTCGGATCTCTCAATCGGACAGCAGAAGGTGTCCTTGTGTGGCCATTGAACGTATACAAGTTTTCTTCTTCTGCATCTTTTTTTACTTCCTTTGGTTCCAATGACTTTCTGAGAAAAAAAGAAAATCCAAAATTGATCAAACCCCCCTGAGCACTAATGTCTCGGGATGAAAGTTATGAGACTGCAGGCTCGTTACATTTCTACTTCATCTCTAATGACGTCAGCACGGTCGTGAATCATTCAGTCGCTGTCGAGTCACAATGAAACGTCCTCGCTTGACGCATTTCCCCGTTGAAGCTGAATCTTCACACAAAGCGAGGAGAGAGGGACTTGTTTCCAGATGAGGAGATAAAAAAGTGTTATGTTCTGCCTGCAGCTACAGCATGAGGTCATCCATTCAACGTTATATTCTTACATTCAGCTTGACATTTATTTTCCATAATTGCAGGATATTAAAGTTACAGTGAGGAGCTTTTAACTGGTCCTGAACCAGTCTCAGTTTAGTCCTCCTCCTCCTCCTCCTCCTCCTCCTCCTCCTCCTCCTCCTCCTCCTCCTCCTCCTCCTCCTCCTCCTCCTCCTCCTCCTCCTCCTCCTCCTCCTCCTCCTCCTCCTCCTCCTCCTCCTCCTCCTCCTCCTCCTCCTCCTCCTCCTCCTGAGATTTATTTTTATCTCACGACTTTAAAAACATGAAGCTTGCAGGCATGAAACTGAAAGCACAAGCTTATAAAAGTTTACAGGCAGAAGACCTAAATCGTCAGACTTAAAGAGACAGCAGCACATCTGTCAACATCTGGCTGTGAAGCTGAAGCCGGAGACAGGACGTCATAAAGGAAACTGCAGAACGGTCCGACACGTTTTTATTATTTACTTATTAACTTCTGAAGGACGAGTTTCTACACCGGGAGAGATCATCATGTTGATCAAACTAAAAGACTACAGCTGCCTTTGAACTTGTAGTTGCGTAGTCAGTTAGAGTGATAAAGTAACATTTACTCACATACTGTATAATTCTGGGAAATGTGTACTTTGACTGGAGTCGTGTTTTATCAGTTCGTGTGTTTTGTACGTAAAAGATATTAAACTAGCCAAGACAGATATTCAACAGTGAATCATCTTCAGGGGTCATTTTTCAGCACGATGCATATTTTTACTTTGCTACATTTTGCTGATTAATTACTTGCCTACTTGTTAATGCAGGACTTTAACATGTGGTGGAGTATTTTTCACAGCCTGGTATTTGTGCTTTTTAAATCAGTAAAGGCTCTGAATCGTTCTTCCACCACATGCAACTAAAACAAGTAAATAAATAACGTTACCATGTCTGGACTCAGTTGGAGTGAAACACCTTCGTCAGCCACGAAACACAAAGTAAAGAGACGAGACGTTTGTCTTTGAGGAGGACGTCACCGTGCCAGCATTTGAATTGCTTCGAGCCCTCCAACACTTCACGTGGTTGATTTATGTGATGTCCTCCATCCTGCCAGCAAAAACCAGATTGACTGGTACAAAGAAAGGCATAATTGGTGAGAGAATAACGACCCCCAGATGTGTATTTCTCACATTTTTTTGTGACATTTTGAGATTTACAGTGTCACATTTATTTATTTATTTATTTCACTGCTGGCACCGAAGACGATGAATGAAAGCGCGACGTCTGAAGTCATTACCCAGGACGAAACCTTGACGACTAACTCTGACGTTATATATATATATATATATATTCTTTGTTTACATGCAGGCTGCTTCCTGTTCTGCTGGACTCCGTTCTTCGTGGTGCACACGACGAGGGCCGTCTGTGTGACGTGCGACGTCCCCCCCGGTCTGGTGAGCACCGTCACCTGGCTGGGCTACGTCAACAGCGCTCTCAACCCCATCATCTACACCATCTTCAACACGGAGTTCAAGAAGTTCTTCAAGAAATGCTTCCGCAGCTGCTGCTGACGCCCGGGTTGCTGACTGGGAGGTCACGGAGCTCCATTGGGGAGTTTCCAGTTCGGCCTGTTAACTTTTGGAGATGGATGGTTGATGATTTCTGACTGACGGGAAAAATACACTCCAACACTGATACTGGTGATATGATATTTATATGATATATATGGGCCCATTTTATCGTCTGGTTCTTTCTTGATCCTCCGGGATTTACTGCCCAAACTAAAATGATGACGTCGGGGGGGAAAGATAAACGGACTCCCGTCTGAGGAGCTTTTCACCACTTTCAGTTTGTCTCTACAGACAAAATCACTCTTTACTGTTGAAGTTACAGTCTGCCAGTTCCAGCCAACGACGGGGGATTTGGACAAGAGACGATCAACTCAGGGCGAAAATGTCCCCGGGAGATCGAATAAGCTTCGACAGACCAGAACGTAAGAAAAGCTTAATAATCCTTTGAACTCAGTCTTTGATTTTTCTCGTTCTTATATACGCTTAAAGGAATACTTTGACATTTTTGGGAAAAACTTTGATTTTGCTGAGAGTTGGATGAGAAGAGCAGTACCACACTCCCGTCTCTACGCCAAATGTGAAGCTACAGTCGGCAGCAGGTTAGCTTAGCTTAGCACAAAGACTGGCAACAGAGGGAAACAGCTAGCCCGGCTCTGTCCGACAACAAAAGTCTGACCACCAAAGCTTCATTTAACAAACACGTTATGATATTAGATTCGTTTTTGGGCCCCGACGGAGTATCTTTCTGACAACCATTTCCAGTCATTATGCTAAGCTAAGCTAACCAGCACCTTGCTATATGGAGAGTCGTATCAATCTTCCCCAAATGTTGGAACTAAATGATTTTAAATCGGCAGAGTTGACATTAAAAGTGATGAGACACGAAGGCGAAGAGGCTCCTCGAAACACAAACGCTTCATCTTCTCAGGAACCTGAAGCGTGACATCAAGAAGAGCGGGTGGATGACGTGGACTTTTCCCTTCAGAGGAGCAGAGCTGGAGTCAGCTGCGTCCAGTCGACTGCATCACTGATTCCCTCTGCGTGCTGAATCAGTAAAACACTTGATGAAGCGGAGCACGGCACAGTTGGAACCAGCTCATCACGGTGGTTTAAAGTCGTGTACATTCATACGATATTAATTAAGAAGCGATATGCCTTAAAACTCAGAGGCTGTTCTGTCTCTCTGCCGTGATAGAAGTCAAACTCTCGACATACTGAGGCGTTAAAGAGATCCCGCGTTTCCTATTCAAACCCTTCGTCACACATTATGTCAAACACTCGAGGATGAGGAGTCCCGACCAACGTGTTGCTTTCTCTGCTTCTTTCTTTTGTAACCACAGTGATACGATTCAGTCTAGCGGCGAGAATATGACACACGCACGGTCAAATAAATCACACATGACAGGAAGAGAGGGTGACCATCTGTTCCCTGACATTTTGAAAATAGTTCTCCGCTCCTCCGGAAAGAAGAAAGTTTATCCAGCTTATTTCTGCCTCCATTACAGAAGAATATGTCCATTTAATAACAAAGAGAAATGTATTGTTGAAACAAGATCCTTTTCATGGTAGTTTGTTCCTGTTATTGAAACTATTTCTACACTATAGTTCATATAATAACCAAACACTTTATGAAGAAATCTCTCATTATTGCACGAAAATCAACGTCCAACAAGAACCTTTTCAACCACTGAAGTCATTTTCTGTATTTGCAGCATGTTTCTTTATGTGTTGTGAAATATTTGTTTCTCAATTTGCTCTTTGCAGAAATAAAACGTTTTCTACATTTCAACACGTGTTGAGCTCTCAAGACAACCCCGTCTCCGACAAAAGGACTTTCCCAGACAACTAAAGTGCAACTCAAATTAAGCTCCACAGCTTTAAACACGTGGTTACAAATAAACGTTACAAAACTACTTGCTTAGGTTTATTAATAAACATCATAGTTTAGCTTCAAATGAATATGTAACTGAAACAAACTCAAGTTTCATGTAATAAACCAACTCGTCGCACTAAAATGAAGACTCATCATGTTTTGTGTAATAACAGCAAAGTTTCAGGACAAAATTTAAACAGATTTTCTTTTTTTTTTTTATCTGGCAATAACAAGAAATATGTGTAATTATAACATGAAAAATACCTGTGACAAGGATCTTGTTGACATGAAAAACTAAACTTTTTATAACGAGAATGTGATTGAATATATTGTGTCATCGTGGCAGTAATAACTTGATATATTTTACACTAACATCCAGCCTCGAATGATCTCATTTCCTTCCAAAACTATTATTTCTGCAACATGAAAGACAACATATGATTTATCAATAATAGTAGAGTCTCCACTCATAAGCCTGGACCTCTTCAAAAGCAGCAATCCCGTAGAGGAAGTCTTTTGTTACTCAGTAATGAATATTGGCTCAATTTTGCTTTCAGCAATGTTTGTATGATGTTGAATGAAACCTTTAAGTTGCTGTAATAGAAAATGAAAGTGAAGCATTTCCAGATTGTGTCTTGATAACGTTGCTCACCGGAGTCCTGATATCTTTTGTGTCGAGTTTTATGAAGAAGTCGTTTCCATGTTGTGAAGCTGAAAGTATTCTGGACTGCAGGACGGCTTAACTCTGAGTGGAATCGTGCTTTAAGCCGTTACTGCCTGTCACAGTGTGTGTGTGTGTGTGTGTGTGTGTGTGTGTTTGCTTACTGACTGTGCCTCTTGTTCGCCATATCCACGTTTTATGTGGAAACCTTTCTAATAAAGTGTGTCGTCTTTCTAAATGTTCCAGTGGCTGAACTCTAATCAGCTCCGGTTGATTAATGTTCGATAACTTCATGTGCTTCAACGCCTCGCGCCAGAAGAACATTTCATTGAAAGACAAGTTTTGTGTCTCTTTCAGATCATTTGGCATGTCTTTGTACTCATTTAGAGTTTCTTTCTGGTCGTTTTCTGTCTCTTTGTAGTAATCTATTGTCTCTTTCTGATAGTTTTGCATGTCTTTGTAGTCGTTTTGTGTCTCTTTCTCGTCCTCCAGAAACCCATTTAAGAAGCAATGTAGTGCAAGATTTCTGCTTCTTTGAGGGAAAACTAGAAAGTAACAAAAGGACTTTGAAATACAGTTACAAAAGATCCAACATTACCTCTGTTGGATTAATGGAGCAGGGAAACCACCAAGTGAGAAGAATGAACCATGAAAGGCTCCCAGCTGAGATGTGCAAATTGGATATCAGGGTCGGCACAGTCTCATCACTTCCTGCTCAACATGTGGTGACTTCATGTTAAAAGCAAAATTGTACCATTTCCATCCATGGCCTGTATTTCTACTGTTGTAATGGGAGCGAGGGGTGAGGTTGAAAACACTGAAGTGAAAAGAAGACAGATGGAAGAGAGTCGAGACAAGTTCCTTCTTATCTTGGTTTTGATCATATTTGAGTAAAACGACACCGTGTTGCTTCTGACCGTCTGCATCAGTGAAGGTTTCTCTTTCAATCTTCCACGTCCAGCAAATCTGTATCGACCGAGTTCAACGCCTCAGTAGTTGACAATGATCCGTTTGATTTTTGGTCGTCTGGATTTCATTTTTCCATCTAATCTTTAATAATAGACGACCAGAGAGGCAAAAAGAATATCCTCTGGATCACTAAAGCCAGACTTCCGTCTTTACTTCAGCATGAGGACCGTCATTACGTCTTTAACCATCATATTTGTTTTATTTTACTTACAAACTCGTGTCCTGGATTGAGCTGCACCACATATTTATTATGTAAAGTCCGTCTTAGACTCTTACATTCTCAGTAGCTTCAGTTTGCGATTTAATAAAATCAGACGGCGCCATTAAAACCTGAGAAATGTCTTCGCTAAATATAGACTTTAATAATGTAATCAGTATAATCAGTCACTGCAGCATCACAAGCTGTTGGATAACTTACAAAATAACACTTTTAGGAAGCCAAATAATATCTTAAACTTAAGAGCCAATCCGTCATAAATGTAAGTATGACTTTGTTTTATTAATGCATTTTAAGATGGAGGAATATTTCAGAGCTTGCCGTACTTAATGCAGTTTAAAGTGAGAGGGAAATAACTTATAACACAAACCTAACTGATGTTAATTAAACATTTACTGACATTTGTTAAGTAGCTCTGATTTGGTTTGAATGAAGATATATTAATAAAACATATTAGAGTTCACTTTTTATTTTGTCAACAACAGCCTCGTCTGTCAGTAATTATAAAAACAACACAAAGCAGCAGTCAGACAGGAGTCTTTATCACGGCCCTCTGGCTCCCTCTGCTGGTTCAAAACACACTCACACCTCGTAAACAGTTGTCCCTACTGTCCCAAAACATCAAAGAGCCTCACTGGTGTTCCTTCATCACCATGAACACACACTCTCTAGTTTATTGTGACTCAAACACACACGCACAGTCCTGCTTTCACAAATACTCACTAGAGCACCAAATGTGGATTCATCCGCCGCTGAAAATAGTCCCCAACAAAAGCTCTATTTCCTCCTGTTTGTTTGATCAAAAACTACAGCGAGCAGCCGATTTAGGAAATAACTTAAAAAGATTAAAAAGCTAAACATAACATCTTCTTTTCTTGTATTTCCCTTAAATATTGACATTTATTTAAAGGAGACATCAAGTTCCTACTTGTATTTTGGGTTCATAATAGAACATGTTTTCATGCTTTAATGTTCAAAAACTCTTTATTTTTCTCTGAATACACCTGTCCTCATCCTCTGTCTGCAGCTTGGGTCCATGTTTACTTCCTGTCAGCTGATGTCATTCGCATACATCGCAAATAAACTCGGACACATTGAGCACGTTGTAGCGCTGTGGATGGTCTTTACTCTATCGTTTGGATCCACAGCCTCTGAATAGGGGCTGTGAGTATTTCACCATGGAGTGACGTTTCAGCACTTTCACAGTTTATATACAACATTCAGACCTTTACATTTGGACTTTTAATTCCACTAAAGTAGTGATTTTCAGTGGAATTAAATGACTTCATACGAACGGACGTTGCTTTTCTTTCGACACATTTCATGAAGTTAGAGGTGAATAAATAAAACATAATATTTCACATCTTTCTTATTATTATGTCAACATGATCAATCAGCTGCACATTGTATTCGATTGTACATATAAACCTGCACCTGGTTTGTTTTCGCTGCGTGTCACTCACCTGTGTTTTGCTGATATTCGACTGTTGTAGCAGTTCCTTATTGTCCAGTCTGTGAGTTTCCTTTGATGGAACCACAGATCCAGGTATCACCACACAAACCCCATTTCACAAAGTCGAGACTTAGTCTGTTGGTGTTTTTTGTTGCAGTGAGTGAATAAAGTCAAACCTCCATCTTGATGCGTCGTAGTCGTCACTCTTCTGTCTTTGTTGAAGCCTGAAGAGAAAAGAGCACAAAACCACATAAGTGACCTCATCAGCCAACATTACTAAAGAGATCTGGTGTCATGTGAAATAGATCACAGTGATTCATTATCTCAGCTTTTAAGTGCCTTTCAGCTCATGTTTGGTTGTCACAGCTTCAACTTTTTGAGCTATTTGATTAAATAGATGCCATGAACCTAAGTACGAAAAGGTGAACCACCCTTAAAGGCTCATGGGAACTCTGACGTAGAAGAGTTATAACTTGAGTTTGTAACCACAACACACACACACACACTCACACTCACACTCACACTCACACTCACACTCACACTCACACTCACACTCACACTCACACTCACACTCACTTTCTCAGCACCAGCCGCCATCAGAGCGTCCAGCTCCTGAGTCCAGCCGAGGGCATCGACCAGGGCTCGCACGCCAGCGACCACGTCGCCCAGCTGCACGACGTCATGGGGCCGGCGGCGCCAGGCGAACGGACCCACCAGGTCCCTGTTGATGAGCAGACGGGGAACGGAGCCGCGCACAGATCCCGCCAGACTGGCGAAAGGCTCCACCTGCAGAGCGAAGAGTCAAAGAGTCAAAGAGACAAAGAGTCAAAGAGACAAAGAGACAAAGAGCAGCTGTTCAAAGCATGTCAAATAAGGTTCTTTAACCTTTTTTAAATATGTTTTGAGATGTATTTTGCTAATTAATATAAGATAAGCTAAGATAATCCTTTATTAGTCCCTCAGTGGGGAAATTACAGGATTACAGCAGCATTGCTCACAAGTAATAAAATGAAGTGAAGATAAAAAATCAAGTAGTATAAATAAACTAAACAGTAATAGAAAATATGACAGTAAAGAAGAATACAACATATACCAGTATATACAGACGGAGTAAAAATGTAAAATGTAAGATAATACTTAAACGTATTGGATACTGCACGGGATTGACAGTAAAGAAGAATATTAAATATACCAGTATATACAGACGGAGTAAAATGTAAGGTAAATACTTAATATAGTTTTATAGTGGAGATGCAGACAGGAAACAGATGTACGATGTGCAACAAAGGGTCCAGAATCGAAGCAGAGTCTTTGTGGTTACTTGACGCTTGTCTTGAGTCCATCACTCACAAACACCTTCAGTGGTTTTATGTAGGACTCTAAATATTTAACAATAAAGAATCAAGAGTAACTACGACCAAGGACCTTTAGTGTGAGAAGACAGACCCTGATCCAGCTGCTTGAAACTATTAATATCACAATAAGAAGTGGATTTGTTACCACGTCAGCTAACAATAAAGTATTTTGTTGTATTTTCATATGAAAACCCGACAGATTCTCCAGCATGAAAAGTGAGAATATTTGCAGTGCTTACTTCATGCTGCACCTGTTAGCAACAGAACATAAGAGCTGCAGAACATAAGAGCTGCTTTTAAAGTTGCAGAAATGGCAACGAGGACTTTTACGTATTTTGCAAAACAAGCAAAACCTGCTGGCTGCTGGAATTCATTGATTTACAAAAAATCCTAAATTTCAGTGGCTTCCTGGTGTCATATCTATCTCTCTCCCCATGTGTCCCGTCAGCATCTTTCCGTAAGCTATTTAATGAAGACAAAAACTAAATCTTTAAAGAGTGCGTGTTCAGTCTTACAGCCCCCCCTCCTCACTCTAATGTGCTGGCTCAGCTGTAAAACCATCAGACTACTGGGACAGGAAGTGCTTTGAAGGCGGCGGCGCTCACCTCCAGCGAGGTTCCCATGATGATCAGCAGGTCGGCCTGAGGGAAGTCTGTGAGGTACTTGAAGAAGTGAAGTGGAAGCTCCTCCCCGAAGAACACGATGTCGGGCTTCACCACACCTTTACAGCTGGGACACTGTGGGACCGTCCCGCTCATCACGTCTGACTGGTGAGGCATGGAAACAAGATGGAACATTCATATTAATAATATTATCAAACAATATATTGCCATCTAGAATATTGAAGAAGCTTATCTGATGTGTTATGTCATCTATGTTAAGATAAGGTGACGTCATAAAGTCTTATTGTGCAGAGAATCCAAAATCTTGTGAGACTGTGACAAATCAGGAAGTGCACAAGTGTTTAATAGTAAATAAAATGGATATGGTTATTTTATATATATAATTTTATGACTCACTTATTTTTCCTCTTACCTGCAATGTATCAATCTAGATTGTTTGGTGTGTGTTGCTGAAAGTAGAAGATTTCACCTGTAAAGATAACCGCCCTCTCTTCAATATATACATCGATACATAGACAGACAGACCACAAAGCGTCATATATATTTATAAGTCATATAGTCCATTTATAGTGGAGAGAAGACAGACCTCGAATATCTTCAACACTCAGCAACTCACACCAAAATTATCTAGATTGGTAAATAGCACTACAGGTAAGAGGATTTGGGGATAAACTGTCCCTTTAATGTTCACCGTAGCTAAAAACAGACATGATAAAATATTCTGCTGAAGGTTGGCTGAATGTGTAGATTTCGTGTTTTGGGTCATAACTCACTCGTAGCTCCTCCCCCTCGTATTCCCTCAGACAGACTGTGCAGGTCGCCGTGGCAAATGTACCGTGAGCCTCCACCAACATCTCAGGAGGAATCCCGGCCACTTGACACACAAGTAAACAAAGCAAGGTGGCTCAAAACGTCAGTGCGTGTATCTCACTGACGTGTAGTCATTTGTAGAAGAACACATAAAGGAAGTAAGTCCATACATCTTTCCAGCCCGTCGATGTTCTGCGTGTACATCCTGAGAAGCTGACTCTTCTTGTGAAGCAGCCGCACAAAATAGTGGGTCAGATTGGGCCGGTAATTCCCCGGATAGAGCTCTTTGGCCAGGGCGAAGAAGGGATTCGGGTTTTGGTGGAAAAAGCTGAGCTCGAATATCGCCTCGGCGTAGGGCAGGTCATACTGCTGCAGGTTGTCATAGAGGCCGCTGCCTGGAGACCTGCGAGGTAATAACCTGCTGAATACACCCGATACTGACAGGAGGTTTACATGAACACTCAAATGAACATCCAACAGTTTCACCTGAAGTCTGGGATGCCACTAGGCGTGCTGATCCCGGCTCCAGCCATCACCACCACCCTCCTGTACTGCCGCTCTCGGATGCTCTTGGCGATGTCCTCCAGGGTCTGCTGATCCTCGGCTGAACCGCCACCGCGGGAGGAAAATCCCCGAGTCCCATTCCACCGGGGAGAGTTTGTTTGTCTGCGAAGAAGCAAAACAGGAATGAAGGAGTTTGTTAAAATAAATACGTTTGTCTGAATGAACCAGAGACGCTCACGAGGAATGTTTTGCAAGTTGAGTTTTATGGTTGTGATGAGCGTTCTATCATCTGCTGCACGCCAATTGGGCGGTTTGCAGCAACCCACATGGACGTATACACATGCAACTCTGAAGTAATGTCACATAAACATCCAGCGCCTCATTGTTGCTGTACTCTAATAAAGTTATGTCAAGTATTGTGCTCTGCTGACTCATTTTTGAATAGCTGCAAAAATTACTGCTCTATGCATTTTAACTATTCGTTGATTGATAGAAAAGTAATTGGCTCCTATTATAATATTTCCATTATAATTGCAGCTTCTCAATTGTGAATACTATGTGGTTTCCTTCGTCTTCTACAAACAAATATTTTTGAGGAGGTCACTTGGGGCTTTTGGTGACGACCATTTTTGAGCAATTTTAAGCCAAATTTAACAATTGAATACTTCCAGTTTCCTAAATGTGACAATGCTTTTCATTGTCATCTTCATAATCAATTGTATATTGATGGGTGTTGGACTGCTGGACATAACAAGACATTTGAAGACTGAAGGAAATCCTGGTGACATGCTATAGACCAAATGGTTGATCGATTATTCAAGAAAATAATAACTTTACATGAGCTGTAAAACTAAACAGCCCTGTTTTCAGCTTTGTGTCGATGCATTGTTCATAAAGAGTTTATTTAGCTGAAGAAGTGGGAGGATTCCCCGGCACATAAAGGAACATGTCTGACATGTTGAGTAGAAGGATGAAGTTGCATAAAATAAAATTACCTCAAATACTTAATCTACTTGAGTGAATGCACTCAGTCACATCCCCCTCTGCTGTCTGGTAAGGTGTGTGTGACATACCTGCACAGAGCTGCACCTGAACCTGGACACGAACTCCTTTGACTCAAACGACCTATAAATAAAAACACACTCACAATTATCAATCATCAAACCACTAATCCCTATTTCATTACAGTTTCATTGTCTGTCTACTAACCGTTGGCAGAGAGCGTCCTGCTTGTTCTCGAGCTCAGGTACAAAAAAAGTCTGACAGGTGACAGTAACGAGGAACTCACTAAAGAAGCCATAACAGAGCAGTAACTGGACTAAAGTTACCGGTAGATTGTTATTGCATCACCCCTACTCACGGATACGAGATATTAAAGCATTCTATCCAGCTAAAATCTGATTAAATGTAACTAACAATGACTAGCCGCCTGCTGATATGTTTGTTGTTGTCCTTTGACCTCTTAATGACGCGACGGGTGTACCGTAAATGTAGAATATAGCCTAGCTAACTTTAGCTCGGTCGATAGCTACCGAGCTGGAATTCATATTTTGTTCAATTATCAACCGTTTGTTAATCAAAAACAACCTACAGTGCAACATACATTCAGTGTACAGCGTCTAAAAAACGACTTTAGCAAGAAACAAATCAAACATGTGTATAACGTTAGCGGTCAAGAAGTAAGGTTTACGGTAAAAACACGGCTAGCTTTAGAAACGCCTCCTTTATTTCCCATCATCCTTTGCGCCCAGCAGTAGACCCACAACACGGCAGGCTACTTGACGTTAGCTAACGTTAGCTGAAGACCCATAACCACTCAACAGAGCCCAAATATTAAATTAACTCCACAGTTTCATTGCCACCATGAGAGATGTTTCTGGGTTCCTCAAACAGCAGCAGAGTAACAGCACCACTCCGGAGATGGCGACGGAGTGGCATACGTTGGAGGAGTTGCACAACAAAAGGTGAAAAGAAAAGAAGTCAGCTAGCTAATGCTAGTTTATGCTAGGCTAGCTAACGTTAGCTTGCTCATTCATTGCAAATGCACGCTGAGTCATGCAGTGACCTAGCGTTAGCTGATGT
The DNA here is from genome assembly GCA_028022725.1 of Lycodopsis pacificus. Taxonomy (NCBI): domain Eukaryota; kingdom Metazoa; phylum Chordata; class Actinopteri; order Perciformes; family Zoarcidae; genus Lycodopsis; species Lycodopsis pacificus. The sequence continues at coordinate 29,805,540 of CM051690.1, read as the reverse complement.
ATGGCTAATGTTAGCCGAAAGTTCCTTCTTACAGATCTTATCGGAAACTTGACTTTAATTTCTAACCATTTAAATCATTAACGTAAATACTATGTATATATAGGGCTGAAGCTTTGAAACCAACATCATCGATTTCGAATAGTGGAAGACAAAGTTGATCACAAGTTTTTCTTTAGCTGTTAGCTAGCTGTGGGTATAAAACCCATATGACTGTTTATTAATACTCGTGCAGTAATGTAAAAGCAGGTTTATATTGATGCATTACTAATATTATCATTATTAAAAGGAAAAGCAGCAAATCTTCAAATTTGTGAAGCTGGAACCATTAAATGTTTATTGAACTATTATTAAAATAGTTGCCATTTTTCTGTCAATTGATTTAATGGACTCATAGTTTCAGCTGTACTACTGTTGGGAAGTTTAATTCATAACATCATGTATCAACATTTTATAAACTCATTTGTTTTGTGTGCTAATAACTTCTTGCTGACAGATAAACTTAGTGGAATAAAAAATATAATATTTCCCTCTGAGACCTGAATCACTCACTGGTCACTCATCTGTTATTATACGTTGAGTGGAGATCAGTTTCACATTTCTCGTTAGTTGATTTCCTGTCAATAAAGTACAATGTTCTTTGGGACATTTGTTTATATTCTGGATCAAGTGTTGACATTCACAACCACTGTTTGTTTGTGTGTTTTATTGACAGATTGTGGCATCAGTTGACTCTCAGGCTGACAGACTTTGTTAAAGATCCTTGCTTCAAAACTGGAGATGGCCTCATACAGGTAACCACATTAACATAATGGTAATATAATAATAATAACACCTGTTATGCTCCACTGTGAGGAAGATTCAATGCACACATTTCATATCCTGTATTCATACATTTAATGTAACCTTTTAAGGGGAATTCATTAAGTTATTTCATCCAAGTTTCTTTTTAGGACAGAAATGATACTTTTAATCCTTTGAAATACACAATTCTTTGCATTTATGATGTTGCCATTAAATGTCAGTGTTACGTCAGAATTGTAAAATAATTAAGATTATGGTTGAAGCAAAGAGCTGTGTTTCACATTACAAAATCTTAGGTGACTCATTGAGACAGAAATTTGTTGACATGAATCGTTATGATTGTTTAATTTCAATTATTCAAGTTCATAAACTTGCCAATGATTAGTTCAGTAAAGGCACAACGTGAAGCTTTGTTACTGATTATAAAGGATTTAAACAAACGTTAGTAACGTTATACACTTTCCTCGTTTACTCTAAGGAGGAACTTTAACCCTAAATGATGTCATAATCTAAATACTATTCATGGCCACTTTAACGCGTTGAGCATTTAGATGTTTTCTGTGATCTGACGGCTCCGTTTCTTCCTCAAAGCTCTACGACAACTTCATCAGTGACTTTGAACACAGGTGAGATAAACACTCAGTCACACCTGTCGGCTCGGTACTCGTTTGATGTTTGATGCTGATTTATTATTTTTGTTCCTCCGTTAGAATCAACCCGTTGTCCCTCATGGAGATTATACTGTACATTACCAGACAGATGAAAGGTGAGAACAACAACATGCAGCAGAATACACCGTTTGTCCACATTTTGTAGTATTTACAAAAATGTTTTCATTTCTCCAGATCCCAAAGATGCCATCACTTTTCTCGAGAAGACCAAGGAAAAGGTAAGTTCACCGATACATCACAGATTTTTAAATATACACTCAGTTGTTTATTAGCACCTAACTAAAGCTAATGCAGTCAAATACAAAAGCCCCTCAATAAATATAACCTTTTTCATGAATATCACAATGTTCAGTTTAAGTTTAAACTGCTTTAGAGGTGTTTTGTTTTATGTTATGGCCTATTTGAAGGCTGGCGTTTCTTGTGTTGTTGAATTGTGTTACACTGAGAGCTGTCTTTAATATTTTGTGTTTCCTACATAAACGAAATATCCGAAACATCTCCTCTGCCTGAAGCAAAACAATTCAACAGCACCACAAACTGCATCCTCCAAAAACACAAAGTGAACATTCTGACCTTCATGAAGGAGGATTTATTGCAGTTTAATAACGGTGTCTTTGATCCAACGTGTCTGTTTGTGGTTCAGGTGAAAAGCTGCGATGAAGCCGTCATCCTCTGCAAGACTTCTATCGGCAAACTCAAACTGGAGATCAGCGATCTTCCTGCCACGAAGGTAAACGCTCCTAAAAGCTCCGCTCTCTCCTCTTTTCTTTTCTTTATCAAGCTGCTGACGCAAAACGAGCCTCACACCTCCTTCAGGTTTGGCACATTTCAAACGTCGAGCTGCAGGTGATGTTCACACTCGATGTGTCTCACTCTCTAACTTAAAGGTTTCAGCTACGTTCTAATTCAGCAGCTAGGAGGAACAAAATTAACCCATTATATTTAATATCCACTGTTTTCCACAGTTCTTTCATCTCAAATCTTTTGAAAATGTCAGCCGTGGTCATAGAAGATGTTGTGTGTTTTTATGTACTCCTGCGCTGTATGTGGAGTAAACATGCAAACACTAAAAACATGGGATGGCAGCAAAGCAGTTGACTTGGTCTCAAAGGTCTCGGTGATAAACAAACCAGAATCTGTTGAGAAATTATATTTAAAAAGTTGATTTTTAAACTTCAAATGCTGGCTCATAATCATCAGTTACATATTTTCTTCAGTGTCATTGTTGGAACACTGACAGTCTCCTATACATTAATACAAAGATACTTTTTGTGTGTTTTAAAATACATAGGACTTTTTAAAAAAAATTAATAAAACTAGAAATACCTTTTTGAGTGGATCAGGTGTCAACCAGATGTGACCGATCCACATCAAATACAGCTTCTTTGTCATAAAATGATTTGTTTCTGCTCATTCTGGGCTCCAGAGTTGGTTTTATAGAACCACCGTTTGGAGATCTGCATTGATGGAGTAAAAAAAGATTGATTTGATCCGTAACAATAAAAACTGTCCTATAACATGTAAAACACTGCTGACCTGCCAGATGTTGGTATTTCCAGTTAGCCTAACTTAACCTGGAATAAAAGCAGAGCTAAAACATGTTAGACTCATAGATACAGGGAGTGAAAACCGTAGAATAAATATTCCCTCTTTTGTTACTCTCAGATACTCATTGAAGAAGTCGAGGAACTGTTGAATAACTTGCCCGGAGTGACGTCGGTCCACGGCCGCTTTTATGACCTCTCCAGCAAATATTACCGCATCATCGGGAACCACGCCTCCTACTACAAGGACGCTCTGCGCTACCTCGGGTGTGTGGACATCAAAGACCTTCCAGGTGAGAGGAGACGGACGCTCTGACTCGACTTCAGCACGTCTTTCATGTTCATGAGTTAATGTTGTTTGTCTCCACAGAGACGGAGAAGCAGGAGAGGGCGTTCACGCTGGGGCTGGCTGGACTCTTAGGAGAAGGAGTCTACAACTTCGGGGAGCTGGTAGGATTAAAAAAAGAAATGTTCATCTTTAGCGGTGCAACGGATCAGAAATCTAACGTATAACTTCAGAAATATAACTTTTACATTCAACGTACGGTCGGACTCGTCATCGTGTTGTTCATCGGTGCCGGTCAGCCGGTGAAGCCTGTTGACGTCTGCTGTCGTGTCTTTGCAGCTGATGCATCCTGTGCTGGAGTCCCTGAGGAACACGGACAAACAGTGGCTCATCGACACACTTTACGCCTTCAACGGAGGCAACGTGGAGAAATTCCAGAGCTTCAAGTCGGCCTGGGGCCAACAGGTGATCAACGTTTACATAACGGCTCAACGTGAGATGTGTGACATCGACGTTAAAGGTTAAACTGATGAGACGGTGGAAACGGCTTCTATTCATCACAAAGCTTCAGACTGTCATTCCTCAACAAATGCTTAAAAAAACGTTTACTTTTTAAAGTTTAGTTTTCTACTGAACTGTCTTGTTAAAAGCAGAAGTATAGCAACGCTGTTTCATTATGTATTTATTTTATAAATATACAAATGTCAGTTAGATAGTCATGTGCAAGAGAAGTAAAGAAAAACCCAAATAAAATAGTTTTAATGATGATTTGCGTGATCGTGGAGCGTTTTCCACCATGTTTGACAATTTAGCTTTCAGAACATAAAAACTCTAGATAATTAGGTTTCTGGGGATTTTTCTTACCAAGAGGTCTAATTCATTCAGCTTTTTCCTTGAGATGAGTCCGCTGTCGATGTGTCTGTCGGGTCAAAGAACTTTTTCTTCAACAAGAGATTAATCCCCCAAAATCAACCCGTTATGATGAATAATCTAATATTTAAAAGAATCAAACCCACTTCCTGTTTACGTGCTCACACTCCCAACACAGTGAAGTGATGTAATCGCTGTGTGCCCGTGAGTACTCGTGACATTTAGTGATTGATCCAAGTGAGACAAATCTCAACATTTAACATGTCAACAGCATCCATGACTCGCCAGTCAAACTTTAGCCTTGAGATCTGAACATCTGGAACCCGATCAAAGGTCACTTTGAAGATGATCCCTAATATCGAGTAACGGTCTGTCGCCCTCTTGTTTGCAGCCCGACCTCGCAGCTCACGAAGCTAAACTGATGCAGAAGATCCAGCTGCTCTGCGTGATGGAGGTGAGACTAGGTGTTGTGGGTCTTTTATCTTGTTTGTTTTCCTCACGATTCACAGTGACATCATCATCTGTGACATAACGAAGGTTAAAAAACAGGAATATTAAATCACTTGAAACGTCTTTGTCTCCCCCCCCCCCCCCCCAGATGACTTTCACTCGTCCTGCAAACCACAGACAGCTCACCTTCACTGAGATCTCTCAGAGCGCCAAAATCCCCGTTAATGAGGTCAGTCGTATGACGAGTACATGGAACCATCAGCTCATCAATGAATGTCAATAAAAACCTTTTCACCGTGATCAGAAATGATCGACTTTTAATGACCTCGTTTCTCAGTTTTAAGTGTTTCCTTTACGTTTGTTTTGTCGATATGAACATGTGGACTGGTGTCCTGCAGGTGGAGCTGCTGGTGATGAAGGCTCTGTCTGTGGGCCTGATCAAAGGGAACATTGATGAGGTGGACCAGAAGGTGCAGATGACCTGGGTGCAGCCCAGAGTGCTGGACCTGCCGCAGGTTAGTTATATATATTTATATATGCAACAGATTATATTTGCTCTCGAATGCGGCGCATGTTTTTATCAGCTTAACCTAAATCCAGCTGAGGAAAGTCGTTTATTTTAAAACGCCATTTTAAAACCAGGCAGCAACCTCCGAAAGTGTCTTAAAGCTGCATTCTCTCTAGTGTCCACCAGGGGGCGACTCCTCTGGTTGTATAGAAGTCTATAGAAAATGACTCTACTTCTCTCTTGATTTATTACCTCAGTAAACATTGAAAAACATGAGTTTATGTCTCAATCTCTAGTTTCAAGTCTTCTTCAATACAGCATAATGTTCATTTAGTACATGATGGTCCATTTAGAGTCACACAGACCATGAAGCAGGGGATGCTTTAGGGCGGGGCTACTGTGATTGACAGGTCTCTACCAGAGGGTAGGTTAAAATGGAAACTTAGCAGCAGCCTCAGTTTTTCCTGTTCCCACTCTGACTGAGTGACTCCGTCTGAAGATACGACTATAGAAAGAGGAAAAGCAACAAGCGCTAGCGCTAGCTGCAGAAGAAACAAACTCACCAAATGACACCATTGGAACAGAAGTGATGGTTTCCTGTCGTTTACTATTTCAGATCAAAGGCATGAAGGAGCGTCTGGACTTCTGGTGTGGAGACGTGAAGAACATGGCCATGCTGGTGGAGCAACAAGCCCACGACATCCTCACCTGAACCAGTCCCCCAGTCCCCCCCCCCCCCCCTCCTTCAGTCCACAGAGGGAACCCCTCTCAACCATTGCTGTTTTGTATCGTTTTTCTTTCTTTCAGACGTTCTTTCTTTTCTGTTTATTACCAACCTGTAACAATACACTGTGGTATTTTACAAATAAACAACTGGTTGTAACATTATTATCCAATTCATATGGTCTGATAATATTGTCTAAAACATTAATAAAGATGACCAGATAAAAAAGTAGTTTGTGTACAAGCATTGTGTTTTTCAAGTCTGTTCAGCTCTGGGTTGTAAATGTAAGGTTTATTATATTTGTTTATATTCCTTCTCTGGATGTTATTCTTTAAAATCTGTTTACTAGTTTTGGTTTGTCTTTTATTAATGTTAGCATTAATATCAGTTCATCCAAACGGTGGCTGACAAGAAAACATGGACGTCCCTCTTTAGAGTGTTGGGTTTGTCCGCTCTGGGCTTCTGTAGAAAGATGGCAGCCGGCTCCATGAGGAGAATAAATAGATATCAACATCTCATTCTAAGGCTACGAAAACACAACAATAATTATACTCTAAAGAAAACATACTTAATACTACATTTTGCATTACCTAAATCAGGAAGTTATGAAATAAAAGCAGTGGAGTATTTACACTGTTTTTGCACACGACATATGAAGAGTTTATAAAAGTTGTTTTTTTATTAAACAGTTTATATTGAAGAGCAACTATTTGGATATTTATGTTGTAATTTGCAGCTTCTCAAATGTGCTGCCTTATTTAACAATATTAATAATTCTATAATAATCAATGTATTAGTAATGTCGAGGTTTGGACTGTGTGTCACTTTGGGCTCTGGGTAATTGTGACGGCAGGTCTGTTCGCTGTTTTTACAAACCAATTAATGGAGAAGATGATCAGCACTAATCCACAACAAGATAATCATTAGGTAATAGTTTATGTATATATATATTTTTTTTTAATTGAAAATGGCTTACCCATCATCATAAATCTTGTTTTTTATTTGCAATGTACTCATTAAACAACTGGCTTTTTAATTTCCTGCTTCTGGCAGTAAACAACAACAAACGTGTGAGTGCAGAAACAGCGAAGAGATTAAGACAAGAGTGGTGGCTGTTAACCCTTTAGCTTCGTCTTACATCGTCCTCTTTTATATAACGTTTCATCGATGAATTCCTTTTTTTACATCCTGTTTATTTTTTACTGGTGAAACAATGTGACAAATAAATACATATAGTGACACAAACATGGCAGACAGACATACAGACAACATGAAGCAGTTACGATGACGTACAGTAGGTAATGAAATAAAAAGAGTCTCGAGTATCTATCACAATTAGATTGGGTTACGTAGGGTGTGTGTGTGTGTGTGTGTGTGTGTGTGTGTGTGTGTGTGCGCGCGCGCGTGTGTGCACTGACTACAGCTAGGAGACTACAGCTTTATATATACATACTGTATATATACTATACATATATATACATATATATACACATGTGTATATATATGTATATATATGTATATATACATATATATACAGTATGTATATATATGTATATATACATATATATACATACTGTATATATACTATACATATATATACATATATACATATACATACTGTATATATACTATACATATATAAACATATATATATATATATATATACATACTGTATATATACTATACATATATATACATATATATACATACTGTATATATACTATACATATACATACATATATATACATACTGTATATATACTATACATATACATATATATATACATACTGTATATATACTATACATATACATATATATACATATATACTGTATATATACTATACATATACATATATATATATACATATATATATATATACATACTGTATATATACTATACATATACATACATATACATATATATACATACTGTATATATACTATACATATATATACATATATATATATATACATACTGTATATATACTATACATATATATACACGTGTATATATATGTATATATATGTATAGTATATATACAGTATGTATATATATGTATATATACATATACATATATATACATACTGTATATATACTATACATATATATACATATATATACACATGTGTATATATTATGGTCAATGTAATTTTTAATCTATTTGTTCTAATTACGTTCACCTGTTTATACAGCAGACTACAGAGACTATATTACCAGTTTAACCAGTTTACACTGACGCAGCCGGTGTCAGTCGAGTCTTTGACACCATTTTCTGGTCACCATATAATCCAGCCGATGGTTTGTTCGATGACGAGATGGATTTCCAATCCCATCATTATTATCCAGTTATTGATTAGACAAATATTAACCACGTGACCGCTCTAACAGTACAGACGACTGTGTTCGCCTGTCAGGTTGTGGTGAAGCTCCTGCAGTTACTGAACCAGCGGACAGACGTTAGAAATGTGTTTGTGCAAGTAAAAGGTCAGTCTGGGTCTAATGAAGCCTCCTCAAGTGACAGATACAGTACATCGGGCTGCCTACAGTGAAAAAACAGCAATTAGCTTTGGAGATAGAGAGTGCCACGGAAATCAATGAGCTCACAAACCTCATAGTTATCAGGAAAACAGATTGCTGACTGACCAGGTTTCAGTCTGAGAAAGAGCAGAGAAAGTGAAATGAGGCTGGTTAATTAGGAAAAGCAGGCTGTATCCCCAAAGGGAGAGAGCAGCGAGCTCCGAGCATGCAGCCGTTTGCACCATCCCTCCGTCTCTATCTCTTTAAGAGCCGGGAGAAGGAGTGTGTGCTCGGTGTCTGTGTGTGTGTGTGTGGGGGAGGGGTATTGGCTGGGGTGGAACAGTCCTGTAATGAGCAGATTTTAGAGAGAGAGAGAGAGAGAGAGAGAGAGAGGCCGAAAAACAAGAGAGGACAGATGACTTGGTGGAATTGGGATACAACAACAATCCAGATTTTAGGGCGAGCGCTGAAATGCAGAGGACAAAGGGAAAGGGAGAGGAATAATTCATTATTTTCTTCTTCACATCCTCGTCTCCAGGAGGGAGGCTCATCTTCAGATCACAGCGGAGCAGAGTGGAGGAAGAGGAGATATTCACTCTCCGTTATGTCTGCCGAAAGGCTGAGGCTGCTCGCGGATGTGTGTCTCTGAGCCTTGTTTTACAGGCCAGCAGCTATAGAGCTCCAACTTCTCTGGATTTTTATCAATTTATTTTTTAATGGCGTACCAGTGCAGCAGCATCCTCCTCCTGTCTCCCTCTCTGTGTGCAGGTGCGGCAGCGGATGTGTGGATGCTGTAATGTCTGATTGAGCTGAGCTCAGTCGCTATAGCTGCCACCACCAACACCACCACCAACACCACCACCACCGCTCTGTGGGCCTCTGGGACTGCTGGAAAAGCCTAGGCCTCGCCTGTCTGGAGCGCCCCGCTGCACCGGCTGAGGCTGGCGGGCCGGTGAGCACCCCGGTTGCGAGGCTGCACGGAGCAGGAAGGTGGAGGAGGAAGTGGAGGAGGAGGAGGATGAGAAGCACTCTGAGCCTGCATGCCCATGGGAAGCAGCATGCACAGCAGCTGCGTTCGTCACTCCAGACCCGTCGCTGAGGCTTAGGCTGCTTCTCCATCGTGGGGCGACGCTCTTCGGGCCGCGTCCTGCTGCATATAAAACGAGGAGCTGGTGTTTTACATCCTAAACTAACAGGAGAGGGAGAGTCGAGGCCCTGCACCTCCATGCTGCCAGCTTCAAACGGGGCCTCCTCCCTATTTTGCTCCTTCTGAGTGAACCGGACCCTTGTTTTTTCTTTTTCTTGACGTTCTAAGGATTTGCCAAAACCTGTTTCATGCATGTCCACTGGAGGCAGGTTTGACTTTGATGACGGGGGGTCGTACTGCGGGGGGTGGGAGCAGGGTAAAGCCCATGGACGAGGGGTCTGCACGGGGCCGCAGGGTCAGGGCGAGTACGCGGGCGCCTGGAGCCACGGCTTCGAGGTCCTGGGCGTGTACACGTGGCCCAGCGGGAACAGCTACCAGGGCACCTGGGCGCAGGGCAAACGGCATGGCATCGGAGTGGAGAGCAAGGGCCGCTGGGAGTACAGAGGGGAGTGGACGCAGGGGTTCAAAGGACGCTACGGGCAGCTGGAGAGCACGGCGAGCGGGGCCCGGTACGAGGGGACGTGGAGCAACGGGCTGCAGGATGGATACGGCACTGAAACCTACTCTGATGGAGGTAAGGATGCTTACAAACTATTTTTCTGCAAAGGAAAGCCCACTTTATCCTCCCAGTATCTTCTCACAAACACCAGTTTAGAGATCACGTTCAGTCCCGTTTGACTAAAGGAATAGAACATCTCTACTCTCGTTCCACAAACTGATATTCAGGCGGCAAGTGGAGCGACTTGCTTACTTAGCCTGCTGCTAAAATCCACTGTATCACGTCTCAAATGTAGGCTACATAAAAGACATGTAGGTCACATCCACATGCTGGATTACTGAGCAGACCTACCGGGCCGAGGGACCCAAGGGCTCTGGGGGCCCATATAATGTAAAGTATGTAGTGTAATATCTGTGAGGGAGTGACAGTGTGAATCTGCTGCGGCAGGAAGCCTTCGACAGGAGTCAGACAGCCTCTCTTCATCTCCAGCATCAACTAAATATTCAGTATTATATAAAGTACATAAAGTTTAGCTGCAGCTTTTCAACCAAAAGCACCTGAGAGTTTGACTCGACCTGCAGGATGCGACTGAAAGAGATACAATCGACTACAAAGAGACACAAAATGACTTCAGAGGCACGAAGAAATGACTGCAAAGAGATGCAAAATGACTAAAAACATAGACAAACGACTACAAAGAGACACAAATTGATTACAAAGAGACAGATGATGACTACAATGAGACACAATATGACTACAAAAAGACAAGATGACTACAAAATAATGCAAAATGACTACAGAGACACAAGATGACTACAGAGACACAAGATGACTACAAAAAGAGACACACAATGACTACAAGGAGACGCAAATTGACTGCAAAGAGACAAAATGAATACAAAGAAACACAAGACGACTAGAAAGAGACACACAATAACTACAAAGAGTCAAAATATGACTACAAGGAGATGCGAAATGACTACAAAGAGTCAAAAGATGACTACAAGAAGACACACAAAGAATACAAAGACTCACAACATGACTACAAGGAGACAAGATGACTACAAAGAGACAAGATGACTACAAGGAGACAAGATGACTACAAGGAGACAACATGACTACAAGGAGACAAGATGACTACAAAGAGACAAGATGACTACAAGGAGACAAGATGACTACAAGGAGACAACATGACTACAAGGAGACAAACAATGACTACAAACAGACAAGATGACTACAAGGAGACACACAAAGAATACAAAGACTCACAACATGACTACAAAGAGACAAGATAACTACAAGGAGACAAGATGACTACAAGGAGACACACAATGACTACAAAGAGACAAGATGACTACAAGGAGACACACAATGACTACAAAGAGACAACATGACTACAAGGAGACACACAATGACTACAAAGAGACAACATGACTACAAGGAGACACACAATGACTACAAAGAGACAACATGACTACTCACAGCACAGCCACGTCTCTTTCAGTCTAGTTGTCTTGCGTCAGTGTTGGAGGGGTTGGGGACCTTCTTCATGTCGGTGTGTCCACCACCTCCTCATCAGACAGGAGGTCTGTGGTCTTTGGCCGACTGACCGGCCGTCATTATTATAAAAACAGGCCGTGGATGTTGAAAAAGGGGGCGTGTGTTTCTAACATTAGAAATCAAACCATGTTGAAGTCCCATCACTTCGTCTGCACGGATTTACAGAAACACACCTTCGCCGCTCTCCCCTCTGCATCACACCCTCTGTCGCCATGGTAACGCGGAGACAGCAGGTCAGCGTGTCACCGGAGACCAGCTCGCGGCTCTTCTGCCTCTCCGATTGGCTCTCTGCCTCCGCCAGTCTCATTTGTAAATCTAGGCCGTTTGATAACCGATGCTGCCCCGGCCTGCACCGCCCGCCTCCCTCCGAGCACCGGATGATGGAAGCCAGGTCAATAAGTGATGCAGGTGGAATGAAAACACAGTGTGTGTGTGTGTGTGTCTGTGTGTGTCTGTGCTGCATTGAAGGTGGAGGTTGTTCAGCGGGAGGTGGAGGCTCCCAACGTGAGCACTAAGGCTGACATCGTCATACCTGCTGTTTTAACAAATCTAAAACAAAGATGGTGAAGAAAGAAGAACATTTTTTTTTTAAAGACTGCGTCACGCGACAGCTCTTCTTCTTTCTTCCGCTCACGTGGAAGACCGCCGACAGATGAATATAGCACGCACAGGCTGACACATTTTCCACAACCCAATAAATGTGCAGGACGCTGTTTTCTACACACATACATACACACACACACACACACACATACACACACACACACACACACACACACACACACACACACACACACTCATACACACACTCTGACAGGCCTGTCAACACAGCCAGTGCGTATTAAAGATTAAAATGAAAACATATTTTAGACAGGTCCAACGAGGGAGGGATAGGCAGCCCACGTTTGGTTTCAGCACCTCGGACAGCTCCGGATCGACACCAACTGTTTTTAGTTTGTGGAGCCTTAAAAGTCTTTAAAAAGTCAAATACATGTCGGTAAATAAGACAACACACAAAGGCAATCGAAGAAAATACATTTAAGTGAAAAATACAGAGAATTACCTGGAAAAAAAAAAGAATAATTTGAGACTTGAGTTTGGTTCATCAGTATCTGCAGGATTTATTTGAAAACAGTGTGAGCTCCAATTCCAGACTACACTAATGATTTACAGTTTGTATGCTTTTACCAACAGGACATCATGCAATAGAAAATAACTAAATTAATTGAATGCGTCATTATACTTTCACTCCACTACATTTATTTAATAACTCAAGTTACTTTGCAGATTTAGATTATTATTACAAAACTTTTATTAACTATTAAATTATGATGTATTATTTGAAGTTAAGCAGTATATAAAGTAATTAAAATTAGTTCCACCTTCACCAGCTGACACATTAAATTAGTGAACACATTAATGCATTAATAATTAGAATCCAATAATATAATGTTTATTATTCTTAAATATGCCATTCTGCATAATGAGCACCTTTACTTTTGGTACTTAAAGTATGTTTTGATGGTAATAGTTTTCTATTTACTTAACATTTTGAATGCACGAATTGTACTTGTAACAGAGTATTTCTACATTGTTGTATTGCTACTTTTCTTTAAGTAAAATTTCTGAATACTTTTTACACCTCAATCAAACTAGACTTAGATTTAATATGTTTTGGTTGTTTTGATGTTTTGCAGATCCTCTATTTCCTGTAGCATTGCATTGTGGGAGAATAGTCTTCTTCAACAGCACATCAAAAACAAGCGTTTTTATTTATTCGGCACTCTGACTGTGTTGACTTTACTTCATCGAAACAAAACACTACACACTCAAAGCGTGCGTATAGAATCAATGTGTGTATCGAGTTGTGACCCAGTTCTAGTCTACGTACTAATTCTGACAGAATGAACACACTATATGCAGTAATTCTGTGTAGTACTGCATATATCCTGTGTAGTACTGCATATAGTGTGTTAACTCCAGATTAAACCACTTAAAATCAATGCATTGATAATCATAAACCGATAGACATTATTAATATTCTCAAATCTGAATATTCAGTACTTTTACTTTTGGTGCTTAAAGTATATGTTGATGCTCATACTTGTACTTAGAATTTCACTTGTACCAGAGTATTTCTACAGTATCACCACTGGATGCAGACAGACACAGTTAGTAGCTTGTGAACGAGCTAATGTTCGCCAACACACTCTCCATGCCAGCTTCATGAAGGTAAAGATATGTCATCGTTGTGTTTACAGCTTGTTGTTCTGCCCCCAAGTGGCCAAACATCAGTTAATGCTGCTTTGAAACACTTTTCGTTTTGTTCATATTGCTCTTAAGATTGCAAAATGAATCACACTGAGTTTGGGGATTTTGGGGTAATCCGGCCTTGCACACTACAACAGTGAGAAAATCAATTAAGCTCAAACAATTACGTATGCACCCAAAAGATATTAAATTTTTCTCCCACAATGCAGTGCAAAAAAAGAATGTGAGGGGCTGCTCAAAGCTGAAAAATGTAAAATTAAAAAACACAAGTCGTGGATGGTGGTGGAACAAAAGAAAAACAAATCTTTGTACAAGAACATTTTGCTTTCTTGTGAGGTTGAAATATACTCATTGCATTAACAGTATCTTATATAATAACAGTACATTTAAACTATGTGTTATTCATATGTAAGTGGGTCACAGTGAGTGAGCTCGGTAAAATGTAAACCTCCACGTATCTTTCAGGGTTTCATTTCAGCACCATGGACAGCTCCAGCTCCACACTACATATTCAACACATATCTTATATTAAAATGGATTTTGAAGACAAAAAAAAATCACTTTTATAAACCAACATGAAATGATGACGTCATGTCAACAAAAATAAATAAATTAGAATGTTTTTCCAAAGACAGCTTCTGTTTTCTGCTCACGCTACAGATGACTTGTTACTCGGAAGTGAATCTTTTTCGTCTTCTAACCCACTCGGAGTTGTAAGCTTCTTGTCTGCAACTTGTGTGAGGAACAGCACACTGTGAAACACACAATGCACTGATGATCGTGACACCGTGGTGTCGGTCAATCCTCGACTTTACCAGTGTGATGGAGGAAACACCCACATTTATGTTGTTTCCTTGAAGTAATCACCACACTCACAGCTGTAATTATACGAGTACGAAGCGGTGCGTTCTCTTCCCTCCAACAGAACAGAACGGTTGTAAACATCCGTAATGTCACTGACGTTTAACCACATGTGGCTTAATTACAAATCAGCAGGAGATGCACAGTGGCGTATCTGTGTATTCTGGGAACAATGTCTGTGCAAAGTTTGAAAACAGGGAGAATAATCGGACTCTCAATGTCTCCATTTGTCTCTCAGGAACCTACCAAGGCCAGTGGCTGGGCGGGATGCGTCATGGCTATGGCGTGCGGCAGAGTGTGCCGTACGGCATGGCGGCCGTCATCCTCTTCCCCCTGCGAACATCCATAAACTCCCTCCGCTCCGAGCACAGCCACGGCCCTCCGGCTGTGCTGGAGGACGGCACCGGCACCACGCCCACGGACGGGGTGGTGGCCGGTCTGGCCGGCAGCCCTGTGGGCCGGGGTGGGTTCGCTCTGATGGCGCCCAGTGAAGCCGAGCGCCAGAGGAAGAGGAAAGGCCGCTTCCGGCAGTCCATCCTGAGCGGCCTGAAGCTGCGGCGCTCCGAGTCCAAAAGCTCACTGGCCAGTCAGCTCAGCAAGCAGAGCTCCTTCTGCAGCGAGGCGGGCATGAGCACCGTCAGCTCTGCTGCATCCGACATCCACTCCAACGCCAGTGAGAGCGAACAGGGCGCCCCCGTGGACGCCACCGTCACTGAAATGTACGCTGGCGAGTGGCGGAGCGACCAGAGGGCCGGCTGGGGCGTCAGCCGGCGCTCGGACGGCCTGCACTATGAGGGGGAGTGGGTGGGGAACAAGAGGCACGGGTACGGGTGCACCACCTTCCCTGATGGCACCAAGGAGGAAGGGAAGTACAAGCAGAACGCGTTGGTGAGCGGGAAACGCAAGAACCTGATCCCGCTGAGGGCCAGTAAGATCAGAGAGAAGGTGGACCGGGCTGTGGAGTCTGCAGAGAAGGCTGCAGACATCTCCAAGCAGAAAGCAGAGATCGCCATGTCGAGGTAACATGTTCACTTTTCAATCCTATTTTATTTATTCGTGAAACAATCCTGCATTCAAGATGTAGCTTAAGTAAAAGCATGTATCAGTAAAATGTACTTAAAGCATCAGAAGTAAAGTCCCTGTCAGTGTTTTACTGTTATATATTAGATCTGATGTTTCTGCTGCATTAATGTGCATGTTGCATGTGTTTTAACTCTTTCATATCCTGTTTATGAAACAGGATACTCCTTTAATGTACATAAAAGCATCATATTCTATAAGATCATCATGTGTTTGTAGCGTCTCTGTCCTGTGAGAACCACGTATCTCTAAGGAAAACAGCCTGTTTTCAGCTTTGTGACGATGCATTTTCCAGCTGATCCAAGAGGCTTTTTAAAGAGTTTATTCAGCTGAAGAAGTGGGAGGATTCTCTCTACATCTTTGAGTTCATCACAAACATTCAACATGAACACATCTGGAGAGACGTGGTTTTCACTGGACAGAAAGGGGATGAAAAGAGACTAAAGTTAACAGATACATTTGATGGAGTAAAAATGATTCACCTCTGAGATGTAGTAGAATAAGAATATAAAGTCACACTAAATGAAAATACTCAAGTAAAGTACAAGCAAGTGTTTCCACCTGTTCAGGATGAGCCATGCTCGAGGGAAGGCGGAGGCCGCTGAAGGAGTCGCCCAGAAGGCCACGGAGGAGTGTCGCCTGGCCCGCATCGCTGCCAAAGAGCTCTCGCCCTCCTTCCACATCTACGGGAACGGTGAGCGGACGACACTGAAAATCCCCGTTATTAAACTTTAATACAATCCACACACATGAATACAGGTAGAAATGTGACCTCTGCATTGAACTCCTCCTGTAAGCATTAGGAGCAGTGAGCTGCATCAAAACGCAACTTGGGGTTCAGTGTCTTGCTCAAGGACACTGTGACATGAGGACAGACGGAGCCGGGGATCGAACCTTGTGGCTAAAGAGAACAACCCGCTCCTCACACTGAGCCACAGCCACACTGTCGTTTATATGTTTGCAACGCAGAATTTAATGGGTGCTACAGTACTCTTGTGTCAGCAAACAGATTTGTATCATTTGTATATTTGTGTATTTATTTATCTCATTTATCTATTCATTAATTATTTTTTATTTCTACTGCAGGTGCCTGATAACCAACACTAGTACAATTAAAGTGAAATTGATGGTTACAAAACTATATATAGTTTTGTTTTATTGACAGATTTCTGCCCACTTTTATTTATTTGTTAATTTACAACCAACACCAGTGCTGGTATGTTTAGAGTCAAATTGCTGGATACTAAGATACCTATTTGCTGATAATTCACTGGTGATGTAATCTCACCGTAGAGCTGCAACGATTGATCAGTTTGTTGAAACAAATAATCAAGTTCCTGTGCAAAGGTTTCTACTGTTTGTGCAGTAATATGATATGACAGCATCACTTTTTCTTCTCTATTTTATTCCTTTTTTTTGTTTTCTTTTCTTGCCCATTTCTGCCCACTTTTAAGTTGCTTCGTTTTCCCCCAGAGACCCGTGTTGTTACAATTAGTCATGAGTCGTGACTGAATTTAAAAAAAAGGCAAAAGTTATGGAAATAAGGGAATCACACGTATTACCTCCATTTAGAATCTACGTTTACGTGTATTCATTAAGAGAAAATATGTCAAATGTATGGATTTACAGTCGGCTCAGTGTTTACACACACAAATATGATCTCATAATAAACTACAGGAGGATTTAAAGCCTTTGAGAATTCAAACAGAATCAAGTGCATTCACTTAGTTAATCCTCTCTAAGCCAACAGTGACAGCAACAGATCCAGTTTGTGTGCAGCTTTTCCCTCCTTTTGTTACTCTGCATGCTGATAACACACACACACACACACACACACACACACACACACACACACACACACACACACCCTTGGTGGATTGGTGCCAAATCACCTCACTGTGTGTTCTTCTCCGGCTCTTTTCGTAGGGCTCGAGTGTCAGAGGCCCAAGCACCAGGACGCCAAGGACAAAGACCATGAGGTGATCTCCACGGGAACAGACAGTCCGGAGCTGTGCACGCCGGACACCACGCCGCCCGTGATAACACCCGACCTCAGCCCCGTGCTGAGCGTGCCCACCTCGCCCCCCCGCAGCCCGCCCAAGCACGCCCATCGCCCCAGAAACGCCTGCTTCATGCGCCAGACCGCCGTGGACGATCAGGGCACCGCCGAGATTCAGGTGCTGGTGGAGGGGCGGGGCGCGGATCCGCCGAGGGGCGGGGCTAACAATTGGACCGACGACATGTATCCGGAGCGCGGGGGCAGCAGCCGCTCCACCACGCCCTCCCTCCTGGAGGAGCAGGAGGGGCAAATTAACGGCCACGAGCAGGCCCCTTTGTCCAACCACAAACCCCGGGAGAAATCCTCGTCCAATCACAAGTCCCGGGAGCACGCCTCCTCCTACAGAGCATGGGAGCACTCCCTCTCCAACCAAAAGCCCTCCAAGCAAGCCTCTTCCAATCACAAGTCGAGGGAGTACTCGTCCTCCAATCACAAAACATGGGATCATTCTTCCAGCAATCACAAGGCCTGCGAGCATGCCTCTTCCAACTACAAGCCGCAGGTGCACATTTTATCCAATCACAAGGCCTTGGAACATAACATGTCCAATCACAAGACTTCTGAGCATGCTTCTTCCAATCACAAGCCCCAAGATTATATCTCCTCTAATCACAATGCAAAGGACCACGTCTCTTCTAGCTACAACCCCCGAGAGCATGTCTACTCCAACCACCATCCGAAGCAGCACAACCCTTCCAACCACAAGCTTAACGAGCATGCTGTAATCGACCAAAGGCTGGACGGCCTCACCGGGGGCTGGACTGCTGAAAGCACCCTTAGGTGGAGCCCCGCCCACTCGCGCCTCACGGAGCAGGACGAGGAGAGGATGACCGACTACACGGTCGACATGAGGCTTCAGTGTCCGGACTCGCAGACGCCTCGGGGGCTGGGCCCGGAGTCCCCGGCCCCCAAAAACAACCGGCTGCGAGCCCGGGCCCTCCGGCCCGTCAGAGAGGGATCCATGGACTCTGTACAGATGCTGGACAACCTGAATGTGGGGGCGGAGCTGGAGGAGTGGCCTCTGCACAGGGACCTCACCCTCTCCCCGCCCCTTAAGTCTCAGCCCATCACTCTGGAGCAGGAAGGAGAGCTTCTCACCCTCAAATCAAACTCAGTGAGTCAACGTGTTGGATCGGTGCAGATCCACGTTTTCCATAATCCAGAGTCACCAGTCGAATTAGCAATAATCATTAAAAGGAATGTTTTTTTGGAAATATTCTGATTTGCTTTCACGCAGAGAGTTGGATGCTTCCACAACTTATCGTCTTTACATTTCCACTAAACAAGTGAGATACAATCAGCGATCATGAGAGGCATTAGCAGGCCAGGCTAGCAGGTTCCCCCTGCTGCTAGTCTTTATGCTAAGCTAAGCTAATTGCCTCTCACACTTCAATGTACAGACACGTCAATCTTCTCATCCAACTTTCATCAAGAAAGCAAATAATCGTATTTCCAAAATGTGGAACGATTCCTTTAAGATAATTACATTATAGTACACTGATGAGTAATGTGAGTACTGCAAGAGGTGATACTTATACTTCACAACAAATCAAAATATTCATACCACAAGCTGAAAGCAGCAAACAATATCAGTCAAACTAATTCCATCCCTCCCTCCACAACAGCTTAAAATAGGTAATATAGAGTGTTGACGTAGTTTAACTCAAGTTTATTTAAAGTGTCCTGTAATCGTACAGGATTAACACATTCTGCTTTTGTTTTGTTCTCAACTGCAACGATGAAAAGTATTGAATCTTTTTCGTAGTTTTGACTCTGACTGGCCTCGTCAAAGGCTCCTGCTAAGGCTCATGGGTACTGTAGTATTTAGAGCCGTTTACCGCACCAAAGTGAAGACACATATTTAGAATCGGTGGCTGTAACATAAAGCCATAGTGTATTAAAAGTAACCAGGAGACTGCGTGGAGTCAAATTGATGATGTCAGTCAAATAAAAGTTTGAAATGGGGATCCAGAGTGAGGACAGATACTCCTGCGGTCTGAAATTGTGTGTCAGAGAGAACACAAAGCAAATAACATGAAGCAGAGATAGAAAATAAAAAAATCACAAGTCTGCACTCTTCCTGTCAATAGTCTGCGGGGTCACATTTTACTCACGTACACAGATCTTTACTTAAAGGTCCCATATTGTAAGCAAGTTAGATTTCCATGTCTTTTTTATTATAAGGCAGCTCTGGTGCTACATAAATACTGTGACGTCCACACAGCCGGTATTCACAAACTGTGCCTTCAAACGAGCCGTCGGGACTTTACCTGCGGTTTGTAATGTGACAACTATGCAGCCGCCGGGAGAGTTACAGCTAAACTTGGTGTAGTTGAGACAAACAGCGAGTCCCTGCCGGCTGCAGTGACACTGTGAGACTGGGCGATGGGTTGAAAGAGACAGGCGCTAAAACGAAGCGTTTCAGACAGAGAGTGAATACAGGTGCAACAAATATACAGGTTTCTTTTAACATTAAAGCATGTAAACATGTTTTAAAATACAAGTATGACCCTTGAAATGAGCATGACATGTCCCCATTAAGTAAATGTAGTAATATAGTGTAAAAAATGCTGTGTTACAAATAAAAGTCCTACACCTTTTAACAGTAAAATGTTGTAAAAGTGTTAAAGAAGAAGTACTCGCTGGGCAGAATGGTTCCTTTCACCGAGTCACATTATTGGAATATCATTACTGATTACTTTAACACATGAGCAGCATTTTAATTACAGCCAGGGGAGGTGGAGCAGATTTGAACTTTATATACTGCTGGATAGTTTAATCTACAGCACAGCATCATATGTTACAGACTAATCACGATTGGTTTGTAAAGTCTTAATCGGTAAAGTAGTAACTCGAGCTGTAAGATTAAAGTAGTGCAGTAAAAAGTGCAACATTCTCCCCCGAGATGTAGTGAAGTAGAAGTATAACGCAGCATACAATTGAAATACTCAAGTACAATACCTAAAAGGTTGTACTTAAGTGCAGTTCTCAGGTTCACATTTCCAGAATAACATGGTCTGTTAGTCTGTAGGATATTTGTGAACAAAGAAAGGATTTAATTAATCTATAAATGAAGGATTTATTACACCCAATACTTGATCACTTTTGTTCTAATGTGCTTTTAATCAACTGTAGCTGTGGAGTCGTCTTCTGTTTTTCCGTCTGTTTTTCTTTCATTTGTTTCCATCGAGAGAATTCGTGCATTCACTGAACTTCTTCTTCTCTCCTCTCTTGTCTTTCAGGGCTCCAGCTCTATCCTGGTGGTTATGGTCATATTACTCAATATTGGAGTAGCCATTCTTTTCATTCACTTCTTTATTTAAGCTTATACAGGTATGATCTACTAAGACTTATTGATAACTACGGTATATTATATTATTACTTACTGAGACGGACATTCTGCCTATTCGCCTGGAGCCCGAGTGACGGACACAGCAGAGGCACAGCAGAGAGCCTTTCTATTGTTGCTACCGGTCTCTTCACCTCTGTTGAAGCCCGTTTCAGTTCCTGTGAAAGCGACGTTCCTTTTCCGATGCTATGCTGCTTCTAGCTTTGCCACCATGGAAAAGAAAGTAAGAAGAAAAGAAGAAGAGTGCAGCTTTAAAACTAGCGTGCATGGGTGTCCATCAGCTGCACTGTTAAATGGACTGACGATGGCGCAGGCAGTTTTGCCCATTTTTACATCATTCTAGACAAGAAAATATAGCAACCCCTCGTTTCCTGGTTATCATGAGAAACATGCTAACCAAGAGCACGGCACACACTCCATCCTAAACCCCTCAGACATTAACCCCCATTCTGCCTTTTAACCCTTTCCCCTGTTGCCCCCCCCCCCATCCACCAGTCAGTCTCTAACCCCTATTCGCACTATGCGCTACATACAGAACTATGCTGCAAGAGTAGATCCATTTTAAAGGGCTCCGTCATCATTCTTTTCTTTATTCCACTACGAACTGCACACACAACCATTGCATGAGGCTGTGTGGGGCTTCTTTAAAGTGCATTTTCTATCCCTTTAACATCACTGTTCTGTCCTCATTTTTGTGCGCACGCCATCCACGGTTTTCACTTCCTGTCGCACACAGGATGCGTGTGTGCCGGCAGAGATTTGGAAGAAAAAATTTAAATGAAAAAGAAAAGAGAAAAATCTGCCGCCACGCCACTTCACGTCCAATCAAAAATCACAGAATCTGAGCGAATCAGATTCAACAGCGACCAACACCACCCATAAGTCGAAAAACCTCGAGGAACTTCCTGAATTTATTGTGAAGTGAAACACATTCGCACGCAAAATTATTTTTAAAAAACAACAAAAAAAAACACATACACATTTAACTGCTGACATACTGAGGAGGGTTCAGCCCCTTTGTACAGCCTTGAGACTGTTATGTTATAACCACTAATTCTATATATATGTGTATGTGTCATTATTATTCAAGTTTGTTACTTTTTTGCAGTTTGCAAGACAGAGAGAATGCCTCGTATTTATTTTTAAAAACTCCCACGACCCGAGATAATAACACACCCAGGCTAAGGGGAGACGAGTGATCTTCAACATTAAGAAAGGTGACCCCCCCCCCCCCCCCCCCCCACCCCCCCCCACTCCTGTTCCTGCCCAACACACACAAACCTCCCTTTCACCCTGAAATGGCATGCACTGTTTTGTCTCTCTCCCAGTCCCCCTTTTGGACCAGTCAAAAAGGGGAAAAATGGGGTTTCTACGGTGTCATTTGCAGACACTCTTTTTGGGCCGGATGAGATTTTTTTCAGCATGTTTGTTCAGCCTGCTCAATCTGGTGTCAGTTTGTGAGTTTCTTCTCCCTCTCGTCTCTTTTAAGTCCAGCAACACAAGGCTACATGAGACGTGGAGAGCGGTGTAAAATAAACGCTAGCTTTTAAAAACTCTCAGTGGATTACCGAAACGTCCCCGAGTTTATGAATGATATAAAAAGCTACTGTATGTTTTATACTTCGCACCCAGTGGCATCATCATGTTGTGACATCATTGCATGCCCGAGCATGCTCTTTCTTACTCTTTGGTTTATGAGGTTGTTTCGAAGTTAATGTGGAGAAAATAATGAAATGTTTGAAATTAACGTGTTTGGTGTGGTTTATTGCTGCCGTCTCGTCATTTCAATCCAAGGATTCAGTTTCATGAAGGTGGTAAAAAAAAACATTTCAGATGAACATGAATCCCCAGCAAGGACTTATGGTTATATTTAAATGTTACATCTGATTCTTGATTGGGAGGACGTACTTCTAATTTACTTTTCTGGATAAACAAAACATCTATCAACAATTAGTCTATCTATACACTGCTTCTCAATAGATTTTACAGAAAATGTACGATATCCCAATATATGTCATATCATAATAACATTACATACACTTTGAGAGAGCATTTTATCCATAACGCAAAAAACTACATTTCTCAAAGCAATATGCAGAATTTTCTATAGTGATGAATATCACAGTTATTCAAGGTTACTGCAGCTGATAATATTACTATTGTTTGATGGAAAACAGACTGACACATCTTAATTACTCATTTAATTTAATTTAAAGGTACTGTAAAAAGATTGGGAGTACTTCAATTGCCTCTCAACATGGCGACGGCTGAGCCGGTGGCTTGCAGTTAACTGTGCTAACAACAGTGCGGACTGAGCTAACAGCGTTTATCTCAAAGGGAACCGGAGGATGGACGCTTCTGTGACGGTGGTGATCAGCTGTAACCGCCATATGAAAGCAGTGCAGAGCAGCGGCCGTTGGCTGACAAGTGAGGCAATAAAAGCATGGGTGGCCGGCCCGACTATGTCAACAAAGCACAAAGAATCTCTGACAACAACAGACAGAGAGAGAGAGAGAGAGAGAGAGAGAGAGCGAGAGAGAGAGAGAGAGAATCATTCTCTACTCAGACTTTACTCCACTCTATCTTGACACAGCAAATAGTTGTTTGCTGCTGTATTAATGCTCTGAATGTCAAATTGAATATGTATTATTGTCACTTAAACTTACAACTTACAACCACATTGTGTAGTTTATTATACTAAAAAACTATCATTTATTGTATATTTTGTCATGACAGGCTCACCTTCTACTTTAAGGTGTGTCATATACATTTTAAAAGGCATATAGCATTCGTAACTCCAAAAATAGGAGATATGTGAGATGATAGGTTTAAATAACGTAAAATAACTAAACATTTTACTTCAAAGGCGTCCAAAGCTAAATGTATTCCATAGAAGTAGAAATATGAGGTGTGTGAGTACTCTTTCGTATGGAGATTATGAATTGGAGATATGATATAGTAATACTATAGTGAACATGTTATTGTTCATTATTCTATGGTAATGGTGTGTTTGCTATCTGTAAATGTCAGTGGAGACTATGTTTACAATGCTTAAAGGAGAGAGAAACACTCCCCCCTACTGTCACATTTCAGACATTATATTTGCTAATATCTTTTACGGCTCATATAGTGTTTGTGTGAATGCTCTTCAAAACTAACCCGGAGAGCAGTTTATCTCTACCTCGGGTTGTTTTTGCAGGAGCTCCGGGGTGGACCTCCGGCATGGAGCTCCGCAGCGGCGACAGCTCACTGCGTGGCGGCTTCCGGTGTCCGTCCGTCTGCTGGAGGATGGCGTCCGGCTTCAACCGCAACCAACGCCGGTCCTCCGAGTCCTAAATACACCGAAAGGTTGGGCCACCTAATGCTGGAAGACAGGCAGTGCAAACCATCCAGTAGGTTATCGTGCTTTTTTATTTTTATGATTGTAAATGCTGTTTTTTTTTGCAGTTGTGCGAGGCTCCAGTTGGAGGAGGTGAATTTTCCCTCCGCAGCTCGGGTGGAGGCCTAGTCTGATATGGGGTCTATTTGCAAACGGAGGCTCGTATCAAACGGTTAAAACCAGTTATTGTGGGCCTTCAGAAACGTATTTTTGCCTTGTTGTAGTATGTTTTTTAATGACTGCTTATTTGGCGAAAAATTCAAGTATTAACATGTTTTAATAATGTAATATAGAGGGTGATAAATCTGGAAGGAAGTCCGGTTGTTTAGTAACATTAGCTGAAGCTAGCTATTAGCTGAAGCTAGATGTTAGCTGAAGCTAGCGGTTAGCAGCTAGCTGTTAGTTGACAAGCTAACGTCTCTTTCCTCCTGGAACAGAAACAATGCCATTCAATAAACATGTGGGGAAATACCATACATCTCCAACTAACTAATATGGCTATAATAAAGAAATTTGCCTCACGTAGCTAACGTGTAAAATACATATTTAACTGAGGATTACGTGACCGCTTCGCGTTTCAGGATATAGACCGAGCCCAATTCTTGTTAAGCGTTATTTTCTTGACTGTTTTTTTTGCCGGTTTCCGTTTCAGGAAAGGTGCGTTGGGTCTGTATATGTCACCGTGTTATTTTATTTTAACAGATATTAATATGTGCGTAGTACTTTAAGACGTGTTTCCCGAATAACCGAAGAACGACTTTTAGGCCTCTCAAGCTAGCATAGGTGGTGGTGTTTCAGTTTAATTTCTCACAACAAATAAGACTTGACCTACACCGGTGTCACATTATTCCATCACTGGATAGAGCACCTTCCCTTACTGGAGTGTAATCATCCGCCTCATAAGTTAGTGCTCGTGTCTCTTATGTTTCTATTTATGATGGGTCTTGTTGGACACTGGCAGCTCATTTGCCCTGCACTTTCATATCAACACCCTGTATTGTGTATATACTTTTTTTTTTTTACAATAATATATTATGAATTCAACTTTGTAATTTGTTGTGTATGCTTTTGTTTCCTCCTTTCTTTTTAGATTTTCTCTCCTGTGTCAAAGGAAGTGTGTAAACACCGAAATAGCACTCAACTACTCTGTGTGCTGGTTACCATTTATTTTAAATTTTTTAACCCACATCCACCCTTTTCAGTTCAGCGCTGAACCCCCCCCCCCCCCCCCCCCCCCATATCATCTGCTGAGAGCTGAACCCATACATGCGAAGTGGAAGGATGACGGAGGCGTGGCAGCAGCAGCAGCAACATGCAGTGGCTCCACCCTCAGTTGTGCACACGCTCCCCCAGGGAGCCGACAACCCTCTGGGCTGCACCGTGTACGGAGTGGTCCTACAGCCAGATGCTTCGCTGCAGCAGCCGCAGCACGGTCAGCAGCTCACCGTTCAAGCCCAGCAGCCCTCCTTGCAGGTAGGGGGCGAGAGAGGGCACAAGTGCGGAGCCTGTGGCCATGACATATCTCACCTGGCCAACCCTCATGAGCACCAGTGCATGGTGAACCAAGACCGATCCTTCCAGTGCACCCAGTGTATGAAGATCTTCAGCCAGGCAACGGACCTGCTGGAGCACCAGTGCGTGCAGGTGGAGCAGAAGCCCTTTGTGTGCGGTGTGTGCAAGATGGGCTTCTCTCTGCTCACCTCGTTGGCCCAGCATCACAACTCGCACGGCAATGGAAACAACCCAATGAAGTGCTCCATCTGTGAGAAAACGTACCGGCCGGGTTCTGGAAACGTCACCCCGACCTCGTCGGCCGCCAACCCCCAGCAGCCCTCCACCGGTGAGACGTCCAGTGGCGGCGCGGCGATCAGTGCCTCGTCTCCTCCTTCGTTTGAGGCCTCTGCACCAGACCGGCCATACAAGTGCTCAGTGTGCCACAAGTCCTTCCGGCATTTGTCAGAGCTGACCCGCCACGAGAGAGTGCACACCGGCGAGAAGCCGTACAAATGTGACACTTGCGACAAAACCTTCAGCCAGTCGTCGCATCTGGCGCACCACCAGCGCACGCACAGCTCCGAGCGGCCGTACAAATGCGCCGTGTGCGAGAAGAGCTTCAAGCACCGCTCTCACCTTGTGCGGCACATGTACGCTCATTCGGGCGAGCACCTTTTCAAGTGCAATTTGTGTGAGATGCACTTTAAGGAGTCGTCCGAGCTCCTGCACCACCAGTGCCAGCCAGAGGGGGAGAGACCTTTCCGCTGCGGCTCCTGTGGGAAGAGCTTCAAGCGCCCGTCTGACCTGCGGCAACACGAACGCACCCACTCGGAGGAGCGACCTTTCCAGTGCGAGGAGTGCCAGATGAGCTTCAAACAGCAGTACGCTCTCGTACGCCACCGTCGCACTCACAAAAATCCAGCCGACCGCCCTTTCAAGTGTAACCTCTGCGACAAGGGGTTCCTTCAGCCGTCCCACCTGCTTTACCACCAGCAGGTTCACGGTATGGAGAGTCTGTTTAAGTGTGCGTCCTGCCAGAAGTCTTTCAGCCAATCGGGAGAACTGCTGAGGCACAAATGTGGCGGCGAGGTGGAGAAGCCCTACAAGTGCGACGTGTGCGGCAAAGGTTACAAAAAGAATTCCACTTTGCAGCGCCACCAGAACTCTCACTGCACGGAGAAGCCGCTGAAGTGCTCCCTGTGCGACAAGCGCTTCGTGTCGTCCTCCGAGTTCGTCCAGCACCGCTGCGACCCGACCCGCGAGAAGCCGCTGAAGTGTCCCGACTGCGAGAAGCGCTTCAGGTACTCGTCTGAGCTGCAGCGCCACCGCCGAGTTCACACCGGCGAGAAGCCGTTCAAGTGCGCCAACTGCGACAAGAGCTTCAAGCAGCGCGAGCACCTGGCCAAGCACCAGAGCGTGCACTCGCGGGAGACGCAGTTCAAGTGCGTGTGGTGCGGAGAGCGTTTCGTGGACCTCACGGCTCTGCAGGAGCACACGGTCCAGCACACCGCTGAGGGGGAGAGTTTCCCTGAAGCTCAGTGCATCCCATGAACCGAACTGCTCTTCAGTCCTGGGCAGCAAACATGACATTCACCCCCTCAAAGCAACGTGTGCCAGCCTCTGCTCTCCCATCTGTAGTTTATAACACGCAACCCAATAATTACGTTTTAATGATTATTTTTCTTATGTATCAAGACTGAATTCATCCGCATCCCTTTAGTCGAGTAAATGACAAAGCACCATATATCCACAGAGGGCGGTTACGATTCCTCTTCTTGTTTTGCAACACATGGATAAAAAACTTGAACAAAATGGAGGAAAAAGAAAAGTCGTAAGATGTGCGAAGATCACGGCTTTGTTTGGTGCAGAGTGTGGGACCCTCTTCTGTGGCTGCATGTGATCGTCTGTTTTGTAACTGTTGATTGTGTTGTTGAGAAAGCTGGGAGGAAACTTCCAGTGTGTGTGTGTGTGTGTGTGTGTGTGTGTGTGTGTGTGTGTGTGTGTGTGTGTGTGTGTGTGTGTGTGTGTGTGTGTGTGTGCGCGCGCACGTGTTAGCTCCTCTGAAATCCATGTGCCTTTTTTTACCGATCACTTTGTCTTTTTGTGTTTTTGTTAATAATTATGTCCAGTTTAGCTTAAAATAACCCCTCCCATCCGTATGCAGTGGCTGGCTTGTGCAGCAGTATCTTTTCACATACTAGATCTTAGGTAGTATCATCTGTTTGTGCATGAATATTTATCACACTTTAATATCACTGTTGTATTATAGGTTTGGTTTATTTAGGACAAACATCCTAAGAAGAAAAAGTGGATTTGTGAAAATGTATAGCCCGTGTCCTTTGAAATCTGTGTTGTTGCATCTTTGTATTAAAAACAAATGACATCTAGGTAACTAACCAAACCTATCATGTCATACGAACACTTGACATGTGCAATAGAACATGCACAATGTAATACTTATGACTACTGATTCATGGCGTAGTCTACTCTGTTATATTATAGATTGTGTGTATATGCTCCTGCAAACATTGAAAACCTGTATAGTGCTTATGTTACCTGCTTTTGTATTCACTTATGAATGAGCTTGCAGTATTTTGCAAGTACTTTTAGTTTCAGTACCAGATGGACTATTACACGGTTTAACCCCGACCAGACTTCAGAGCGTCATGTTGATCACCTGCCACAGACTTTGCTGCATTAGTTACCGTGCGCTATAGATCTAACAAAAGTAATATTCTTTTTTTTAAATGTTTTTTGAAGAATTGGCCTTGTTACATCCTCACAGGGGGTCCCTGGTCCAGACCGGACCTTCAGCCAATTAATCAGGAGTAGCCTCAAAAGTTGCAGTTTTATGTCGGGCATAAAGTAAAACGTGTGTACTTTAGTTTACTGTGTGGATTTCTATATTCACAATACTTGCAGTATATTTAAAAGGTTTTTGGAGGTTAGAATTCATGGGACAAAGGGATTTAAAGCGGGGGGGAGGGGGGGTTGTACCACAGTGGAGGTCCTGGTGAGTCCTGAAAGAGTGTTGTGATGGATTCACACTCGTGGATATCGACATAGACTCCTCTTCATACTGTAAACAGACCATTCAAATAAACCACCCTTATGAACATAACGGTGCTCATTGTTTTCATCCCAGCGGAGTCGCTACTTGTACGTCTGTTGATTCAAATCAGCTGCAGCTGAGGATCCTTTACACCATTAAATATGAATCATTTTCAAGTAATACGCATTATGCAATATTATTTTCTCAATTGATTATTTTGCCCATTATAATTTACCAGCGTCCAACATGTCAGTTTACAATCAGAAATAAAGCAGCAAATATAGACCTCGAATTAGTCAGTGATTGAACTTTTGTTGGGAATTATTGATTATCAAAATAATTTCAGATAAATTAAATCATTATTTAATTTATTAGCAGTTTGTGACTGCAAAATCTTTTATCAGTTCACTGAAAACTATTACATTCATATTTATTGTGATGATCTTACGATGAAGTTCTGATCGCATGTTTCGATATTTAATCACTAGCTGAAGATGGAATGTTTCAAAAAGCTTAGCTGGTGAAATATGATTTTTCAGAATTACTCTTTATAGTTTTACGAATACATAATAAATAATTAATTCATCACATCTTAAACCTCCACATTAACAGCAGCTGTTTTGTTTATGCAGCAGTTTTACCAATAATGATTTTTCTTTTTCCGTCTTATTTCAAAATGTCAGCCGATAAAGAACGCTGGAGAAAATACATGAAGGATTCTGCTTCAGTCAAATAAACAGACGATTGTGGAAGAAAAGGTTTCGATAACCTTTTTAAAAATAGAAGTCAGTTCGAATAATTTAAGGCAAATTAGCCTTCTGTACTTTTACTTCACTACATGTATTTAAAATAATGATTTACTTTTCAGATTTGGATTGTTGATATAAAGTACTGTACAAGTACAAGATCTGAATACTTCCTCCACCACTGGAAACTCAAAATCAGGTCAAATCAATATTGAAATCAAAAGCTAATACTTGGTTGTTGTGCACATCTTTTTTTTTTAATTAGCATATTTTAATACATTAATATTAATATTTTAGCCGATTTAATATGTTAAAGTTGTTCGTCTATAATTTCCAGGTCACTTTTTTCGCCTCTTTATTGAACTACAACTACAACTACTGATTAATAAAAAAAAGAAATTCCATATAAATCAGTAGATTTCCTACTTTCAACATGTGGCATGTGTTCGAAAGATAAATTAATTTGTCTGAACCAGTCTTCTATCCGTTCCCAGTCGGAATATTTCATTTTATTTTGATGTATGTATTTATTTTATTTTGTATTATTCTCCGGTCACTCGAGCCTGTTGATTCACATCCGGGTGATGTTCACCGCAGAAGAAGAAGAAGAGCATCCCGGTGGTTCTGCTAACGAACCGCTGCTATAGATGTACCTCCACCACCCATCCGATGAGATCAATACATCACCGATACTGCTGATATATTCACACATCATCCATAACGTGCAATCTGGAGGCGCTACGTCACTTTCACGGAGAGAGCAAACGTAACCGCTAGCGAGTGTTGCTAACGAGTTGCTAAAGGAGCTAACGTTCATGTCGCGCGGACTTCCTCCGAGCTCGCGGATATTTCTACGACGAGGTTAGCCGGCTAGCTTTAGCCTCTCCGTTTATTGATTTCACACTGTCACAAAACTGCACTAATAAATCGTTTTTAATATATATATATATTTTTTTTATTGTACGAAATATACACACGCGTGCTATATCTACGTGACTCTGCATTGTTGGAATCGAGTTTAATATATTTGCGTGATTTCGTGTGTTGTTGCTAGGTAAGCTAGGTCAACTAGCTAGTTAGCGTTAGCTGACAATTACCGTAAACGATGCTAAGTCTTCACTGATTGGTTCACACGTTAAGATAACTTGGTGGTAACCAGCTAGACTAATGCTAACTAGTAGCTAATTTAGGTGTAAATTATAGCTATGTGGCCAAGGTGAGAAAAAAGGCCCCGGAGAGCCTTAAGAGTCGTGACGGGCTCCACAGTTATGAGGTCTACTGACGTTAGATATTAAAATGGTTTGTGATAGCTAAATTTTATATATATATATATATATATATATATATATATATATATATATATATATATATATATAAAATTAGACATGACACCCGAGAATCTCCATGTTAATCTAACGTTAGTCCAGAATAGATTAGTCTAAATACATTTTTTTTTTTTAAACCTAGGCCTGGTTTACTGTTGTCTGGTTAGGAAAGAAAATCCAGCAAAATCACAATTTTTCTATTTTCACAGAGATTTAAGTTGGTCTCAGAAACCTGTAACTGGGTTTCAAACAATCTTCAGAGTCTCCATGTTAATCTAGTCCAGAATAGACGAGTCTAAATACTGTGTTTTTAATGTTAGGCCTGGTTTATTGTGGTCTAAATGTGGCCTAGAAAAAACAATGCAGTGAAATTACTATTTAGTCTGTTTTTCACAGAAGAATTAAAGATATTTATATGATAATCTGGTCCAGGTGTGACAGCTGTGGTTTGCACCCTGTGTGTTGTGCTCTGGATGCAGTCCAAATGGGCTGAACGGAGATTTTTAACACTCCGTGGACTCAACCATCTCTAGATTTAATAGAAAAGAAGTTGAAACTGTCACTTTTAACGAATAGACTAAATGTATTACAAATCTGGAACTTTACATATGTTTGTGACTGTTAATGTAGTCCAGTTTTGACAATTCTAAGTACTGTTGTTTGGGGATTTTAAACAGTCTTTAGTGTGTTTATGTTAACCCGGTGCAGGTTTGGCAACTCTTAAGTGAAAATTTGACACTGTCACAAAGTCCGTTCTGTCTCGCAAGGTGTTTTCAGGCCGTGTTTAAGGTCTCCGTGTTCATCTAGTAGTTTTTGGTCTCTGATGTGGTCTAGATCGTGAAAAGGTGGTAAAATCTTCCATGTTTTCACAAATCCCAAACTGGGTTTTAAAAAACAGAGTTAATGCTGTTACTCTGATACCCAGTTCTACAACGTAACACAGTGCGACAAAGAATTAGACAAGTAGAGCTGCAGCGATTAGTTCATTTAATGATTTGTCAATTCAGTCTAATCAGTTATTTTGATAATCGTTTAATAGTTTGGCATTTTTGCTTAAAAGAAATGACAAAGTTGCTCCTTTTTCAGCTTCACATATGAGATGGCTTGATGTTTTCTTGGTCATATGTGAAAGTAAATGAAATATTTTTGGGATTTTGACTGATTGTTGGGCTTATTTGAGTGTTTTATAGACCAAGTGATTCATGGAGACAATAATAATTAAATGTGTTAGTTATAGACCTGCGTACAAGAAATATCATCTCATGTTTTGGCTTTAGCTCCCACGTTGGACCACCTCAGACTCCTCGTTACCTGCATGTCTGTCCTAACCCTCCTCCTCCTCCTCTTCCTCTTCTCTCTGCAGCTGGCGGCTCTTCATCCCATCCTGCCTAACATCCTGCTCAGGGGCTTCACGCACTCGGTCATCGTAGCTCTGTCAGTCTGCACCGCTGCCGCGTCCGACCGGCCTGACGCCTTTCACCTGAGGGCGAGAGCAGCCGAAGCCGATGGTAAGCACCGCACGGGCATCTCCTTAGAGCCGCCACCGCCGCACATCCTGGAGAGTCGCTGCGCCGCCTTCCAGTATCGAGCCCAGAAGCGTTCAGAGGGAGGCGACGGTCGCCGACGCGGAGCCGCAAAGCTAGCGATGCCCGGATCCACGCCGGCCAGCAGCAAGGCTCGGGTGTACACCGATGTCAACACACAGAAGAACAGAGAGTACTGGGACTACGACGCACATGTGCCCAACTGGAGGTACGGCTGCACGGGGGGGGGTTGTAGTCGCTCTACAGTTTTAGATTTGTTAAGCGCACAACACGAAAACATGTGTATCAAAATAAGCAGTAAGTTTATCATCGCAGCATTATGTTCAACGGTCATTTATTGTCATTATGCAACACAGGGATGCTCAACGAAATTCAGTCGTGGTCCATTTGTAACACAACAAACGCATAACAAACAAAAGAAAACAGCTGTATATTGTTGTAGTTCAATCTTTGAATTTGCATCATCAGGAATGTAAACGGCAGCAACAGGAACTATTCTGTGGGCAGATAATACGGCCGACATCATCACTTTAAACATTCAACACGAGGGAAAACATTGTCCATCGGCTCTGACTGTTTACATCGTCATGCTTAGACAGACTCCGCCTCCTCTCGTCACACCTGGAGTCCTGCTTATATATGTTCAGCACTGAGTTTAATGACGTTTAAAATATCATTTTTCTAAATGAAACCATGCTGTCTATGTATCAGAGATGTCCTCAAGAGTATATCAATAGCAAATACCAAAAAAGACTAAACTATGTAGAATACGGTAACAATGACTTTTGAAAATGTAAATATAAATTTACTGAATCGGTTTTATTTCTGTAAACATATAGAATATGAAGTCTAGAGTCTACTTGCATTCATTCATAACAGAATCATGATTTTGCCTCATAGTTAGTTTTGACTGAAAACGTCTAACCTCAGATTTTAAATGTTCTAGCAGCTAAAACACAGGAAGCTAGAACAGTTCTACTGCTGTTCATACAACATTCAACCACATTAAATCATGTCGCATAGATTCTCTCCAGGTTAGTGTTCAAGTAAGAAATAAAATGTGTACATTAATGTCTCACTGACAGGAAATACATCCATAACAATTTAGATAATTTAAGAAATGTATGACGATCGGACTAAACGAGTAAATGAAAGATCTCTTCTTGTGCGCTGGGATCCTGTGATTGTGACATTTTACCAACTGAACCGTTTATTTTTATGATTACATGATTTATAATATCAGAAGATATTTTAAATATGCCTGTTATAATTTCCAAGAGCCCAAGATGACGTCTTGTTTCCAAAACTTAAAGATCTTCTGTTATTTAAAACGGAGAAAAGCAACAAATCCTCATTTTGGAGAAGCTGGAACCAGAAAATGTGAAGTGTTTTCTTCTTCATCCATGAGTAATTGGCCGATTGTTTCAGCTGTAGTCTTCTTATTGATGATCTGACCAGGGCCATGGATGTCGTGTGGTTCATGATCAGATGTGTCTTTTGTTAACTTACTAAATGTTTCCGCTCTCTTTCAGCAATCAAGACAACTACCAGTTGGTGCGTAAACTGGGTCGAGGGAAGTACAGTGAAGTGTTCGAGGCCATAAATGTGACCAATAATGAGAAAGTGGTGGTGAAAATCCTCAAGGTGAGCCTGAAACTTCTGCTTTTGTTTTATTAAACTACTCTCTCAGCAGGTGGAGCTCTCACTCACAGCAGATGACTGTTAAAACCGTCCAGCGGAATTTTGTCACGTTTCTCCGGTATAAAAATCCTCGTTTCCAGCGCGTCATTCTTCTGTGACGACCTTTTAACAATAGTGTGTCACAGATTGAGAGATGTGTCGACCGAGACAAACTGCTGTCAGTAACTCGTGCGTGACCTCAACTTAAAGGTGCAGTGTGTCGGGGTTTGGCGCCATCTAGTGGTGAAAAGATGTGGGGGCAGACATGAGAACGCGAATGTCCTCATCTCGAGCCAGTGTTTAGTTTATCGCTGACAATGTATTCAATTCTATGTTTATATAATATTTATATTATAAACTAGAATTGTAGTCAATGTTTAAGTTGGTTGCATTGAATAAAATAACACTTCCTGTTCATTTTGAAGAGTTTCTGTTACCAAGTTGCTGGTGTACGGTTTTATTATTTTGATAGTAAATAATTCATTAAATGTTTATCGATGTATTCATTTGTTACATTTAAAAAATTTAAATAAAGTTAGGAAATCAATGTTGACACAAATAATAACCGTTGACGTCTCTGAGAAGCTTTACTTCAGGCCACATTGGTTCTCACTGCACTGTGTCAGTCTGCGCTCCGTTTAGTCACATCAAATGTTTTCTCGTTGTCTCATTTTTTCCGCAGCCCGTCAAGAAGAAGAAGATCAAACGGGAAATCAAAATTCTTGAAAACCTGCGCGGAGGAACCAACATCATCCGCCTGGTGGACACGGTCAAAGACCCGGTGGTGAGTCCGCTTCCTGCCGCCGCTCTGCTGCATGTCGACACGCCGCCAGTGATAATCCAGTCGTGTGTGTGTGTGTGTGTGTGTGTGTGTGTGTGTGTGTGTGTGTGTGTGTGTGTGTGTGTGTGTGAGAGAGAGAGAGAGTGTGACTGTGTGTGTGAGTGAGATAATGATCTCCACCTACCTGCTGCTGCTCCTCAGTTAAGCCTCGTGTTGTCCTCTCTTTGCAGTCCAGAACTCCAGCGCTTGTCTTTGAGTGCATCAATAACACAGATTTTAAGGTACTTAAGTTTTGGCCGACATCAAACATGCAGAACTACCGTTGGTGTCCATTATTAATAACGCACATAATAACCCCTCCGGTTTAAATGTTGCTCACGTGTAGACGCCGGTGGAGCTGCCGACATCTCTTCATAACACTTTGTACGCTTCATGTTGTTCCACAGGAGCTTTACCAGAAGCTGACAGACTACGATATCCGTTACTACATGTATGAGCTGCTCAAGGTAAACAAACGGCTTCCAGTAATGTCAACTTATTCATCTACTCATGAATATTCACCTGTTTGAAGATGATATCTGTGAATGTGACGGGTCAGATTTGTAGGCTGGTTTGTATTTCTCCAGTGATTTAACAAGAAGCCGAGCGTAATGTAAAGCTTAGAAAATTAGAAATGGACAGAATATACAACTACCAACAACTCTGATCATTATGTAATCGTTTAGATCGTTCATTAAAGAAAATATCTGCCGTTTCCATCTTCTGAAATGGTGAATATTTGCTGTTTCGAGTTTTTTTTAATGGAATATTTTTCCAAAAAGTATTTTGAAGATGTGATATTTGGCTTTTTACAATTTTTGTACATTTTCTTTAGAATACATGAATAATAAAGTATAAAGAAACAAGTGATGACTGGATAATGGACGTAATGTGTGGAGTTTGTGTCCTTGTTGCCTTTGATGAATGACTGGATCCCCTTTAAGGCTCTGGACTACTGCCACAGTATGGGCATCATGCACCGGGACGTGAAGCCGCACAACGTCATGATCGACCACCAGATGAGAAAGGTAACGCTCGCTAGTCGCGTTAAACGTGACAAAAAGGATCGTTTGTT
Source organism: Lycodopsis pacificus (assembly GCA_028022725.1). Taxonomy (NCBI): domain Eukaryota; kingdom Metazoa; phylum Chordata; class Actinopteri; order Perciformes; family Zoarcidae; genus Lycodopsis; species Lycodopsis pacificus. Next base: position 29,769,227 of record CM051690.1, on the reverse strand, counting down.
TCTACGTACTGTATGACTATTTGGAGAAGTGGATCAATCGACAGTAACAGTCAAATAATATATATATATATATATATATATATATATATATATATATATATATATATATATATATATATATATATATATATATATATATATATATATATATATATATATATATATATATCATCTTAGTTTAATTACATTATGTTGCATTTTATGGTTATTTTCAACCGTCATACATTTTAGGAAGAAGTGAGTTTTTAAACTGTTTTATTCTTACTTTAGTACTTAAAATTGTTCAACGTGTTCGATTCAAACCGTTATGCAAAGCTGCAGCAATCAATACTTTTACATCAAATGCTTGTGTAACATTTATTATTATTATTATTATTATTCTGTGTCAAATCCAGTGGTTCTTGTTTTAGCTGCTTTGTTTTGCAATAAATAAGAAAAGGCTCAAAATGAAAGCATGAGCCTGTCGTGATGATGAGATTAACGAGTCTTCTCTCCGTCACAGCTGCGTCTTATAGATTGGGGTTTGGCAGAATTTTACCATCCCGCTCAGGAATACAACGTCAGGGTGGCCTCCCGCTATTTCAAAGGCCCTGAGCTGCTAGTGGACTATCAGGTACCGGCCGCTCACACTCCTGCTGGAGATTCTGTCCCTGTGTAGTCATGAATCTTGGGTGTTTTGATATCATCTTCTTCTTCCCCAGATGTATGACTATAGTTTGGACATGTGGAGTCTAGGCTGCATGTTGGCCAGCATGATCTTTCTGAAGGAACCGTTTTTTCACGGCCAGGACAACTACGACCAGGTAACTGTGTCCGATACAGACTCATAAACACTGATACAATTTATTAGTATAGCGCTTTAAAAGGTACTCAAAGACACTTTACATGCTCAGAAGCAATTACAATATAAACAAAATAGATGACCTAACGATAAGGACCGTCACAAACGACAACAACATGCATAACTAACTTTAAATATGTTTCAAGTGACTGAGAAGTGACGGTCGCACTCTCACCTCTAACTGAAATCTAGAACCTCTGACTGAAATGTCTTTGCTTTGACAGTCTGCTTTGTAATGAAACGCCTCCACAGTGATGTGTTAAATGTGCGTCCGTTGTTCTCCAGCTGGTCCGCATCGCTAAAGTTCTCGGCACCGACGAGCTCTTCGGTTACCTGCACAAATACCACATAGAACTGGACACTCGCTTCAAAGACCTGCTGGGACAGTGAGTATCCAGATGTTCACAGCCAACAGCAGATGTGTGCAACTCTGACCTCACGCTGTCTCTGTCAATGATTCAGGTAGAAACAGTGACTGGAGCCTGATGCTGAACCACGTCAGGCTGACTAAATGTTTTTCTGACCGTCTTTGCAAGTGAATATTTGGTTAAATAGAAACATGTCGGAACTGAAGGAAGATGTTTTAACATGCGGCGTTTGAAATTAACTCGCCTGCATTTTATTTTTACCAGCATTTGGCTTGTTCTAATGTCCAACCCTGCACATGTGAATAACATGACTGTTCCAGGGTCCTGGTGCTGTGCATGCGGTCACACTTGAATCCATTAGAGCCGTCTCTGATGCTATCAGTAACACCTGTGCTAATGCTTTGGTAGTATTCACAAGCAGCCACGTGACGGTTGTTGCGTGTGATTCGTGAGGACTCTTGTACTCGCGTCACTACATTCGTATAAGTTCAGTCACGCTACGTGTGTTTTGTGTTTCCAGGCAAACGAGGAAGCGCTGGGAGCAGTTCATCCAGTCAGAGAACCAGCACCTGGTGAGTCCGGAGGCTCTGGACCTGCTGGACAAGCTGCTCCGCTACGACCACCAGCAGAGGCTGACGGCGGCCGAGGCCATGCAGCACCCTTACTTCTGTTAGTATTAAACGCCGACGCGGCGCTTTCTGCATGTCTGGATATCAGCACCACTGCTCACACGGCTGCATTAAACAATGGAGATACACTTATTAAATAATAATGCTGAGGGATCGGTCACATGATGTTTTCTCTCTACTGTTACAAATAATTGTAAGATCTCATAATTAGAGTTTGAGAGGCATCATAAGAGTGGATATTCTTTTAATTTGAGGGTTTGTAAGCCTGACTGAATTTAAGTGGATTGACTAGTAACTTCAGAAACTACAATACCAATACCGTATTAAAGTGATACTTCTACTTTAGTTTGGTTCCCAGTTAAATGATATTATGTTGAGTGTTTTGGGATCAGGTGAGCGATCTTTTAGTCATAACATTTGCATTTAAATGATTATACTGTATGAATATGATTAATACTAGATAAACCCTATTACAACCCATCGTTTGTGTGTTTTTAACAGATAGGCGTTTGTAATGTTTTATGCGGCACTGAGTTAAGTTCAGTTACTATGGGGCACGCCTGTGTTATGATTCATTTACCTGAGATCTGGTTGAGTTTGTCAGATAAAGTGTGCTTGTCCCTCAGATCCTGTGGTGAAGGAACAGGCGAACGCCAACACAGACGGCACAAAGGCCATAAGCGGCTCCAATGCGACATGATAACCAGAGAGCAGGTAATGCGTATTTGTTTTAAACTAAGTATCTATAAACACAGTTTCCAGTTCATCAGGTACTTCCAGCTAAAACTAATGCGGTCTCACACAACAGTCACGCAATATATCCTCCCATCAGGAAGGTTATAATGTTCAGTTTGTGAGGTGTTGATTACATTTTTATTGTATTTTGTTATACAATACAGGTGTTTCTATTATTTTGTCCACCCCGATTACATCAATTAGGGTAGCCTAAACACCTGTCTGTGCAACACACGTGCCTCCTCATAACATGGGTCAGATGAGTGGGCGCCCTCTGATTGGTCTGTTTCTGTTCCTCAGGAAGAATCTTTGTTACCTCAACTTGTGACCTTTTCGTGGCAGAAACTTCTGCCTCCACATCAACAGCCATACTGGATGCAAGATGTCAATTTTGCAGAATACACAAACGCGCACGGATTAAACTTTTCCCAACAAAGCCCGGGGTGGGGTGGGGGGTGGGTGGGTTCTGAGCTGCTTGGTCCGAGTCACAGATAAATCTGATCTGAAATCCTCACCCTCCTCTTCCTCCTCCTCTTCTTCCTGCCCCCAACACCCCCTCCCCCCCTCCCTCCAACCAACCTGTTTTTAGAAAGAGCAAAGTGACTGTTGGTTCAGTATCGGGCCAGTGTTGTGCTGTAAAGACGTTTGTCCGTCATTACGATGCTGTAGTGACCTGAGATCCAGTTTTAGCACTGAATGGCATGGAGGCTCTTTTCTGCTACGGATAGAACAAAAGCTATATTGAAAGAGAATAAACCATTTTTATTTAAAAAATGAGCGTGTTGGACTTTTGATTGAATCTGAACAGGTTCTTTTTCTGTTATGTCCGTCCCTGTAGTGCAGATAGCAGTGGTGGACTAACAATATGTTTACTCAAGTACAGCGCTCGACTTTACTTCATTATTTTCTTCTCATGCCACTTTATACTTCTACTCAACATCTGAGGCAAATGATGTACTGTTTACTCGACTACATGTGAAAATGTCATATTTACATACAAAACATATATTTAATGTGTGTATATATAATTATATATATATATACATACACAAAATATATATGTATTTTTATACTTAAGTAACACTTTCAAAGCAAAATTAAAATCTGACAACTTCCTGAATTTAGCTTCAAGCATTTCAGTTATACAAGTCAGAACTATGAGAAGTTGCTTATGTCAGCCACCAAGCGAAAACATACGTTAACGTTATACCGGCTTCATTAAAAAGAGACCACAGAGCTTATCAAGTGTGTGTACTTTTTAATAAATAAACTGGAACTTCAAGGTCTTCTCCAGAACATAAAACACTTGTGCAACATTCGTGCGTTACAAATCGGTGCATTCGTTGAGGCGACTCCAGGCCGAAGGTTTGATGAGGACCACCTGCTCAAAATTTAAAAAAAACGTACATCTGCTTTCGAAATGGCTTCAATTGTAAACACAGTAGAATCAATTTCAATTGCGTGTTAATCGTCAAATTCAACAATTTTATAATCACAAGTAGAATTCACATTTTGGTCAAGTTAAAAACCGGAACTAGTGCTGCCGTTTAGCCCAAATCCTGATTTGAATTCTGCTCGCAGACGGCTTAGCCCAAAATGAATGCCCCCGACTTGGCATCTGAAGTTTTAAGTGTCAAAACACAGTAAAAAGCAGCCTACAAACACACGGCTAGCTACAGCAGATGAGCTCTACGCCCATCGAAGGCACGCCCACAACATCCCCTGCTTCCCCGTCAGCCAGGGACTCCTGTCTGGGTGAAAAACCACCCAGAATGTAAAAAAAAAAAAGCCACTTTGGCAGTTTATCTACATGTTAAAGGAATAGCTCGACATTTTTGGAAATTCACTTGTTTGCTTTGTTGCAGAGAGTTAGATGAGAAGATTTTGATACCACCCTCTGTAAATATGAAGCTGCAGCTGGTTGGCTTAGCATTAAGACTGAGAACTCAGTGGAATTATTTAATGGCTCGTAACCCCCCTGTGCTATACGTTAGCGTTACATTCTCACACAGTTTTTAAAATTATAATTGATGTTATTCACTTTTTAGATTTTAGCCAGCGACTGTCTGTTGCTCACCGAAAAGAAAACTCACGTTAGCAGAAAGTACCAGGCTGTGACTAGCTAGCTTTTCAAACCTGTTTTCACTTTTAACGATGACTGCTAGTTATTTTTGGGCTATTTTGGGCAACATTTGGGTACGTTTTTTTAAGTGTAAAATCATAACAGAAGTTATCTTGAGACACTTTTCATATAGATATAATTTCAGTAATCAGTAGGCCGCTAACGTTAGCATAAACTGTTAGCATAAATTCCACAGTGGGGAAACACGGCACAGCGGATGTGCTGGTCGTCACTACACAAACTAAAGTTAATGTAAGTAAAGCTCAGTTACTAGCTGGACATGCTAACGCTAGAGCAGATAACTTAACGTTAAATATTTTCCTTGTTTTAATTTTTTTTTTAGGTATTTATGTTTTTAGAGCCCAATGCATAAACACGTAGCTTTAACGTGTTAGTTTCTAAGCTACGACTGGAAAATCGCTGCTTGAGGGAGGGTTTTAGCAAACTGTCAATTGTTTTTTTTGGATGGAGCCAGACGAGCCGATTGTAACTTCCGGGTCTCAATCCTTCAGCTACATGTTGAACGGACCGACATGAGATTATCAATCGTCTCATCTAAATTTCTGCAAGAAAAAAACGTCCTTTAACGTAGCACGATAAAGTTTGGCTTCTGCAGCGGAGTGGGGGAGCTCGGGGACGGGGGTCACATCACAGTAGCATACTGATGTGAAAAGACCACCAAGGACACTGTTAAGACAGTAACAACTCAGCGGATTATCGTCTTTTAATAACACCGATACTTTAAAAAAACAAGACACCCTGGGGAACGTTTGAATACTTGACTGAGTCCACTGGCACGTGATTCCTTAAAGATTCATGGTCTCAGTTACAACTTCCCTGGGGTTTTTGAAATGTGTGCGTCCTTGGTGTCCTTTTTCTTAAAAATGCAAACAATCTGAGGCATAAAAACAATGTCGTCGAAAATAAAAAATGTATAAAGCTAATACCAGAGACATTCAGTTTGCTCTCTCAAAGTAAAAACAAAACTTCAATAATTGCATAAATAAAGCATGTTTAAATCCGTACGCGGCTTGTTAGCAGTACAGGCGCTGGATGCGGTGATTATGTACGAGTCTACATATATAATGTCGGTTACATCGTAGAGTTGCAGTATTGAGGTAACTTCATAGTAGCAAAGGCGAGGAGGAGACATGCATTGGACAAAAGTGAAAATGTAGATAGAGGTGTTAGTGTGCATGTCCCTTTTTGTTCATCTTCAAGTTTTACAAAAAAGAAATAAAGCATTGATAATACTGGATGTTTTCAAATGATATTAAATGCACCACCTGAACAGTCTGTGTACCTCCATCTTCTTCTTCTTGGATTCAGGTGGTGCGGGGATGGGATGGGGTTTTAGGGCAGCAGGTGTTGCAGCGCTGCATCGTCCAGGTCGTTGACGGCGACGATGTGATGCAGGTGTTGCAGGTAACGTTCCTGGTCTCGCATGAAGTGCGGGATTCTGGTCCGTGGGAGGACCGCCAGAGGACGCAACGTCTCCACGTCTTCGAAAGACACCTGAAGAGAGTGAAGAAGAGTTAATCAGTGGAGGGAATCACCTAGTGGACATTCATTCACGTCCACATTTTAAAATAAAATAGTACTGTAGCTCATTTTAATCAAAACAGAGTAATTTACTCAGGACAGCACCAAGAAAGATGTGAAATCTATGCAGAAGTGAGTATTTGTAGGGACGACTTTCTAAATATGCTGTATTACAATAAAACAGTGACGTCTAGAATGTGTTCAGTATTATTCAAGACATCAAACCTTGGACGTCAATCACAGTTTAATCATCTACATTAATACATCACATAAACCTTTTCTCTCCTATGATTGAAATACATTTAAAATACGAACATAAATTAAAATATTTCCCTCCTAGAGTGTTTAATTAACATATTTGACATCACTTCTTATGAGACGCTTTACCTAGAAAGCCCTGCAGAGGGCAGACTCTGCACATTATCTACTTTGTTGTAAAAATGTCTCATCTGCACGTTACGGTTGGACTTCTTATTTTGTTATATTTCTCTATGTTTATATCTCTATCAGTCTCTCTATGATTGATTATTCCCAGAAATTAAATTATTTTATCTTGTTATATTTTCTGTTTTGAATTTTCTTTACTTTTATTGTTTTTACTGTAAAGCACTTTGTACTTTGCTTTATCAATACACTTATCATTACGATTATTATTTCATGGTTTTGTATATTAAATAACAATACACATACAGTAGCTTTGTTTATTATCGTATTAGTAGTAAAAGCTCTTATTATTTAATGGTACTGACACTGACCTTGCCTAAAGAAGTCAACATCTTGAAGTCGATGGTCCTTCGGTATCGGAGGATTCGGAGGATCCCGTCCAGATAAACCTGGTCTTTACTGAAGCACCCTGAGACAGAAACACACAACATGCAGGAAGTGTAAAATGTGAAAATATTCTCAAGTATAACTGTGCATCACTGATGGAGCAGACATGTATACTTTCACTTTGCTTTACTCAGCGAAATCTCTCAAAACTTTTCTGCACAGCTGTTAAATATTGTCCCTGGTGACCTGTCAATCACCGTGTAGCCCCGCCCTAAAGCATCCCCTGCTTTATGGTCTGTGTGACTCTAAATGGACCATCATGTACTAAATGAACATCATGCTGTATTGAAGAAGACTTGAAACTAGAGATTGAGACATAAACTCATGTTTACAATGTTTACTGAGGGAATAAATCAAGAGAGAAGTAGAGTCATTTTCACCTAATTAAATAGCCGCTGAGTAGGTAGATGGCATTCATATATTCCCGTGTGTGTGTGTGTATATATATATATATATATATATATATATATATATATATATATATATATATATATATATATATATATATATATATATATATATATATATATATATATATATATATATATATATGTGTGTGTGTGTGTGTGTTCACCTTGCTGCGAGGTGTCCGTCTGTCCCCTCTTGGCTCTCAGGCAGTACTCCCAGCGGACGTCCGGGTCCTGGACGAAGCGAGCGATGTGGCCGAAGAGCCGGCTGAAGCTCATGCTGGTGGCGTGGTACACCGTGTAGTACAGCAGGGCGGCGCGCCACAGGTAGGGCTGCTTCCGTAGCAACACGCTGTGCAGGCTGGCCAGGCCCTCCTCCGTGGGATTGGCCGGTTTGAGGCCGAACTGCTTCCTGCCCTCGGCGGTGGACCACGGCTGCAGGTTGTTGTTCACCCCTCGAAGGTAATGTGTACCTGAGGAGACGATTGTTAGAAGATTTTATTTTATTATATTTATTTGATCATTATTTTATATGCATGTTTCAGGAAGCAACCTCCGGTTCTGTCTCTACTGACCAGCTGCCTGGTTTGTACATATTTACTCAGAGCAACGTGAGGCACAACCTGTTTAAAACTTTCAAAATGAGACATTTTTAGGTGAACAAAAAATGATGTTGTGGCAACCACGTAGCGTCATTGAAGCATCCCCTGCTTTATGGTCTGTGTGACTCTAAATGGACCATCATGTACTAAATGAACATCATGCTGTATTGAAGAAGACTTGAAACTAGAGATTGAGACATAAACTCATGTTTACAATGTTTACTGAGGGAATAAATCAAGAGAGAAGTAGAGTCATTTTCTATAGACTTCTATACAACCAGAGGAGTCGCCCCCTGGTGGCCACTAGAGAGAATGCAGGTTAAGCATTGGCTTCACTCTCCAGACCTGCAGGTTGCCTCCTGGTTTGTTCCGTTGGCTACACATTTAAGTGCACATATTTAGTCATCGCAACTGATTTCTATGTGAGGCGCAACCTGTTTTACACTTTAGTTAAAAAATCTGAAAAGCCCAAATGGATTCAGATCTGATAAAACGCTGATGAAGCTCAACTCTTCTGCCAATTCAGCTACTGATATGTGTTGTTTTAGAACATCTGACACTTGAATGTTAGTCGGTGGGCTTAGCTGCAGCGTACCGATCTCATGTCGCAGCATCCCCTCCAGCCAGTGCTGCCGAGCTCCGGCCAGGTTGATGGTCAGCGTGGGACGACAGCTCTCCACCACCATCACCGCCTGAGACAGCAGCTCGTCGGACAGACGCACCACCACCTGCAGACATGAACACCGTCACCACCGACCTCCGTCCTCTTGTCCTGCTTGTTGCTCAGCCACAATCAAATGTGCAAACAGTTTCTACTTTAAGAGAATAAGTGCTGCTAGATGTTGTAAATGAGACTCGACAAGATCAGTGTCAAGTTTACTGGACTGTAAAGTCGCTCCACCACGGTCACATGCGTGAGAGCAACGAGGCTGTGAAGTCAGCGTGATGGCGTTCAGTCGTCTCATTTAATCACAACCGCCTTTTTTAAAGACACGTAAAAGCTTCTAAATCCACCTGAGGGGTTTTAAACGGACGTATTTGATATCAGAGAACTAAAATGTTAACATGGGATGTGACGTGGAAACAGGAAGTGCAAAAATGCCGTCTCATTTCCTGGTTTTGGGACTGATTCCTGCAGCACTCGGGTGTTATCAGGAATCATTTCACAGCTTTGTTGAATACTCGGTTGTGATTGGTCAATTTCGGCATTCTACAATCAGTTATTGCTTTACGCAGTTCTGATCTCCATACGCAGCTCAACGACCTTTCTTTCTTTCGCTGAAGCAAGAAAATCATTTTTAAAATCGAATAAATCATTTTAAAATGAATATTTTGTGTCAAATTGTCGTTGTAAGCACCGAGTAGTGTCTTTAGGACTCACTCCAGCAGCACGCCATAGACAAATCGTTTGGGCTCTTTGTGTACTTTGCTGTATTTGTTGTGTAGGAGAACGCAGACGCCCGCGGGCTGAAGGGCGGGTGGAAGGTAAACAGTGAACACAATGAACTCATTCATTCTCACAACAGGTGGGGGGGGGGGGACATTACGGAGATGCCATGCTTGCGTGACTGTTGAGATGCCATACTTCTCTGCATCAGACATTTTGAAATGTCACACAACAGGAAAATAGCAGGTGTGGACAAAACAATAGCTGCTTCTGGGACACTTGAATAGAAAGGAGCAATTGTTTAACGTCGTTAGTTACGCCTGTGGCTGTGAGATTCACACTCACCTCTCCCACGCAGCCTTCTTTCTGCAAATATTTGCGCACAGCGGCCCACACTTGACATTTAGGCAGTATGCTGCCGCCCGTCACCTCCTCGAAGTTCTCATAGGAGCCGAACTTCTTCAGGACGCACTCCATGATTCCCACCGCCTGCAGTTAGGACAGAAAAGTCATGATCAGCATTGTTTGAACTCCACAGACTGTATAGAAGGAGAAGGAGAGACCAGGCGGTAACCACCGGTTCTGCTGAGTGAAGGTACGCTGAACACGGCCCTAGTAGCAGTAGCGACCTGTCAATCACAGGGTAGCCCCGCCCTAAAGCATACTAAATTAATCAATTTACGAAATGAACATCATGCTGTATTGAAGAAGACTTGGAACTAGAGACTGAGACCATAAACTCATGTTTACAATGTTTACTGAGGGAATAAACCAAGAGAGAAGTAGAGTCATTTTCTCATAGACTTCTATACAACCAGAGGAGTCGCCCCCTGGTGGCCACTAGAGAGAATGCAGCTTTAACACATGAAGCATCAGCTTCACTCTATAGAAACAGTGTCGTGATCCGTGGAGGTTTGGTACTGTACCTGTTCGAGGAAGAGGCCTGAACCCTCTTGGTACTTCTCCAACACACTCCTGGGCTCCGGCTGTGCGTACTCAAACTGAGGCTCGTACTTGTAGTCGGACTGGAAGAAAGTCTGCTTCTCCTGCTCCAGGTTCAGAGGCCTGAGGGCGACGAGCAGACAGGGCCTGGAGGGCACGGCCGGCTTCCTGCCGACCTCCCTCTTCGCTATGTGCGGCAGGGACGTGGCGGGTCTCATTTGGCCCCTGCCGACCCGGAGCCCCGGGGAGTAGTTGACCGAGCAGGTGCTCTCGCTGCGGCGCATCCAGCCGCCCGCACCCAGGCTGGGGCTGGTCAGGCTGCGAGCTGGAGGCGACGGGGCGGCCGAGCCGCTTCGCCAGGGCGGCTGCACGACCCGCCTGTCCGCCATCTGCTCCTGAGACCGTCGCAGGCGCTGGGGCGTTATCTCCAGGCTGAGGGGCCGGCGGAGCGGCGGTCTTGGCATGGCCCCCGATGATGACGAGGGCCTCCTCTGTGCTACCTGGCTGCTGTTCGTCTGGGCCGGAAGTCCATTGTGGGACACCTTCTCCTTCTTTGCAACATTACTCTGTTTGGCCGGCGGTCTGGATGTGGCGGCGGTTCTGGGCGCTCGCACATCTGGCTCCAACGGGTCCCTGCTGCTCCCAACACTTTCAACCTCGACCTGATCCATGAAGACTCCACCGGAGTCCAACACCATCACCACGGTCGCTACGCCTCAGCCTCGAGCTCTCTGTGGACAGACAGATCCATGGGTCCGGTTATTGTTTGTGAACAGAGATGTTATTCTGTTTCCTGCCCCGTAACGACAGATGTAAAAATAGCTCATAGCTCATGTTGGTACAGCTAAGAAGCTTCTCTCCTTGTGCTGCTGCAACAAACACATTTCTCCTCTCGGGATCTTATTTCAAGCAGATAATTCTTTCATAGTTTTACTCAGTGGTGGAAGAAGTATTTAGATCTTTTAGTTCAGTAAAGCACTAATAAGACACTGTGGAGAGTACTCCACTGCAAGTAAAAACTGCACTCAGATCCTAAATCAAAGTAAGTAGAAGTATTGATTGTGCAGTAAAATGTTCCCTGTTAGAGTTGTACTATTATATCTGATGCTTCTGGATTAATATTACTGCTGTAATTCATGTGTGTGTTGCATTTTAACTCCTTTATATCCTGCTGGCTACTTTATTGTACATCAATGAATCATATTCTATAAGATCATCATATGTTTGTAGTGTCGCTGGAGTAAAAAGTACAATATGTACCTCTGAGATGTAGTACAGTAAAAAGTACAATATGTACCTCTGAGATGTAGTACAGTAAAAAGTACAATATTTGCCTCTGAGATGTAGTACAGTAAAAAGTACAATATTTGCTTCTGAGATGTAGTACAGTAAAAAGTACATTATCTACCTGTGAGATGTAGTACAGTAAAAAGTACAATATTTACCTCCGAGTATGTCGAATGAATGGAAATACTCAAGCAGAGTCCAAATACCTCAATCTTTTTACGTCTGACGATTGCATTTTTGCACACAGATTTTCCAATAAATAAATGCATGTCAAGTCACTCGGAAGTTACGAGTTCATCAACGGGGATTGATGAAAGTATTGCAATATTTACAAATTAGCAGTTTTACAAACTGGGTGTCTGTAGTAACAGTCCCAGAAGAAGAACTTGCTGAACACTAAAGCACAATTCCTTTGTTTCCACTCAAACAGAACCGAGCAGCACTGACATCCTGAAGATGACCACTTTTAAGTACAACACTTGTGTAACTGTACTTCAAGATTCCACCACCGGTTCTGCTCTTTGTTGCTGGTTAAACATGGAGGTGATGTCAGTCACTGCTGCTAGATTATAATTAGATTACAGTTGAGAGAATGAATGGCAGCAGGTCAGCAACGTGTCAGTGTTCATGGAGGAGACACAGAATAACAGACAGTAAAACAAAGTATCACCAAGCTAATATTAACTTGTTGTACACTAAAGAAAGAAAGAAAGAAAACCTCCACAGTTTGAATTTGAATCGTCTGTGGAGACACAGTGGTTTATTCTGCAGACAATCCCAGTGAGGAGCCCTTTAACTCACCAGAGTCCCGGGACTTCTCCTCGATTTCGGCCGTTTTCATTCGCTCATACCGGCTGCGGCTGCGGCTCCACGCAGCGGTGTGTGTGTTGTTGTTTACCGGCGAACGATGGTGGTGATGTGGGGGTAACGGTTCACTGTCCGGGGGCCTGAGGCGCCTGCCTGGGCCGGCCAGGAAGCGGCTGTTGTGTTGGAAGTTATGACGCGGCACGCCCGGCACATGGCGCTCCCCCTGCGTCATTACGTACAACCCGGAAGAAAAAAAAAAAAAGGATGGGAGCCCGTGATGCCCTTTTATGCACATCGTCTATCTATATCTATTGATATTTATATATAGATGTGTATATATATATATATATATATATATTTACAAGTTTTACAAATACAAGCAAAAATAATTGATTCATTTAATAGTAACAAATATACTGAATATTCAAATTCAAAACTAAGGTATTCACATCAGAATCAGAAATGGTTTATTTTTCAGGTATGTTTGCAGCACATACAAGAGAGTTTTACTCTGTGGTTGGTGCATGACAATAAACTCAGTGGAATGGTATGAAGACAAAAAAAGAAATAAAAATTTACAATACAACATGAAAGATGGCAACGGTGGCGCATGTAGGCTACATGCCAGTAGCTCCCATGAATTTCCCTACATTTTTGTCTTTATTTGTTGTTGTTTTTTGTGTTCATCAAGGATTCATTGTCATTATGCAACACAAGGACGCATAACTAAATTCAGTTGTGGCCCATTTGTAACACAAGACAAACACATGACAAATGAAACAAAAACAGTAGTATCTTCCTGTTGTGCATTTCTTTGAATTTGCATCACAAGGGATGTAAATAGCAGCAACAAAAACAATTCTCTGGACAGATAATATGGCTGACATCTTCACATTAAAAATCCAACACGTAATCATCATGACGTAAACACAGAGTCCGCCTCCTCTCGTCCCACCAGAGTCTTGTTCTCTGTCCTGCTGCTGCGAGATGGAAGCTAAGCTAACCCAGCTGTCTGGTCTTAACAGTATATTTTCAACCACTCAGCTTTTTTGGGGGTTGTGATTTTGTTTTTTTGTTTAATGACCCCATATTTTGTAGTGGATGTCGGCCATTAACATCAGACAAAAATGAATGCACTTCTTTACAAAATAGATTTACATTGTCACGTCTACTTTAAAACAGTGCTCACATATAGCCATGCTGATTATTGGTGTCTGTGATTGTTCCTGTCGTACATACAGGCCTTTAACAAATCTGGAAGTGATTTCACTGCAAGTCTTCAGGGACAAAAGATGTTGTAGGAGCCATCAGTTATGTCTGTGTATGATGTGTGTTTATATTGGGAGCCTACCTCAAGCTGACCACGGGTGGCAGTGTGGATTAGTGTGGCAGGTAATTTGTATATGGGGCACAGGTGTACCAGACGGGCTAATGATGGATGGGTGACAGGGAGATCACACTCGCAAGACACACCAGAGGGAGATAAGTCAGTCATATCATATCATCATGTGTAAACCGAGAACCTTATTAAACGGGAACCTCACCCAGAAGTTAAAGAGCCTGGAATCTCCTTATTGAAGCGAGTAAAAAAACATTGGAATTAGTCACTATAGTACATTAAGTACTTCTAAACTTCGTCTGAAGATAATCTGAATTACACACGTGAAGAGGACATCGCCTATGTTACTGTCTGTTTAGTGCAACTTTCCCACTTTTTGCTCAGCAAGATAACCCACCACACAATGGAACTGGAACACCTGATTTGTTTTTATTCAGATTGGTCTCCCGTTTGTGACGATGCTCCTCCTCCCATACACCAGGTGTCCCGTGTCGTTTGGTTGTTGCAGGTGTGGCTCTCCCCCTTAAAGGCCTTCTTCATTTGGCCGTCTCTCTCTCTCTGGGACAGGAGATCCTTTCTGCCATCGGCATGAAACTGTTCTTTAGGGTTCATATTTCTGTTATTGCTATTCACTGCTACACACACACACACACACATACATGCACGTCAGGACTGACCACTGATACCATTTGTATTGTTAAATTTATGTTTGTGTGAAAATAAAAATGCTTTTCTTAGCAGCCAGCTCGTTTGTCTCCCTGGTTTGTTGCAGCGTCTGAGCCGGGCTGTGACATATTACTTTAAAACCACTATGGACAAAAGGAACAACCTGCCACCAACAACTCATATGGACTTTAAAAAATGACTCAAGAAATATCACTTCTGTAACTGAGGCTATTGTTTTCACTCTTCAAGATGCGGTGGTTTACCTGTGCTGAAGTAGTTCCTGCTATAGAGACTAGATACCGATCTAAACAGGGTATGGATGATCCAGTCACACAAACGCTCTGTTAGCTCTGGAGCCTTGACTTTTCTGAGCGTTGACACACCCGTCGTTGTCATTGATCAGATCTGCAAATGCACAAAACGTGATTTAAAAAGCAACAGTCGACAAACCTGCTGGACTTCATTTCTGTACTGTTACCATGAGGTTTGTGATCCGTTGCACCCCTATTATATCATACCACTGATATGAATGGCATACCACTCTGATTCAACAGCATATAGGCTACCACTAATTTTAACTTTTAAACTTTCACCTGCCTTCAGGAAACCGTTCAGTATAGGTACCGATCCGGGGATCGGTACCTATACTGAACAAGTAGCATACCACTCCAGGTATAGGTACCTACCCCTGAACAACATACCACTCCCGTGTGTAGGAAGTCACTGCACACGGCCACCGTTCACAAAGAAAATGTTAAAGTTTGTAAAACCTTGTTTCTACGGATTAGGGGCCGTTTCACATGTGGCCTTTTTTTGGCGCCCTGAAATCCCTGATTGTTAACGTAGATCCTTTGAAGGCGAGCTCAAGAGAAAAAGCAACGCCGAGCGCCATCGCTCCCCAGCACCTATTTTTCAGGGCGCGACGGCTGGAATAACAGCCGGATGATATCATTTCCTTCTTCTGTAAATATCAGTGAAGAGTAAATATGTATAGAGAAGTTAATAATTGTAGTGCAGGACTATTCAGACTTTTATGATCTGTGCCTTGGACTTCTTTTCTGTCCAACAGTCACGACATTCAGTTGAAAGGTCAAATGGAAGATTCAAAAATGGAGCAGTGAAGCTGCTGGGAGGGATTTACGGTGCTGAAAATCCATTAATCTTTGATCTGACTTTGTTTAGTTTAGTCACTGAGGCCTACTGTTAACTTACTGCAACTTCATCCTCCCTGTCATCATATTGCACATGTTTCGGTTGCTTACTCTCACGCTCTCAGGCCAACCGCGGTCAAATTTTGTGTCTTAAGACCCGTGGTGACCGAGCTTTTGAGGCAGTAGCAGCAAAGCTATGAAATGCTCTGCCTTCGGTTTGCTGAGTCTGTGAATTTGTTTAAAATTCTCAAGACATATCTGTTTAGACTGGCGTTTGGGTAAAATTCATGCTCCAGGTCTGCTTTTAATCTACGTTTTTATTGTGTATTTTACTGTTTATTGTAAATTGTAGGCCCTTGTATGGTCATGTTGTGTTATTTGTGTTTTCTTCTTTGAAATACCGCTCCTGTTAAGCACTCTGTCTGTGAAAAGTGCCGTATAAATGAATTGTACTAACCTACTTACTCAGTAACGGCAGGCTTGACAGCAGAGCAAACCATCTCAAGTACTTTGGATGAAAAGGATGAAAGCGGCACGGCTGTTGTTTTTAAATGCAACATGTGACACCCCTCAAACAAACAACAAAGAAGTAGGAACACATAAAGGAAACACTTCATCCAGTTCATCACAAACATTCAACATCAACACATCTGGAGATACATGGTTTTACCTGGACAGGAAGGGGATGAAAAACTGTAGAAATGTGTGTAATAGTAAAAAGTACAATAACTACCTCTGAGTGTAGTACAGTCAAAAGTACAATATTTACTTCTGAGCTGTAGTGTAGTATAAAATACTATATTTACCTTGGCGAGGTACTGGAGGAGAAGTACTTACATTACAAAACTGGTTTGACTTAGTTAATACCTCCTCACCACTAAACACACACAGGAACAATTCTACAACTCTGCCAAAAAATAACAAAAAAAAGCTTCACAAACAACCTGCTGCTGAATCAGTACAACCACCCAGCCTCCTCTTCCAACACCCCAACACACACACAGCCAGGTGTTAGCTCAGGGGAGCCGTTTCTTAAAGCCTTTAAAGCATTACCGGCTTTACGTCAGCTTTGAGGGAAAAACAACACAGGAAAAATCGAGGGGTGGAGCAAACAAAGGTGTGGTTACAGGTAAAAGGAACCACGGTGCCACAGCGCCATGGTTATTTCAACAGCCCTGGAGCTGGCTGACAGCAGCAAGAAGCACAGTCTGTTACAGAGATGGCCTGATCTGGGATCAACCGCGTGGAGCTATAATTTTTTATGTGCTTTTGCAGTTTGTCGTGTCATGGATTTTTCAGTGTCACTTTTTTCCTGCTCCCCATTTCTAAAATAAGTACATAAATAAAAAGGACGACAATCAACATCTGGGGAGTGTCAACATGCTGGAGAGTGGCTGTGCTACAGGAGGGCAATGGTAAGTCAGCCTTAATCCTATCGGCTGAGAAGGCGCTGTGGTTGGTTAAAAAAACCCTTATGTCATTTATTAACAAGACCTTTAATCAGTTTGAGAACTGGAACATTTCATATGTAAAAGAGTTCATAAGAACCTGCGTCACAGTAAAACAATGTATAAGTACTTCTGTTAATTTACTCCCATTACCCAGACAGTTTACTTAAGTAAAAGTAGCAATACTGCAGAGGTGGAAGTAATATTCAGATCTTTTGCTTAAGAACAATTATTAATAAATCATATATACTCATCCAGCTCCGCTGTCACAAGGACAGATTCAGAAAAGCATTCCTGCCCACCTGCCCATTAGACTTTATAATAAAACACCTCGGGCCAGATCATCGTCCTTCACATGACTCCAACAACGCTACACAGTTGTTGCTTGTTGTTGGTGATCCTGGCTCTACTGTCCAGGTTGTTTAGTTTACTAGTTGTTCATTAGTTTACTAGTTGTTAATTTAATTAATACCACTCTATTCATGGTATATACTGTGCATTTCTATTTTTTATTCTATTTTATCTTATTTTTTATGAATCTATTCCTTCAAATTCAATATCTGCTCTGTTATTTTATTGTACTGTATATATGGTGTATTCCATACGTTATATTTTACTCTGTAAATTGCTGCTGCTACAAACTAATTTCCCCCTGGGGATGAATAAAGTTTCTATCTATCTATCTATCTATCTATCTATCTATCTATCTATCTATCTATCTATCTATCTATCTATCTACACACAATATCTTTCCATTCGGCACTTGTTTTAGAATCACTTCTTATACACTTTAAATATTTACTCTTGTATTTAATCTTTGTTGGTGTATTTTACTTTTTCTATTATAGTTGATTTTTTACTTTATTCACTTACCTCACTCGTGTTGCTATTGTGTTGTACTTTGCAATGTGTCAGTATTATTTCTTTTACGCTTAATACTTAACACTTGTTTATATTTTCATTGTAATGTTTTTTATGTTATTCTTCTGTTGTAACTTTAATGAAACTCTGGCACAAGTATTTCCTTCAGGATTAATAAAGTTCTTTCTTATCTTAATACTGCAGTGGTGGAAGGAGTACTCTGATCTTTAACTTAGTAAAAAGTAGTAATACTGCAGTGTCAGAAGAAGTACTCAGATATTTTACTAAAGTAAAAATAACAATACTGTAGTGTCAGAAGAAGTACTCAGATCTTTTATCGAAGTAAAAGTAGTAACACTGCAGTGTCAGAAGACATACTTGTATCTTTTACTTGAGTTAAAGTAGCAATACTGCAGTAGTGGAAGAAGTACTCAGATCTTTCATCGAAGTAAAAGTAGCAATACAACATCTGAAGAAGAAGCGTGGGGATAATGTGCAGCGGACTTTGAGACCATCACTGCCTGAGGTGACCAAACGCCACCAAACTGCCCCAGAGAGGAGAGGGAGGAGAGCTGAGATGGAAGCTAAGCTAACCCAGCTAGGACCTGAGGCTACTCCACTACCCAGCATGCTCCTGGCTGTCTGATGTCCGGTCGCAGAAAAATAAGATGGATGAAAGCGGCGGGAGGTCGGCGACTGTTGAGCCCACATCTGGATGGACAGTGTTTTGCTCCCGTTGAATTTTTAACGTGAAGATGTCGGCCATATTATCTGCCCTGAGAAACGCTTTTGTTTCTGCTATTTACATTCATTATGATGCAAATTCAAAGAAATGCACAACAGGAATGTACCACTGCTTTTGTTTTGTTTGTCATGTGTTTGTGTGTTACAAATGGGCTACAACTGGATTTCATTTAGCATCCCTATGTTGTATAACGACAATAAATGATCATTGAATCCTTAAATGTGGTGGCACAAAAAGTACAATCAAATATGTATACTTGAGTAAATGTACTACTTTCCCCCGCTGCCTGTCTCACTGTCTCCTCTCTGCTCTCAGCCAGTGGATGGCGAAAGCTGGGAAAGTGATGAGAAGCAAGAGACACTGGAAGTACATCGTCCTCATCCTGGTGTTGACAGTGGTTTTCTTTGCCTACAACACAAGCATCAAGGACATTGTGTCCTGGGACTCAACAAAGTGGTGGTTTGCAGCGAATAGCCAGAGACAAAATGTTGTCTCTCCCAACTCGAGTGGTTCCAGCACCGGCACACCTGGATCTGAACCAACTGGGTTTGTAACAGAGATCATCCCTGTTGCACTTCGTCAAACTGACGCTTCTGTGCTGACTCAGCAGACGACTCCAAGCAGAGCTGAGCCGCCAACGCCGAGGCCTTATAAATCTCCGGGCCTCTACCTGGTGGAATACCCCTCTGAGTACCACTTCATCATAAATGAGCCAAAGACGTGTGAGCAGCAGAAGTCTTACCTGGTTCTGGTGGTTCCCGTGGCGCCCAACAACAGGGCCCATCGCGACACCATCCGTAGCACCTGGGGCGGTGAGGGCGCGGCGCTGGGCAAAGTGGTGACGCTGTTCTTCCTGCTGGGGCTGCACAGCGGCGAGGGGGCGCCGCAGCTCCAGGAGCAGCTGCTGCAGGAGAGCCGGGAGCACCACGACCTGATCCAAAGCGACTTCCTGGACTGCTACAAGAACCTCACCATCAAGACCATGGTGATGCTGGAGTGGCTGGACTTGCACTGCTCTGGCGCCTCGTACGCCATGAAGATCGATTCGGACATGTTTCTGAACGTGCCCAAGCTCATCGACATGTTGGTGAACGCTCCGAAGACAAACTACATGACGGGACTTGTGGCGAGGGGAGCCATGGTCCTGAGGGACCGGACAAATAAGTGGTTCCTCCCTGTGGAGGTTTACCCTTCGGCATATTACCCTCGTTATGCTTTGGGCCTGGGCTACGTTTTATCTCTTGACCTCCCTAAAAAGCTTGTAGAGGCATCCAGACATGTTAAAGCTGTTTACATTGAAGACGTGTATTTGGGGTTGTGTATGAGTCACATGGGCATCCCTCCCACCGACCCCCCGAACGGAAATTATTTTCAAGTGTTTCCAAGGACATACAGTCGCTGTGCTTACTCTCAGCTGATAGCCACGACTACACATCCACACGATGATCGCGTGAGCATTTGGAAGGACTTCAAAAGACCGGGTCAGTATTGCTGATCCGCAAACATAACGACGGCTAAAGAAGGACTTAATATATTGATTATTGATTCATAGTTATATAAACTACGATAAAAAAGTTGAAATCAGCTAGGCCACCACAGAATGAGTGCTAACGTTAGCTTAACACAAACCACGAATTGCACTCTACCAATTACAGAGCTGCAAGGATGGCGTCGTTTTGTGGGCCAACCCCCAGAAGTTAGCATCGCACAGGAGTTTTCTACTCGAGTGTTGGATCAATGCAGAAAATAAAATCTCTGTGACAAACAACTGACAAGTTTTGTTCATCAAGGTAATCTCCAGACATGAACACCACTTATATGATTTTAGAAGCGTGAACTCAATCATCAGAAGTAACAGGCTAACGTTAGCATAAAGCAACTCCACCGCGGTCACGTGACTCCACGTCTCCGCCAGCTAAAGGAGGACTAGTGTTCTCGTGAGGACGTCTAGTCGTCTCATTTATACTCTTTTTAAGTCACGCAAAAGATTCTGAATTCACCAGCGGGGCATTTACTGACCTATTTTATATCAGAGAACTAAACGTTACATTTCTTCCACTTTTGTCAAAGACAGACTTTATTTCAGCCATCTAACAAAATCATATGAAAAAAACACACAAAACAAAAACACCCTGAGAGACGAGTAAACCAGACGAGTGAACCAGTGCTGCAGGTTTAGAGAGCCTGCAGCACTCTAAAGCTACAGTTTGAATGAATGAAAACAACTTACCCAAAGTTTCAAGCACTGCACCAATTCACCTCAGGCCTGCTGTTTTCTGTTTAGATCATGGTAACTAGTTACTGAAGTCAAATGGCTTCAGGTAGCCATGCTTTTAGCCTAGAAAGTCCTCTGTACAAATAGATGTTGTGTAGTTTTGTACATGGAGAACAAACAATGTACAACGGGTTCAACCAGTCTGACAACTGAAGGAGACAAAGAAAACATGAAGAAACATATAGAGTAGTCCTCTCACACCTATGACTGCATACAATCAAGCTGTAGAGGGAGATTACTGACTTTATGATTCAATAAAAAATATCAGATTACAAAGGGACTGTTGCTCAGTATATCGAAACCAAATCCAGCCAACAATTGCAATGTATTATTCATTAATCGCCAAGGCAAGGCAAGGCAAGGCAAGTTTATTTGTATAGCACGTTTCAACAACAAGGTAATTCAAAGTGCTTCACGTAAAACCATTAAAAGCATCAAAACATAAGGCAAAAGAAAAGGAGATTTAAAAACAAGAAATAGAGTAGTAAAATGCAGAAATGCATGAAATTGATTAATATCCTTGAATCTGGTTCAATTAAAGGCAGCAGCAAACAGAAAAGTCTTCGATGTTGATTTAAAGTAGCTGAGGGTCTCACCAAACAACAGAGTGCAGCTAACAAAGACAGTATTTAAAAAAATACGTGCTTTCCTCAAAGGCAAATCTTATGATTTAAGAGTGAACATGTGGCACTTCTAGTAGGAGTTTCTCCACCCCGAGGTCTGATCGTTTTCTGGAGTTGGGAACATGTTGTTGTTTTCCCCCTCTGTCAAGAGTGTGTTGTTT
This sequence comes from Lycodopsis pacificus, assembly GCA_028022725.1. Classification (NCBI taxonomy): domain Eukaryota; kingdom Metazoa; phylum Chordata; class Actinopteri; order Perciformes; family Zoarcidae; genus Lycodopsis; species Lycodopsis pacificus. Next base: position 29,747,458 of record CM051690.1, on the reverse strand, counting down.
CAATCAAGGTATCATGTCATCGGTCAACACCTGGCATTGTATTGTATTGGTTTGGTATCATCCAAGAGCAAAGGAGGAATCTGAGAGCAGACGTTTTCACGAGCACAAATAAGCAGCTTAAGGTGTGAAGAGAAGGGCTGAAGCTGAAGCTCAGGAAATCTGTACAAGCAAAGATACATCTGAGCGCAAGCATGCAGTTATGAGCAGAAGCAGAGCAAATCCAAGTTGCAGTAGGATGACAGGGTTTTGTGGGAGAACATTACACCCTCTTGAATGAAGACAGGGAAATAAGATCCATACAAATGGGTCACGCCAGACCACAAAAGGGTTTGGTTAGGCTTGGGTTACTGCGCCGCCGCCTCCGCCCTCACCTGCAGGGTGAACGCATGAAGGACGAGGAAGTCCCAAAGAAAAAGGCTTCAGAGGACGTTTATACAACAAGAGATTAAGAAGGGGATATATTTATTAAACCTGATACAAACACTTTCACCACAACAAGAGACACTGCGGGATTCATGTATCAGGTTTTTATTTTTGTTTAAATCCCCAAAACTGGTGTTTTTTCTAGTCAGAAAACATGCTCCTGTTTTTCTACATGAGACGTGTTGAGACACGTCACAACATTCAGAGTAGACGGGCATCACCGCTCCGCACGGGAGGAACTATTCAGTCCCGAACGATGTTATCTGACTGTAGTGGGCCTAAGCTGCTGGAGACGGGAGAGAAGGACGTCTTCTTTCAGACTAGTGGAGAGAAAACATCCAAAATACACATTCAGGTGTTTATTTCACTACTTTGTCTGTTTACGTCTGTCGATTTCTCCTAAATTCACCAAAAGTTACCATTAGATAATGCCTCATTTGCATATTTAAACATATTCAAATTCATGGTGATATCTATGAGGTCATGTTTTGACCCTATTCACCTGTAGAGTCTCTTAATGTGAGTGATGAAGTGGTGAATATTCATCTGTAGAGTCTCTTAATGTGAGTGATGAAGTGGTGAATATTCACCTGTAGAGTCTCTAAATGTGGTGATGAAGTGGTGAATATTCACCTGTAGAGTCTCTTAATGTGAGTGATGAAGTGGTGAAGTTTCATGGTGATATCTATGAGTTCATGTTGTGACTCTATTCACCTGTAGTCTTCTTAATGTGAGTGATGAAGTGGTGAATATTCACCTGTAGAGTCTCTTAATGTGAGTGATGAAGTGGTGAATATTCACCTGTAGAGTCTCTTAATGTGAGTGATGAAGTGGTGAATATTCACCTGTAGAGTCTCTTAATGTGAGTGATGAAGTGGTGAATATTCACCTGTGGAGTCTTCTTAATGTGAGTGATGAAGTGGTGAATATTCACCTGTAGAGTCTCTTAATGTGAGTGATGAAGTGGTGAATATTCACCTGTAGAGTCTCTTAATGTGAGTGATGAAGTGGTGAATATTCACCTGTAGAGTCTCTGAATGTGAGTGATGAAGTGGTGAATATTCACCTGTAGAGTCTTCTTAATGTGAGTGATGAAGTGGTGAATATTCACCTGTAGAGTCTCTTAATGTGAGTGATGAAGTGGTGAATATTCACCTGTAGAGTCTCTTAATGTGAGTGATGAAGTGGTGAATATTCACCTGTAGAGTCTCTTAATGTGAGTGATGAAGTGGTGAATATTCACCTGTAGAGTCTTCTTCATGTGAGTGATGAAGTGGTGAATATTCACCTGTAGAGTCTCTTAATGTGAGTGATGAAGTGGTGAATATTCACCTGTAGAGTCTTCTTCATGTGAGTGATGAAGTGGTGAATATTCACCTGTAGAGTCTCTTAATGTGAGTGATGAAGTGGTGAATATTCACCTGTAGAGTCTCTTAATGTGAGTGATGAAGTGGTGAATATTCACCTGTAGAGTCTCTTAATGTGAGTGATGAAGTGGTGAATATTCACCTGTAGAGTCTCTGAATGTCTGTAATGTAACTGAACGTCTCTTTAAGACGTTTCCTCTCAATGACTTTGTTCTCAGACTCTGATGATAAATCTCCACTTCAGCAGCTCTTACATTCACCAAACTTCACTCGTTCATTCCTCTCTGTGTGCTGAAGGTTCACTCATCACTCACACACTCATTTATACTACATTTTCTAAAGGTGTTGGTACAAGGTTTACGTAAACAAGGAGATAAAACAAGGAGAAAATACATTTCATTTTGTATGGCTGTTGACAGTATTTTCTGATATAAAGAAATTCCACTCTGTAAAAACTTTTGACTCTAAAATGTTAATAAAGTGAAACAAGAATTTTAAACCTGGCTCTTTATACAATGTTCCCATTTATGTCCTGGGAATGTATGCAAATTAGCAGACGTGGTAAGATAACTTTCTGTTTGAATACAATATATTTATTTTATCATTACCTAATGGTTGAATTGATGGGTGAAATAATCACGACTCGTGCATTATGCATATCTAAACATGTGTTTTGCTGCGTAAATATAAAGTGTTACCCTTTATTTGTGTGTATTTTCAGTGTAAAAGCACTGTTGTCGCTTCCATCGTGTCTGAAACCCTCCACAGGTTGCCTCTGTTACTCATCTCATAATTTTGTTGTATAATTTTTTTGTGTTTTTACTACTTTCATTACGCTTCATTATAAGGTTCAGTGGTTTAATGACTTTATATTTCTTTTTGTGTCTAAAGTCTTAAGACACAAACAGTTTAAACTTTAATCGTGACAGATGGACACAGATAAAGATAAAGCACTTTATTGCTAAAATGAAGACAGAAACCTTTGTCATCTGACACACTAATTATGTTGTACAACATAATATGGAACAAAGAAATCAGTATGTATTAAACTCCACTCAGGTGAAACGTGACGATGTAACAGAGAGGAACAGGCTGTAAGGGAAACTTTATTAAACCCATATATTGTTTTTGACATCCTGTTGTCATGCAGAGACACCTGGTGGACATTCTGCACAATGCAACTGAATAATGTGACAAAACTGACTTGATGGCCTCGCAGTGGTTTGTACGTTTAGTTGCTAATGTCTGTGGAATAAATATATTACAAATAAATAACTGAGAGAATGTATTGTTTGTATTGTTTATATGCAATGATGTGTTAATTTTACTTACACAGGCCAGTAGTGGAAAGTACCCAAGTACTTTACTGGAGTGTTTCCACTTTATACTTCTACTCCACTACATCTCCAGGGTACATATTGTACTTTTACCCATTTAGTTGATGACTTTAGTTACTTTGCAGATTCAATACAAAATAACAAATAAATCATGATTTATTATTATTGCACTTTGGTGATACTGGAGGGGGGGGCGTTCACAAAAATAAAATAAGCCCTACCACCACCTGCAACATTAATGTAAAGTGATGTAGGCCTACACATAGATGCATCAATAATTATAATCCAGTAATATTAAAATATTGTGCTGAAACGAGCAACTCTGCATAATGAGTCGTATTTCTGCACTGCAGCCTACTAAAGTACTAAAGTACCTAAAGTATAAGATCTGAGTACCAATCCTTAACCATCCCGGTGTCACATTATGAACAACGTGTAATGGGTTAGTGTCAATGTGCACTCTTACGCGGAGTCATGAATCCGTAAAATCTAAACACACTAACATGAAACATATATATCTTTTTCTCACTTTCCAAGGATTTCATTGTCGCCAATGTCCACCGTGAATACACGTCCATACGTCCGCTTAGAAATCACAGAAACAGAGACGTCTAGAACTCCAGACGTTGCCTGAGAATCCTCAAGTTTTCTTCAGTATCAAATTAATACGGTGATAGTTGTATGTGCATATATGGGGACATTGGATGGAAGTGCTAATAGCCAATTTTCGGCATACTTTTGGTGCTTAATTGTCAAAATATAAACAAATATTGGCTAAATTAATAAGGGATCAAGTTGTAGCCCACAGCTGAGCCCGCTACTTCCTTCATGGCAATACTTTCTTCTTTACAGCCCACAAAGCGGCAAAATGATCGGAGATAGTTCCAAAATGTATGCCCACGATTATCTCTAAATAATAGAAGAAAGAATAATCCAACACCAAATGTATTAGTTACAACTCTCTTTATGTACCTTAGAGCAACGTTCTTCAGGCCAAGGACCCCCAATGGAGCAGGGACCCCCGACTATATGTATTGTATAAAATTGTGTTTTATATTAAACTGGGCCTAGTACCATGTATAAACATACCTCTTTATTGTGCATTCACGAAGCTATTCAAATAATACACAGGTTCATATATTCATGTTTTTATTTTAAACATGTGGAAGTAGTAGGGTGGCCGTGCCACTGCCATTCATAAACATACCTGTTATCTTGCATACAATACTGAACTATTAAAATAATGGACAGAAAAAAAAGAAGAAAATAAATCAACCAGAAATTTCACGGACCCCCTGCAGTACCTCCACGGACCCCCTAGGGGTCGCGGGCCCCCTGTTGAAGACCTCTGCCTTTTAGAGTATTAGTGAAATTATCTATGTGACATATGTTTACGTGAAAGGTAATGAAATGAAATTGTCTGGCTGTGATTCCGATGCAAATGAGGAGAAACAAGACAAATGACACAAAGAAACCCTTTTCATGTTTCAGACGAGACGAGCAGCAGCACGGGTGTCTATGAGGCTTGTTTGTGCTTTCACAATTTATAAAAGACTAAATAACAAACCTAAATCCAACTTCACTGGGCCGGGGAAGAGGGATCTTATTGGCTGATTCCCTACTGAATACATCACGAAATGTCTTTAAGTGTAAGACAATTAACTAATAACTCTGAACAAGTAGATTAACGGTCACATTTTATCCTCCAGAAGTGTTTTACACATTTAATCCAGCAGAGGCCGACATTTACAGTTTTAAAACAAAGGCAATTTAATTCACCGGCCACTTCACAGTGATCAAATATACATCACTTTTGATCACAATAGAAAAATAAAATAAAATAAATATATACTTTTTAAAAAATACGGTAGTATAAAAAATAATTTGAAAATCCTCCCAACAAAGAAAAAAACATAAAACTGTAATAAATAACTGTAACTGATGACACCTTTATATATCACGTAACATATTAATTCAACCGCAAGCTACAAGACGGATTATTTTGCTCGGTGGTTTCTTTGATAATGTTGTGTACTTGGGCACAGCACACGTGCAGCCCACAGGGACTTTGATCACATATTTGCTGACCGCGAATTTGTTTGGGTCTCGCGGGCACGGAGTCTTCCTCATGACCATCTGCGAAGCAAACACGGGCACAGAGTTGTAGCGCATGTCTTCACGCTGGTTGATGATGCAGCCGTCACAAAGACACTCGGCAAAGGGGACCTCGTAAGGAATCCTGTTGTCTTCTTTGTTTAGGCTGATAGGAGACAATCACACAAAACAGACATCAACAGTCGGATTTATTTATGCTGGCATTTGTTCTGTATTGTGAATTGTTTACTATTCTCATTTCAAGCCAAGTGTCCTTTATGCGATTGTGAAGTCAGAGCTGAACCCAGGAAAAGACTATTTAAAGGACAGGTTCAACGTCGGGCTGCACAATACATCATTTATTTTAATCAACATCACAACATCAACAAAGACTGCATTCTTGCACTGAGGGAGTATCGGTAAAGCTGCACTTTAAAACGAAACTATCGTTCTTTTTTTAACTCTGTGCCTTTTGTTTTCAGTTGTGTGTCTTAAATTTCTCCAATAAAGGAAATTAGAAATAATATGCTTTCATTTTTTTGTATTTTAGCAGAATTCCTCAGTATACTTATTCCAGCTCTGCAGTATTGTTACGCATAGTTCAGTAAATATGAGTATTTATTCCAGCTCTGCAGTATTGTTACTCAGTAAATATCTGAGTACTTCTTCCAACTCTGCAGTATTGTTACTCATAGTTCAGTAAATATCTGAGTACTTATTCCTCCCGTGTTGATGATTACTGCTCAATAATGATAACAGTGAGCGTCTTTGTCCCTCCGCGGTGCCCGTAGCTGCATGTTGTCACTTACCTGTACCTCCACGGGGACAGGGCGCGGTTGCTCAGGTCTCCGCGCATTTCTGCGACCGTCTGCGCGCACGTCCGCGTGTCCTGCGTGTTTTGGAAAAACCTCAGTCTGCCCCAGTATCTCCGCTGAAACCTGTCCACAGTGTTATTCACCTGTTCCACGCCGACGCACCTGGACCTCCCGGCAGCAGCAGCAGCAGGAGAAGAAAGTTGGTCGTTGAAGATCAGCAGCAAGATCTATAAACATTTAAAAACACAAATATGTGTAAACACTCACAGCTCAAAGTATGAACTGCAACAGTGTCTCTGAAGTAAAGTGCGCTCCCTCTGGTTCACAGTCGGAATTACCATTTGCAGACTGACAAGTCGCGTCATCATGAACCTGAAGATGTTTGACTGAGCCCGCTCCATTGGACGCAGTATTTATACACTACCTGGCGGCTGGTGGAAAATGTTCTAGGTAGGGCCATCCTATCAATTTCAGCAAACATCCCAGTATGATTTCATGCAAACAAATTATCAAACACGCATTACTACTTTGCAGTTAAATATTTAACATTTATTCCAACACGAAAAAAGCAGTAAATAACACTTATATGATATAATATAATATAACATGTTTATTTATTGAGATGCCCCTATGGACCTTGTTATAGGAGGTAAAGATCAGGAGAAGTAAACATGAAGTGTAATTATGAATACTGATGTTAAATTCAGCTATGATGAGTTTTCACTGTTAATTTACCATCTCAATTAAATGTTGATGCCTCCATGACCAAGTTAAGCAGATGAGACTGAGGACAGAATAAAATATGTTCACTTTGCCTAATATGTAGCTTGACAGAGTTCTCATGTGTGTCCTGGTGTTCTCATGTTTCCTTACCTCCTCATCACCTCACTCCCAACTGTCCGTGCTGGATCTGTCCCCGTTGTTTAAAAAAGCTAAATAAGTTATTAGCATGACATCATCCAGGCTGATCAGGCTGATCTGATATCAGCTCTTTGGCTGCAGAATCTCCGCCAAAGTTCTCCTCTGAAACGGGTCTTGGAGGAGGAGTGCTCGCGCTGGCGCTCGCTCGTAGAGACTTCTCCTGACGAGAACGCGCAGCTAGGGGGGCAAAATATTTTTGGCACAACACTGAATCTATTTGAGGGCGCTGATTGGCTAAATTGTATGTCACTCATTTATATCTTCAATCAGCAATTGGCTAAACTGCTTCATAGACCCGCCTCTTTTGGGCAAAAACGATTTTGCCCCCCTAGATGCGCGTTCTCAGACGTGTCGTGCACACAGGCGGAGAGGACGAGCAGGAAAAGCATATATTTTGCGCAGATATCACATTTTACACATATACTGGGTACATTCCACAGTTCAAAAACACAAATATTGACAATTTGTATAATTTATTATTATTATAATTTTTTATTTTTTTTGTGTGGCTCAAGGTGGGGCCATGCTCCATTGCCCTCTATTGACCAGCCGGCACTGCGTACCTATATATGAAGGCTGCTGTGGTTTGAATGGGAGAATCCTTTTAAATCGGAGTATTTCCTTTTACTGAATCCCTGCCTCAAAGAAAGAGAAACATCAGATCAGCATCATGACCCGCCCCTCCGCACTGGGCGGTGTCTTTCATCTTTGAGCTCTGATTTTAATGATTGCAATAAGTCAGTTTGTTCCTCTGTAAATGCCGCATTGTGCATATGAAATATATAAATGGAACATTATTTATTGTTTTCATTTAATTTATTAGGCAAGGTCAGCTTCTTTATAACACAGCGAAAGAAATGCATAAACAACACAATTAAATCAATTAAGATTTTAAGAATTAACTCAAATTAAATTAAAATACATATAGACTAAAAGTATTAATAAGCTGCCCCAAATGCAATAAAGGAAATAAAGATACCGTAAAGAAACCAATTATTTATTCATAATATTTATTAATGTTCTTGACTTCAACAAAACCTTGAAAGTCCCAGTGAAACAGATGTTAATGTGAGACAATACAGGCAAAACATTGTGTTTCATTTACTGATCCATTCTGAGATTTTGTGATCCATAATAGTCTTCTGTCAGACTAGTGGAAGGAAAAAAACTTCTGTAGATATCTTCTAAATTCGCCAAAAGTTACCATTACATACTGCCTCATTTGCATATTTACAGAAGATGATTTACACAACATTTTTCTTACGACCAATAAACACATTTATTCTCACTAACATATCTTTACTTTAAAGGTGCAGCATGTAGGATTTGGCATCATCTAGTGGTCAGGTTGAAGATTACAATCAACTGAAACTTCTCCCGTGTGCTAAGCTTGTAGGAGATCTACGGTGGCTGAGGTGAAAAGGCGACTGTCCCTTTCTAGAGCTAGTGTTTGGTTTGTCCATTCTGGGCTTCTGTAGAAACATGGCGGCCGGCTCTGTGAATACAACCTGCCCCGTATGTAGATGTAAACATCTCATTATACCATAAAAAACACACAATGATTGTCCGATGACGACATACAATTATGTATTACTTATGAGTTCCACCTTTACCAGCTGTAAAGTATTTCTAAATACATATATTCATACACACACTCTCCGGGAGTATGTATTGTTAAAACACGTTATGCCAACAATCCCAAAAAGCCCATGAAATAAGGGATATTAATCCCACATTAGTCATTATGCATCACCTTTAATTATTATTATAATAATACAAATTAAATTAATGACATGTAAACATGTACTACCCTTGTGTAATATCAAATGGGTTCAGTTTGTAAATTATCTATTTCATTAGTTTTGGTGGTATTTTTATAACTGTGTTCTTCCACTGCTGCTGCTGCTTTTATTTTTATCTATATTTAATTATCTAGTGTATTTAAACATGCTGACTCGAATGCAACTCCAATGCAAAACATGCAACATTCCCCCACTAATAAGACATCCAGTAGTTACAGTTTAGGGCAGAGATCCAGGGGAAGAGAAAACATAAAACCCGGTGGACTTTGATTCAGGGGAAGAACAGCTCCCGCATGCGTGACGACACATTTCCTCTGTGTAGAGTTGACTTCAACGTCTCCTCCCCCTCTGAACCTGGCAGATATAAATGTTCTGCAACCTGTATTTAGACACACAGAGAGCAGCTCTGTCACACACGGGCTCCTTCATTTCCTCGAGTTTCGATCAAACTTCTGAATATCACTAAAGTCAAAAACAACCACAGAGCACAAAGAATATCAATTGAAGTTGCATGTGTTTTCATTATACAACATTTACAATGAATATGTCATCAGTGAACACATAGACTTGCTGACTCTGCTTCTTTCAATCACACCACCTGCTGACATGGCTATTTCGAGAGAAAAAGGAATCTTCTAGCACCTTCACATCAGGAAGCCTGTCAGGTAAATGTTGCTTGTTAGAGGGGTTTTCCACAGTTACATCATCTTGTACTGTAGGTCAAACTTATTCTACGGCTGCCATCAGGAGTGACTCAGCATCTGAGAGTCTTTGTCTAACTAGAAATATTGCACATTATGTTTTAGATGCGCTAAAAACATTTAAATTCCGACTATGATTTATGTTTACACAACCTGACTTGACTAAAACAGCTGTCTGACATGCTTTGCGTAATTAAATAATACTGTATATACAGTCCAGACGGTGGCAAAATAATTTCAAAATGCGCCTTTCTGCAAACCACGGATACGTTGAATGAGGAGGTTTTTGCCTTCGGTCGGAACAAGTGAAGTAGTACAACGAGCAACCGTTATTGAACGTTACGTTGCATGAGTATAACCAGGTAGAGAGTCCACCAAGATTACGTTGTTGCGTTACGTTGTTGCGTTACGTTGTTGCGTTACGTTGTTGCGTTACGTTGTTGCGTTACGTTGTTGCGTTACGTTGTTGCGTTGTTGCGTTGCGTTGTTGCGTTGTTGCGTTGTTGCGTTGCATTGTTGCGTTGTTGTGATGTTATGTTATTACATTATATTAGTACATGAACACAATTCATGATCCTTTTCTAACCTTAACCAAGTAATTTTGTTGTCTAAACCTGACCAATCGTTTCACAACAATAACCACGTGGCACTGTATGTTTTTGCAAGCATGATACGAGGCTGATATGAAACATATTCATGAAACTTATTTGAACAGCCTGTTGTCATACAGTGTTTGTAGCTATACCTACGAAAAATAATTAGCTGTAATTCGTAGGTATCCCACGAAATTATTTAGTATGTAATCCACGTAATTATGAACTAAGTATAAAGACCGCAAAAACCCACACAAGGCCAAACAAGCACAGACCTTTCCTCCAGGAGACCGTTGTTAGTGCAGCGTGTGGAAAAAGAAGTCAACATTGATTTTGTCCCTTAATACCACTTTTGTAGTTATTTTAACACAAACCACGATTTTTACCTCACCAAACCTAACCAAGTTGTTTTGTTGTCTAAACCTAACCAAGTTGTTTTGTTGTCTAAACCTAACCAAGTTGTTTTGTTGTCTAAACCTAATCAAGTTGTTTTGTTGTCTAACCCTAATCAAGTTGTTTTGTTGTCTAAACCTAACGAAGTTGTTTTGTTGTCTAACCCTAACCAAGTTGTTTTGTTGTCTAAACCTAACGAAGTTGTTTTGTTGTCTAACCCTAACCAAGTTGTTTTGTTGTCTAAACCTAACCAAGTTGTTTTGTTGTCTAACCCTAACCAAGTTGTTTTGTTGTCTAACCCTAATCAAGTTGTTTTGTTGTCTAACCCTAACCAAGTTGTTTTGTTGTCTAAACCTAATCAAGTTGTTTTGTTGTCTAACCCTAACCAAGTTGTTTTGTTGGCTAAACCTAACCAAGTTGTTTTGTTGTCTAACCCTAACCAAGTTGTTTTGTTGTCTAACCCTAATCAAGTTGTTTTGTTGTCTAACCCTAACCAAGTTGTTTTGTTGTCTAAACCTAATCAAGTTGTTTTGTTGTCTAACCCTAACCAAGTTGTTTTGTTGGCTAACCCTAACCAAGTTGTTTTGTTGTCTAAACCTAACGAAGTTGTTTTGTTGTCTAACCCTAACCAAGTTGTTTTGTTGGCTAAACCTAACCAAGTTGTTTTGTTGGCTAAACCTAACCAAGTTGTTTTGTTGTCTAACCCTAACCAAGTTGTTTTGTTGTCTAACCTTAACCAAGTTGTTTTGTTGTCTTTTGTTGTGTTTTGTTTGATCAATTTACACCATCTTTTGCTGTTCTGTAGATTTGAGCATAACATACACACCCAAAGCTGATCTAATGCATTTTGTTGAAACATGCATATCTTAAATCTAGATTTGTAGCACTGATACAAGCTGTTGCAACACAAGTCAAACAGACTGAGGTAACTTCTGGAGGCTCACAGGACTTTTTTCATATATCAAGACTCTTGAGTACTTTCCAGTGATAAGGCTCTCCAACGTGCCAACGTCTTCCCGCCCATTTCGTCAGCAGTGGGAGTGCTGTGTAATTCATAGCCACGTGCGCCAAAGAAATAGTGGGCGACATTTCACCTCTACCTCTGGGTCCACACAATCTAAATGTACAGTCATCAGTTATATACATAAAAAAAGCCAAACAAAAATAAGCAAAACCAGATTTTTTAAATTTGGAGAGCCGATCAAAGTAACACTGCTGTCTTATTATCTTCTTGTGTGGCGTCAGGATGTAGTTTACCTTCTTGCATTTACTAACAGGGTCTGTGTGTGTTCTGATAGTGTTTCTTGGCTTGGGTCTGCTGTGGCAGAGACGAGGGAATGACTCCAGTCACAGCAGGCTGGTGGAGCGCTGGATCCAACCATTGAATGTATATGAGAAGTGGTTTGTCAATCACGAGGTAGCCCCGCCCTAAAGCTTCCCCTGCTTTACGGTCTATTTGATTCTGAATTGCTGCAGAGACATGTTGATAAATGTTTTCAAGTTACAAATCATTTTTTGAACTACTTTTTCTATGATCGAAAATGAACCTTTAAACTCTTAACTACACAGATCAATGAGATTTTACTGCATTATTTTTGTATTTTTACGAGAATTATTATATAATATATATATTATTATATAGTTTTTCTAACCAGAAAATACAGAGGAGTTGAGGGCCAGTAAGAGGACAACGTTTAGTAGACTTTTTAATGAATGAATCGAGCTGAACGATATTAAAGTGAGTGTATGTGAAGTGTCCACCGGGTAATCCTCACTACCTGGGTGGCGATCGAGCTCACATAACAGACATTCCTCAGTGTCACACGCTTTAGTGACATCAGTGGGGTGATGCAACTTCAGTGCAATCTCCTCCTCCTCGGTATAAATGTGTGTCGCCTGTATTTAGACCCACAGGTTGAGCTCGGTAACGGAGGTCAAAGAGCTCTTTTGACTGAACCTCAGGCCGTGCTTGTAGTGAACCAGCTGCATGTGTAACACCTACAGTATTAGACGGACCAAGGGTTGTCTGTGCTAAACCCAGAGGTGGAATGTAACCATGTACATTTACTCAAGGTCTGTAATAAGTGCAAAATTCAAGGTTTTTGTACTTTACTTGAGTATTTTCGTTTTACCCCAAACACCTCAGACATTCTTCCTCAACCCAACTTTTTTTGCTTTCAGTGTTTTTGTTTTGTAAACAATGTAAAGTGCCTTATCTTTTTAAAGCGCTATACAAATAACATTTGTTATTATATGAAGAATGTAGTGTTTCTTTGTGTTGAGAGAATTCTCCTATTTTTAAGCTAAATGATCTTAATATGATGCACTGCTGTAGATTCAACTAGCCAACAGTATATATACAACACAATATAAAAAAACTACAATATAATATATATTATTCTGAAATGAGCCTTCTGCATAATGAGTACTTTAAAGTTACTGTGAGGAGCTTTTAACTGGTCCTGAACCCGTCTCAGTTTAGTCCTGATCCTCTATGTGACCTCCATCAGTAAAGAAACCGTCAGAGAGAAGATGGTCTGTTTCTATAGAGTTGTTCTTGATGCTCGTCATCGGAGCCACCGGGTCGGATTCTGGTGAAACCAGATGACATCATGCAGGTTCACCAGAACCTCCTTCAGCTCAGACTCCAGCAGAGACCGGTCCACCATGGACAGACCCAGATCCTCCAGCAGATCCTCCAGCAGAGACTCCTCCTCCTCCTCCTCCTCCTCCTCCTCCTCCTCCTCCTCCTCCTCCTCCTCCTCCTCCTCCTCCTCCTCCTCCTCCTCCTCCTCCTCCTCCTCCTCCTCCTCCTCCTCCTCCTCCTCCTCCTCAGACGGACTCTAATCCTTTTGGGTGAACTATTCCTTTACCTTTCTGAAATAGTTTGACCCTCTGCGACCTTAAAGCTGCGTTTTTTCCTGCAACAGGTGACAGAGATTCTGAGAACCCCCCCCGACTGTGATGCCGGCACAGTTTTCACTTTGAATAAAAGATAATGATGTTGGAGGGAAATAATGAGATCCAGTTACACGACAGGATCAGACTTTCTGCTGTGCTCTCTCAGCGTGTCTCTCTCTCCGGATTACCAGCGGGGCGCACTGAAAAACAAAACTGTCACAACCGAGGTGCATGAGCTGGAAACAGGCAGGAAGGAAACACCGGCGATCAGTCCCTGCAGGACGACCAGGAAAACAGTTTTCTCTGCACATAATCAGGTCAGAGTGCACCTGTTTGTGTCCTTGTGCAGGTGACGACAGGAAGCAATAGTCAAAAGCCATAAGACAATAATGCAAGAGTTTACAGCCACGCTAGCAGCTGCGCTAAATGCTTTGAGCTAAATGCTTTGAGCTAAATGCTAACTTTGGCATGCTAACATGCTAATAAGATGAGATAAGATTAACCCTTTAATCATCCCCAGGAAGGACATAAATAGGTACAGTTAAATAAATAAAAGTAAAACACAAAGTATTAGAAGTATATTAAATATAAACTTTGTAGATTAATTAAACTCAACATTATATGGCAAGCAGTACCCACAGTACACCAAGTTGTACATTAACTAATACTGCAGTACTTCACAGTACAGTGAAGTGACAGAGGTCTGATTAGTCAGGAAAGTGTATGTGAAGAGTATTATGATATCATGTACAATAAAAGAATAATGTGTAATTATACATCGTGTTCGTCGTGTGTTATTGATGAAATAGTAATACAACTGTATTAAATCTGGTTCTCTGACTCTCTCTGAACAAACCAAACTCTGGGCAAGTTTTGTTTCGTTTTTGAGAAAATATCTGTTGAACAAATGTAGATTTCGTTTATCTAAGTATAACAAATACTCAGAATTTTGCTCGCAATACTACCTTTCCCTTTAAGGGGACACGCTACAGGTGAATAGGGTAAAAAGACTTTTCCAGTTGATCACTTACATGAAGACAAATATTTTGTGTATTGCAAGTTTTAAAAAACGTTTTATTTAAATATGCAAATGAAGCAGTGTCTCATTAAATATGTGCTCATTTGCATACATTACCTTTGCTGAAATTGATAGGATGGCCCTACCTAGAACATTTTCCACCAGCCGATGTATCTGAAACTTTTCCCTTCAGGTAATCTGAGCAGGTCTGAGGCTCATCCCGGTGATCAGCAGGTGACAGAAAGTGTTCGGGTCACATTCCTGTCACATTTCAGCCCCGCCGAGTCTGGAAAGCATCGAGCTGCAGGCGTGTCTGATCCACCGCAGGATAACTGACAATAGCTTCATGACCTGCCATCACACAGGGTCACCATCTAGTTACCCATCTTCTGCAATGCAATGTGATTTTAACTCGTCATGTTTTAGAACGTACATACATTTGGGTATCTAGAGTTCCTACCAATTCACAAACTGTGAAATAAGAAAACCCAGTCCGTTTTTGTGAAACATGTGATTCAACAAGCCAATCAGACCCCCCCCCCCCCCCCTCCTTTTATGACGTCATATCCAGGCTCGTTAGAATATACCTCCACAGTCTGAGATCTACCTTTACAAAGGTGCATGCGCCATATTTATCCCACAAGCCAATCAGAGCAGACTTGGCTTTTTTCAGCAGGAGGCTCTTAAAGAGACAGGCGTTTAAACGGAGCGTTTCAGACAGACGGCGAAAACACAAATATTCAGACTGTGTGAGAAAAATAATGTGTTTAACATTAAAGCACGTAAAAATGTTCGAGTAGAAACCCTCCCCCAAACAAGTATGAACCTGAAGCTGAAATGAGCATAATATGTCTCCTTTAACTGTTTGATGAATGTCTTTGGCATCTGACATTCTCAATATCATTCTAGATAATCATCAAAATATACTTAAAATGGCACTAAAATATTCTGGAATCACTCAACTATTTGTTTAAAAAAACAATATTTTCCATATAAACATCTTAAAGCAGGCTCCGGTGACGAGCAATGATTTAGGGTAATGTTTTACCCTCAGCCCGTTGTCCCTGTGAATAAATACAATATATATCAGAGACCTAAATGCACTTCACATTCCCTCCCCCTCATGTCAGAAAGCCTGAAACACATGAACATGATGAAGAGATTAAAACATTAAGATAGAGTGAAAAAGAATAACTGTCCGGTTTCACAAAGACAGACTTTGACTGCAGCTTAGATCAAATTAAATCGGACCTCTGAGTTCATCTGGAGCCAAGTGTTCTTGTTCTCGACTCTCTCAAGTTGGACTAAGTTGTTTGAATTCCAGGAACATTAAGACTGTTTTTTTGGCTGATTGACCCGCTCAGCTCCGTTCACTCGAGCAGAAAACTGAACCGACTGTAACAGTGAAACAGGAAAGTGACATGAACTAAACTTTATCAAACAATCTCACCACAAAGTCTGGAGCTTTCGATCGTATCACATGCTCTTCCTCTGCAGATGTGGTTTGCTCATGTTGTCTTGGAATTGCAGATGATTAGTAGAGATTTGAATTTTTCTGAGCCTTCGCGTTGGCTTAACAAGTTAACCTTCCTCCTGTGTTAGCTTTCTGTTACCATCTCTTATGTTAACGGGTCGGTTTTGACCCGTGTCTTAAATCAGCTGTAAAATACACTAAAAACAATTATCTATCATCCAATTTGTTTCTCATCTCTTGGTTACCTTGTTAGGCTTCCTTATCCATGAAAATATTGGTTTTAATATTTTTGGTGTGGGCCTCTGGGCCTTTTCTTTGTCAGTATACCCCTCGATTTCAATTTAAAAAATGGTAAAATGAACCTCAAGAGAATCATATAAATAAATAAAGGGTTGTTGTGTTACCTGACTATTATTGAGGGGTATTAGAACACATCTCTTAAATAAATTTGTTTTATTTATTTTTTAATTTTAATATTATTAACTATAGTAACATCTATGGTGTTAGGGTCAATTTCGACCCATATATATTTACTTCAAGAAAAAGGCTAAAAAGTATTTTTTTCAGCAATAGAACTTTAATACAAACACAAAATAAAGAGCAGAACAAGTCATAACACAAAATATAGATTTGCAAGGTCAAACAAACAACAACCAATCAAGCAAATCAAACCAATATAAATCAATTACTAGTTCCAAAGAACTTGGATGTGTATGTGTGTGTGTTTAGATGCATGCGTGGCAAAAAGTGACACTTTTAGTGTGTTCTTTGCAGAGATATTTCTTGCAGTTGAAGCACAATACGTTTGTCTTTCTGTCCTTACTGCTTGGGCAGACCTGGCACCTCTTTCTCTTAGAATCAGGTGGCCTGAGTGGGGTTGTGGCTGTGGCTGTTCTGGTTGGTGTTGAGGGAGGGCTGGCTGAGGAGGATGCTCTTTGTGTTGCTGATGGTGTGGACGGAGTGCTAGGTGAGCTCTGTAGTTGTCTGACCAAGGCTGCAGTATCTGGGCCTCGGGGCACCCGTTCGCTCAATGGGCCTCGGGGCACCCCTTCGCTCAATGTGTGGATTGACAAGGGAATTTCCAAGCTCCTCAAGAAACATTCTCCGCTTGCTATTTTTGGTTGAGTTCCACCCTTGGTGGATGTGGGTCCACAACACAAATGCATTACATGCAGACACATCGAGGATGATACTCCACATTGTCTTCGTCCTCAGAAACCTGCTCATCCGTATCGCTGTGCTGCTCTATGTCCTCTCCCTCATTTTCACCAAAAATATGATCCAGAACTTGTCTCACTGAAAATCTTCTTTTCATTTTTGCATGCTGCAAATTGCAAATGTGCACTCTGCAAGTCACCAACTCTATACTGAATTGACCTCACATGTCTGGACATGTCTGGACATGCCCGTCTTTGTTTTGTTTTTGTGCAGGTATACTGGATAACAATGCAAAATGAGAATCCCCTAAAGCTCACATGATTGGGAGAGGAGCTGGCTGTCACTGTGTTGGCTGACAGTGCACTTATGATTTCAGTTTTGGCTCTAATTATTGCTTTATAATCTTATTTTTATAACCGGGTCGAAACCGACCCTAACAACACAAAGGTCATAATTTCAACCAGAGCATTTTATAATTTAGTGAAACAAAATGTTTTTGTTTTATTTTGTTGAAATAGAGGTTCCTGACAAAGTCATAAAGCCTTGATGCAAATAAACCAATTTATGTGGTTCTTTTATGCATTTAAAACCTAAAACGGGTCGGTGCCGACCCTAACACAAGAGGAAGGTTAAATAAAATGGACATTTGAAGATCTGCAACAGGGCACACGTTGTCTGTTGAGGAAGATCACGAGACACAATCAAAAGCTCCAGCGCAGCTACTAAATGGACCTCAAAAGATATAAATAAAGATAATCAATCGACTGATTTTTATTGAGTTATATTCCTGTTCTTTAGATTTAAATTGATCTGATGTCTCTTTTGTTTGGTATACAAACATATATTTTATCTTTGCAATTTAAAAAAATATATTTATTTTGAAAATGTTCCTTTCTCTATATTTATTTATTTTTTATCTTTTATTTGCTTCTTTTCCAACATCAATATACAATCCCATATTTGTTTCTATAATTGTATATGAATAGAATTTTATAATTGTGTCAGATAAATAGAGAAGAGCATTGCCACTGAATATATATGGTACCTCGGATCTGTTGCCAAGATCAAGAATTACTTCAAACTAAGCATAATTTACACAACATCATTTAGAAAAACAATAAGCACAGAAAATAAGCAAAGCAGAAAACAAACAATCGGTAGACAGCAATCCAATAAAAGACAGATAAATTAATAAAACAACAATAAGGGAAAAAGGAATATATATATATATACATTAAGCATTTGAATATGTATATATACATAAAGTGTTAAGGTTTTCTCCCCTCTCCCAGTCAGTCACAACAGCCGCTTTGTAGAGGAACTGGTGACAGGTGACATTAAACACGGGGACGAGACAGAACAGCTCAGGCTTTACTAAACTGACGCCTTCCTCCACTTTTCTTCTTAACGAGGCGAAATTAAGTCGGATTAAAGAGTTTATTAAGGCACATGACCTCGCCGGGTAATCCCTTGAAAGTGACCCAAACATTCTTTTTAAATGAAACCAATCTTATCACCAGTGAGTCCTCGCACACACAAACACACGTGCACGCACGCACGCACACGCACACACACACACACCCTCACACACACACGCACACACACACACACACACACACACACACACACACACACACACACATTCCTCCCTTTCAAAACAATCAACTAAACCGGTTTGACAGTTTGACAGCAGACATTTTTTTCTTCCCCTCCGGTGTAGTCGTGACTCTGAGAGACATTTGCTTCATCTGATATCTAACCATGTTTCTCACGCAAAGATGCCCACGGAGTCTATAAGAGCCGCCTTTGAACCAGGTCACAGTGCAGACGGATCCAGCAGACACACAGCATGGGTAAGGCTCTACTCTTCCACTGTTTCACTTCCTGTAAACCTGCTGCTCTGACACACAACTCTTTCTCCAGACAAACCAAACTCTGGACAAAATGTGCTCTGTTTTTTGGAGAAAGTGAACATAGTTGGTAATCAAATAGCAGAAAACACATGTTAGATCATAAGTGTGAGACCAATTAATCCATTCATAATTGTATCTATCTGTTTCTCTGCTGCTGTTCTGACACTCAAACCAAGTTCTGGACAAATGTTCCTACATTTTTGTAATAAGTTCAGGTAAACTGTAAACAAATTGCACAAATTTAGATTGTGCAGATCTACGGCTCTTTTTTTTATGCGTCAATGTTGCATAACGTTTTTTAAACTATAAAATTGCTGTTTATATCATAAGAATAGATCACAATTTGCAGTTTTTCATTTTTATAAATGTAAAAGTTGTCTCTGCACAAACCAAACTCTGGTCAACATTTGTTGCGTTTTTTCGGAGCCTGAACAAAGTTGGTCAAATGAATCAGGAGCCAATCACCGTGGTTCGATCATCAGTGCGATGACAATTAATCAATTCAAAATGTAGGTTAATAACTTAAAATCTATCATAGTCATGAATCTGTTTCTCTGCTGGTTCTCTGACACTCAAATCAAGTTTCGCTAACAAATATAAAAAAAGTTGTTTCAAAGATAATTGTTACAGAATATATATTTTGTTTTTATCACACATGTTAGATTATTTTAATGTTTAATGTTTGAGATACTTTGCATACTACAAGGTATATTATCAGCATAGTACTGCATCATATCATGTAAGTATATTTATGTAAAAAGTAACTTTAAGTGTAGAATAAATGTAGTGAAGTTAACAACATTTACCTCTGAGATGTAAAGAAGTAGAAGTATATAAGTAGATATAATGGAGAGAAGTATATAAAGTAACAGAAAATGAAAAGAACAAGTATGTCGAAATTTAAATTTGGTACTTGTGTAAATGTACTCGGCTATATTTTACCACAGAGTGTAATATAGTATGGGATATACATTTAATATAAGGTGAAATAGTAACATATACATAGTAACATATACATAATATGAGGTATAGCACAGCAATAGAACATATCATATAAAACGTAAATATTATACTCTAATCTATATTAAATAAAGCAGCTCACAGGATGATTACACCTTTAGTTTGCATCATCAACAGATTATTCTGATCTATACGTGTCATCAGGTGTTCAGCTCAGGTGGAGCATCAACACATTATAAGTCGTCAATATATATATATATATGTGTGTGTGTGTGTGTGTGTGTGTGTGTGTGTGTGTGTGTGTGTGTGTGTGTGTGTGTGTGTGTGTGTGTGTGTGTGTGACACAGCTCAGAAGACGGCCCTGATCGTGTACGCCCACCAGAGTCCGGGTTCGTTCAACGCGGCGGTGCGTGATGTGGTGATGCAGGAGCTGGCGGCGCAGGGCTACAGGGTCCTAGTGTCCGACCTGTACGCCATGAACTTCAGAGCCAACTCCACGCAGGACGACATCATCGGTGACCTCACTGTCACTGTTTCTTTATGCTAATGAGCTTCAAGAGGTCATATGTATATGATCCCTTCTGGATCTCAGGGGTAATGCTGTTGTCTGATGCTGGTGTTATTCTGTTGTTTTCTTACTGTCAAATAGATAATAGTACTTTTTACAAAAAAGCTCAGTTGTGTTTTAAGTTTTTATGAATCAAACAAAAGGAAATAGAGCATTTGTTGGGGACTATTTTCAGTGGCGGATTAATCCACATTTGACGCTCTAGTGAATATTTAGTGCAGAGAAAGAAATCAGTCTTTGATGCGCACACACACTAAGTGTTAGATACATTCACTGTTTGGTATTTTCATGGGATTTGTTGACGGAAAGAAAAACGGATCCTTTCAGTTCTGACAGAGTGTGTTGTGTTCAGGTGACCTGAAGAATCCGGCGCTTTTCCAGTATGGAGAGGAGACCATGCACGCCTGGATGGAACACCGCCTCAGCGACGACATCGTGGCCGAGCAGCGCAAAGTAGAGGAGGCCGAGCTCATCATCTTCCAGGTCAGAGGTCACCCACATCGCTGTAGTTTCTACCAGGCAGCAAACTCGGATTCCGAAAAGTGATGCCAATGCTGAAATGCCTTAAAGCTGCATTCTCTCTAGTGGCCACCAGGGGGCGACTCCTCTGGTTGTATAGAAGTCTATAGAAAATGACTCTACTTCTCTCTTGATTTATTCCCTCAGTAAACATTGTAAACATGAGTTTATGTCTCAATCTCTAGTTTCAAGTCTTCTTCAATACAGCATGATGTTCATTTAGTACATGATGGTCCATTTAGAGTCACACAGACCATAAAGCAGGGGATGCTTTAGGGCGGGGCTACTGTGATTGACAGGTCTCTACCAGAGTGCTGTCCGATCTGGGAGTTGTCCGTGTTTTTGTTTATAACTTTAACCTTTTTACGGTGTTGAAAACACAGATTTAATTGAGAAAACATGCAAAGCAAGAATAAAACAATACAGTATAAAGAGATAAATATCGTCTTCTGTCTCTTCTGCAGTTTCCTTTGTACTGGTTCAGTGTGCCGGCCATCATGAAGGGCTGGATGGACCGAGTTCTCACACAAGGCTTCGCTTTCTCCCTGGAGAACATGTATAATAACGGGGTATTTAAGGTCAGCGTCTCTCATCATCACACATCTCTTTAATCAATACACAGGATATCAATTTATATGAACCAGCATTAAGAAATGATAAATTAATACTAAATCATACTTTAGTTAGTAGTAATTTTACTGCAAAAGAACAATGAAATGATATTCATATTTGTTTAAAAAAATGATTAGTAATGCTATGAATTATGTTATTTTATCATTAGTTTGTTCAATATGAAATAATTTGTTTATAAATGATATAATGTATCGACAACAACTATTATATTCTGATTTATTTAATTGATGAACAAATCAAGATGTACAAAATTATGTCTTAACACAAACACATTGCCATTTGGTAACACTTAAAACTTCTCATATGAATACCTATTATATATCATTAAAACTGTTCAATAGTATTAATAAAACATGTATTTTTGTGTTTCCTTAAAGGATAAGAAAGCGATGTTGTCTTTCACTACTGGAGCAACACAGACGATGTTCCAGCCTGATGGGATCAATGGAGACATCAACATCGCACTCTGGCCTCTACAGGTGAGCGACATAAACACAACTGTTCATCTACAGACTTTATTATTACCTCACGTGTTAGCTGGAGGAAAAGACAAAGGAAGGACTGAAGGCAAACACGAACCACATCAGAGCCTGTTGTTGGGTGCCAGAATCGATATATAGCATACAGTACATTTGAGATGGTACACTTTGATTTGAGTCTTTAGCGAGCAACGATATCAGAGAAGCATTTCATCATTTCATCAGCACCGATAATAGGCTAAACTATGAGAGCGATGAAGAGGGGGCCGTCATGACTGTACTGCTATGAAAACACATCAATGCGGATGTTAATATTTTCATTTCCTAGCATATTTCTAAAAGCATTTTAGGGGATCTATTAGCAGAAATGCAATATTAATGTTTTCTTCGGTGTTTAATAACCTTAAAATAAGAATTGCTGCGTTTTTATTACCTCAGAATGAGCCGTTCACTTCTGGAACACGTCATTTCCACGAAGCCGGCCGCCATGTTTCTACAGTAGCCCACATTGGACAAACCAAACACTGGCTCTAGATCGGGACATTCGTGGTTTTACGCCGGTCAACGTAGTCTTCGTACGAGCTTGGCATACGGGAGAAGTTTCAGTTGGTTGCAATCTGCAACCTCACCACCAGATGGCGCCAAAGACTACACACTGCACCTTTAAGACAATAGGGGTTTAGAAGTTGTGTTGAACATACTACTGTAATTGATAGTACTTATGAATGAATCATAAGGGCGTCTGGTGAACGTGTGGTAAATACCACATGAGCACAACATTCCTGGTCTGATTCCGGCAGCTCTTGTCTGCATCTCAGCTGTAAACTAATTTGTTTGGCAAAATACAATGATATAATCCACAAGGATCAGAATGTGTTCTGTGTTGGTGAGCAGTTATTAATTGTCTCTCTCTCTTATTTATTTGTCTCTTGTTGTTTTTCAGAACGGCACTTTGCACTTCTGTGGATTTCAGGTTCTTGCCCCTCAGATATTCTGGAGTCCGGCTCACTGTCCCCATGCGGTGAGAACCATGATGCTGGACGGGTGGCGAGCCCGAGTAAAAGGACTGTTGGCGGAAAAGCCTTTGACCTTTGCCCCCTGTGAGCTGTTTGACCTCAGCTTTCAGGGGGGGTTTCTGCTTTGGCCCAAAGTGAGGGAGGAGCGAGAGTCGCTGCCGTACGGCATCACTACAGGACACCATCTGGGGAAACCGCTGCCGCCTGACAACCAGATCAAAGCTCAGCCTGCTGATGAAGGAAGTGCCAGACCAGACTGCAGGAACTAGAGCTTCTCTCTTCTCATGTTAATACCAATATGTAGGAAATAAAAACAATTTAAATAACTGGAACTTCTATTCTATTTAGATTTAAAACATGTACATTTTTTATTTGCATACACACTGAAGACTGAAGGCTAAAGGTTATACCATAATATACTATACCAGACTATACTATAGTATACTATGATATACTATACTGTAGTATACTATCCTATACTATGCAAGGCTATACTTTACAATGCTCTACTATCCTATTCTATACAATACTATACTATTCTAAACTATACGACACTATACTATACGATACTAAACTTTACTGTAGTGTACTATACTATACTATACTATGCAACAGTTTACTATACTATACTATGATACTAGGATATATTATACTAGGCTTTTATTATAGGGTTTCTGTGTATCAAATAGTGACAATTTATTTAATGTATGATCATGAACCATGTTAGCACAATGTAAGCTACAACAAAAACTAGATTTTGACACAGGGACTCGCTGCAAGATGATATTGGACTTTGGTGTTGAAAACACTTTCAACGGGGGAGCAGACTTTGACTTACCACCGGCTATATCCAGTGTTTTATGTTTTTATATCTCTGAAAACTGAAGATCTTTATGGTTGGGCTCTCTGGGATGTTGTGATGGCCGTTTTCTCCCATTTCCTGTTATTTTATATAAAAAATAATGTAACTGAATGATCAGCAACATAATCAACGGATTAATCTGTGATATAACTAATGTATTTATAAATTATTTGCAGCCTTTGGCTACATGATACTGTCGGATATGTTTGTGTTTATGTTCTCCACAGTGGGTAGGACCAAATATAACTGTCAGGGTAACCAATTTAGAAAGCCGCCGTGTAAAAGCCACTTAAACAACGTGTTTTGAACATCAAACAGTAAACATCAAAGGTCCCGACCACAATATATATTCTTATTTGATTTGAATGATTTAAGTGTAACAACAGTGAGAGCGTCCCATTTTCTCTCCTGCCACCCCCCCCCCCCCCCCCCTCGTGTGTGCGGGGGAATGGAACAGTCCGGGTGTGACGTCACCGCCTGGGCAGCAGTCTGATCGTGAAGAGGATATTGTTGTTTGTTGTTTTAGTGTCGACCAGCTGTGCTGTGTGTCCGTCCCGTGCGTCCATTTTAACAGTCACAATTTAAAAGAGGACAACTTTAAAGAAGTACATTTAGAAATATATTATTTATTTACAATCTGCAGCTGCATCGAGCGACACAGAGCCCCGGAAACATGAAATGGATGTTCAAAGAGGATCACTCCTTGGGTAAGGGAGGTGCCAGCTTTTGATGGACAACAAAAATATATAAATGTCCACGCAGTTAAATATTTGTTTAGTTAAATCCTTACTTTAAGTGCATGGGGTGAATATATCCGGGTTTAAAGTTGGGTAAATGCCTTCACAATAACGTCGGTGACACAGACTGGCCTGTCCTGCAGGCTTTTGTTAAGAGAGGAATATAAATATAGCCTTTAAATAACCGTTAAATATGAATGTCAGCTAATGCAAAAGCCAGTCGTTCTATCTGCACTTTATATCTGATGCGTTGGGTCCGTGCAGATATAAAACCATCGCGTCTTTGTTCGTGTTTCAAGCCCAACACGACGACCCGTTTTCGGGCTGATGGTGGATGTTGACACGTTAAGCTGCTAAAGCCTCCATTATGGTTGAGTTACAGTCGGCAGCTGCGATAAAACGATGCGATGTGTCTGTTTTATACAGATGCATATTCGTTTTTACTTTACTGCCAATGCTTTATAAACTGGAGGCCTGACAGGGAGGAAGCAAACGTTGTTTTGGCAGGAGAAGTGCAGGCCTGCAGGCTGGTTTTATCTCACATTTCAGTCTTTTATATAATTAATTCAGTTTTTTTTTCTTCTTTTAAATCAATAAATCGACTAATTGTTTACACGGAAGTGAAGACAAATGTCCTGCTTAGCTTTACAATGCCTAAAAGTATTCCTTAAAACAGCATAGTTTGTCTAAAGTAGAACACATGCTAACATTAATTATGATGAAACATTTGAGACTCAGAAAGAAAGCAATTCTTTGCATTTGTTGATCTGAACACTAAATCGTATCTGGTATTGTTATTGCTCAACATTCATAATCTACATTTACTTCCTGTTGACAGGCTAGCAGCTGGTAGCAGACAGTGTTGACCAGACTCTAAAAAGAAGCTTAAATGCTCCGTTTACATGTTGATTGATGAGCACAGGTTGCATGCTGCTGGTGAGAAATAATGTGGGCTTTAAAACGCAGCAGCTTTAAATGTTAAAGGTGTAAAAACTGGCATTTGGCATCTCCACCACGTGTTATTGTTGGTGTCAGTGTTGAGACTACGTTACCCAGAAGCCCCTCTGCTTCATGTGAAGAGGAGGGTGTTCTTCATTCAGATCAAGTTATTTATTTATCACATGCACAACAATTACAGAGATGCGATCTAAAGTCCAGCAATCATCATTAAACGTGTATAAAAAGAAAATGTATCAGAATCAAAAAACAGTTTATTGCCAAGTATGTCTGCACAAACAAATAATATAACGAATACAATATATATATTGTCTAATATAACTATTGTCTATGATTAATAATAAAAAGTTAAAATAAAGAATGAGTCTAAGTGATATAAATTAGAAGATTTGATGATCATTTTCTAATTATCAGAAAGTAAATTCAGGGGAATTAAAAATCTTTTTTTTTAGTGGATAGATGAAAAACAAACATCATACACACGTACTATTATAGAAGTATAACTTTTGTTCCAGTTGGAGTAAGGTGTGCATATTAATGTAATTAAGTTTTTAAAAGATTTTTAAGAAGCTGAACTGCATTTTGCAAGAAGTTAAGTTTTCTCCAGTTAACGATTCCTCAAGTTATTCCTCAAAGTCAATGACGCAGCTTTTCCATTCATAATTCCGATAATAAAATAGAAATAAAGTGAAACTTTAATAATAATTGATAATGTCTTTCTGCAGTACGAGAGTCGCCTCTACAACGATTACTCTCAGAGTTGATGAGCTGATGTTTTATTGATGAACAGACTGGATTGATGATATTTTGTCGTCTTGATCCTCTGCCGCTGCCTTTTGAATCTCTCACCTCGGCTGTTAAATATTGATCTCTGTCCGTCACCGGTTGGTCTCTCGTGTGAAACCATCACGTAGTTCATTAACGCTGCTTTTTGTCCACCAGAACATCGATGCATAGAATCAGCCAAAATCCGCAACAAGTACCCTGACCGGGTCCCGGTGAGTGGCACCTCTGAGACGCTGCTTTGTGTTGCGCTGCGCTTCACGTCTGTAATCGAGGCGTCTGTGTGCGTTGTGTCAGGTGATCGTGGAGAAGGTGTCGGGGTCGCAGATCGTGGACATCGACAAGAGGAAGTACCTGGTCCCCTCCGACATCACGGTGGCTCAGTTCATGTGGATCATCAGGAAACGCATCCAGCTGCCCTCAGAGAAGGCCATCTTCCTGTTCGTGGACAAGACGGTGCCTCAGTCCAGGTCAGGCAGGGCCGGGGCGCCGCGTTTGGGTTTGGGGTTATTTTCAGAGGTTCACAATTCCCGGGTCGATTGCCGGTACCGGGCCTCAGAACGTTTGCAAGAGAGGATGATGTGATTCTGAATGATAATAATGTGTGTTGAGAGCATAAATAAAAAGAGATCACACTAGAACAGAAACGAAACGAAATAGACAGCGATCGATCGGCAGTAAATTAATTAACCCTTTTTTTAAATTAGTTTTTTAAATATTTTAAATGTCAAAAAGTGCATAATTCGTCCAAAACCCAAATATATATTTTATTTGAAATCATAAATGACAAAGAGAACCTGTAACAATTCACATTTGAGAAGCTTCAATCAACAAATATTTGGCATTTTTAAGTAAGTAAAAGATTCCGTGATGGTCACGACAGTACAGAGACGCCTTCATGGTCATAAACGATAGTCGGGATAAAACCTGAGTCAAATCACTTTTATAGCTTTTATCAACAGGAACTCTGTTTAATTCCAGACGCTGTCACCGTCGGGATGAAGCGTCTCTTTTTTAAATTTCCCGTGTGGCTTTTTATCTCATTTATTACACGAGTCACTGCTCCTCTTATTATAACGCCAATTTAAGAAAAGAATGTTTGTTTAAATAAATTGATTCAAAGTAAGAAGGTGTAGAGGGAGTAAAGACCTGGAGAAGGATATGAAAGTGAAACGTCATGAGTTAATGTGTTCGGAGTTCATATTCAGGCTGATTCAACACTGAGACGGAGAGAGCAGTGGTTACACCATCACCCCTCTCAGACCAGCCGTGACTCGGCACTTTCTGTCTGTATTTTTAGCCCCGTCACAGAGAGGAATGAGGCCTCTGAGGCCAGCAGCCTTTAACCTTTTAGACTTGACTCTAAATGTGGAGAAACAGCCACCTCACACTTAACTATCTGAGCTTAGTCTTCAGTTTCTACTCTAATTTTATTTTATGAGCAGTTAATCTTGTGATAGTTTGGAAAATAGATAGTTGCGTTCAATAGAGACTTTTTTTTGCCACCTATCCCTCTGTGGCTTTCAGCTCCAACCCCATTGGTTCATACTGAAGAGACGCATATTTAACACCACCAATACATCGGTTCAATTTCAAAAAGTCAGCCATTTCCTAAATCAGCTGGTCGCTGTAGGTTTAAATCAAACAAACGGGAGGAAATAGTGCCTTTGTTGGGGACTATTTTCAGCGGCGGATTAATCCACATTGTGTGTGTGTGTGTGTGTGTGTGTGTGTGTGTGTGTGTGTGTGTGTGTGTGTGTGTGTGTGTGTGTGTGTGTGTGTGTGTGTGTGTGTGTGTGAGCTCTGTGAGTTGAACACAAACCAGCCAGCCGACAGTTTGCAAAGCTGAAGGAGAGATGCATGCCCAAAACAAAAAAAGGAGAAACACAGCTGCCTTTAAGGGTTCTGAAGGACTTGGATAACAACAGGTTTTTGGATCTGCACAAATATCTCAACGCCGACCTTTTAAAGGAGGAGTTTGAAGGACTGAAAGAGGGAGGCTGAGTTCACACGGTTTTGAAAAAACATATTTTGCTGCAAAATGGCTTCTGCTGTTCCACTTTTCCATATTTTGACGTGATAAACGACATTGTAGTGGCCATTTATCCGATAAATCAAAAACAAACATAAATGAAAGGGCCACTGTTGCATCATGGGTTTGTGGTTTACGCAGGCAGCAGAATGCATCGTCCATACAGGATTTTATTATTTAACAAAACAAAACAAACTGTCGCTGCCTCTCCTGCTCTGGTAAAGAACACCACAGGCCCACCCGGTGCATGCTGGTCCTGTA
The DNA here is from genome assembly GCA_028022725.1 of Lycodopsis pacificus. NCBI lineage: Eukaryota > Metazoa > Chordata > Actinopteri > Perciformes > Zoarcidae > Lycodopsis > Lycodopsis pacificus. The sequence continues at coordinate 29,718,741 of CM051690.1, read as the reverse complement.
CCTGTCTCCTCATATTACTGTGTAACTGCAGGTGAACCACAGTGTTACCCAATTCATAAACAAACAAACAAACCAAAAAACTAAGTAACAACAACAATAAAAGAATGACGATCAAAAGAAAAAGCAATCTTAATATATCAAAAAATCGAAACTAAGTAAGCAAAAATCTGGAATAATTAAACAATACTACTTATGAATACAATAGCTAAATACTAACATCAATGGACGGCTGCATGTAAACGTGAATATTAGTGGAATATTCATCTTCATTAGAAATGTAAACCGCTTATTAAGAATATTGTCTCATTCAGAATAAGACCACAGACGGTAATATTTGGTGCATGTGAACGTAGTCGCTGATCAGCTGTTCCGATCAATAACGGCGCGGCGTCTGCTTCCTGTTCCAGCATCACGATGGGGCAGCTGTACGAGAAAGAGAAGGACGAGGACGGCTTTTTATACGTGGCTTACAGCGGGGAGAACACCTTTGGTTTTTAAAAGAAAAGATAACGACGAGACGCCACGACCGTAACCGGCGCGCCACCCTCCCCTCATCTAATCACAGCCCTCACTCGGCCCCCTGGAGAAACCGCAGGGAAACCCCAGAGAGATTCAGAGACATGAAGGTACCTGAGACGCGGACCGACTGCTCAACTGACTGGATGAACGTAGACGAGAGCACCGGTGTGTTTGTTCTGGCCCAAGTTGCACCAGTTCTTAAAAGATTCATAGATTGAGTTGTGTATAGTGTGTTACATTTCAATTATTATTATTATTATTATTATTATTGTTTGTTGTTGATGTGATTTGAGTGTTTTTAGAAGGAGCTTTCATTTTATTTTATTTTTTTCACATTTTAAATGATGAATGAATGCTTTTAGTTATGCTTTCCTCTTTGATGACAATATTTAAAAAGAACATTTAATTTAAATATTTGAACTTAAATTAGGATGACCTAACCAATAAAAAGCTTGAAATGAAATACGGATATTGTTGTTGGTTTTTTCCCAAAATACCGATAGGTGATACATGTACAGTATACATCTGTGTGTAATATAAATGTATAGTTTAGAAATATATTTCATTGTAGATATATTTAGAAAAACTAACATTTTCAAATAATTTCCTTTTGTCCGTTTTCTTTATTCTGCAGACTTCAGTGAATAATAATTTAATCAAAAACTAAATCTCTTATCTTCCTCTGACTCGAAAATGACATTTCCAAAATGAATAGAGAGTATCTCTGTGGCTGCAAAGTCTATTAGAATAATCTTGGTATATTAATAATGGTGACACGTGTGGGATTTCTGCAGAGGCGTAAGCATCAGTGTGTGTATATATATGTGTATATATATATATATATGTATATGTGTATATATATATATATATATGTATATATGTATGTATGTATATGTATATATGTATGTGTATATATATATGTATATATATATATATATGTATATATATATATATATATATATATATGTTACGGGATCAGAGTAAATGAAGATGTAACAAAGGATAAATACAAGATTTAATTTCCGCCTCACATAAGTGAACATCCTTCTGGAATGACGTAGTTTCAGTCAGAAGCTTCTAGTAAACATCACAACATCTGTTTATGACCTGTGAACACACTGATGCTGAGAAGGTGAAGCAGAGCAAAGTTTGAGAGGTTTGTACTCAAAGCATGTTCAGGAGAAATCGTCAAATTGGTCATTTGGGTACGTTTGAAATGTCTCTGGTATTGTTTGATTTAAATAACATGTCACTAAGTATTGATTCTATCTAATACAACTTACTGGCTTTATTTTGAGGAACTCACAGAGTCGGACGTCTATACATGTTGAGATCCACCAGGTGGTGGTAATGAGTCATGAATGCGTTGAAACTGTATCGGGGTCAGTTGTTATACTGCAGGTGTTTAACTGAAATGGGACTAATGTGAGTTTGTTAAAACTCACAAAAGTCTAAATGAATATAATTATTAAATGTGATTCTTATATCTCTCCTGTTGCTACAGGACTTCATGATATCAAAGACTTGTGTTGTTGTGGGAACTTCATCACAAAATATTGTCATAAAAATCAATGATTGACGAAGAAACATTTAATTCTACTGGTTTAAAAACAAGTCAAAGTTTAAACACAGTCTGCTGTTATATTTATGGTGTCGCCTGAATGAGGAACTAAACGTACATTTATTACTTAAGTACAATCTTGAGGTTCTTGTACTTTACTAAAGTATTTTGTGCTGCTTTTTACTGTGACTCCACTTCATATCAGAAGGAAATGTAAACATGATAATAACTTAAGTTACTGTGCAGATTCAGGTTATTAATGCTAATACAATACAACTAATACATCATGAAATAGATTTACTTACCCAACAGGAAGTACTTCAAATGTGTTCTACTTTTACCAGCTGCAACATTAAAGTGATGAATACATTCATTCTAATGCAGTAATATAACATATATTCATCTGAAATCATTCTTCATAAGGAGTACATTTACTTTTGGTACTTTAAGTATATTTTAATGCTAATACTTTTGTACTTTTACTTAAGTAAGATTTTGAATACAGGACTCTTGCTTGTTATAGTATTTTATTTACACTTCACTATACCTTTACTTTAAAATGTCTTCACACTTCTTCCAAAAGTGATTATCATTATTACCTCCAACATTTGACTTGTTTTCTATTCTTCATTTTCATCTATGCAACTGAAGGAAGCTTTGTATGAATACCATTTATAACATATGGTATAGTAGACTTGCACTAATGTCACTGTCGTGGTGTATATTGAGAGTAGTGTTTGTAGTTTTACTTCAGTTTCAAGTGTCTCTTGTGACTGAGTAGAAAAAGGCTGCTGAAATGCTTCTATCGTGAAAATTAGGGACAGTTTATGTAAATGTGTTAATTTACAACCAATAATTAGGAAATGAATTTAATATCAATGAAGACACGAGACACCGTATAACCGTCGGGCTAAGTACTTTTCTTTTCCTATTTTCACTTCCTCGTCTCGCTGCAGCAGCTTTTCCTCGAACATTCTTGGTATTAAACAAACTTCCTTGTTTTGAAATTCACAGGAAGACAAAAGGAAGCTTGTTTTTGCTTTCAACCACAAATTCTTCCTCATTTTCAAACTAGAACCTGATTTCGTTGACGCCAATATGAATATTACATCATACTAATTTTTGCTTTTTATTTTTACAGATGTTCTCTTCTTATTTCTCAATTAGACTCCCTACTTGGTAACTAAGTACAACAAGTTGAAATCAAAATTCTACTTAAAAGTACACAAGTATTCTGAACTAAATGTACTTCAAGTATCCAAAGTAAAAGTACTCATTTTGTGGCTCTAGTAAGAGCAATGTTGGTCCATCACTTTGGTCCAGACTCATATATTTTAATCAACTACAACATGGATTCCTGTATAATACGCTACAACTATTAAAGTTACTGACATTAGTGATCGTCTGACTTTTCATCCAGCAAAACTATTTGATTGGATTGTTACTATTTGACTCTCAGTCCTATTTTATCTTTTCTTGATTTATCTTGTGCCAAAGTTACAACTTTATCATTCCTATAAGTAGACCGTGACCTCCCATGAATCCCAACTTTAATCAGCCATAATGTACCTAAATGCGATGTATATATAACTGTATATATTCTTTTGTTTTGTTATATTCTAATTTAAATATTAGCATGTGTGTAGTGTGAAAGGACAACAACGTATATTTCATTTTGCAATCCAGTGTTGTAAAATGTCAAATACATGAAACGATCCTTTAAACTGAAAACACCTGTGTGTCGGTGTGCCGGGCCTTTAATGTGTAACACTGCATCACATTTTATAAGAGATTGAGTCTGTAAAACCAAAGTAGGTACTAACTATAGCTGCAAAAGAAAGTAGTGCAGTAAAAAGAAAATATTTTCACTCTGAAAAGAAGTATATTTAAATAAAATGCAGCATTAAATTAGAAATACTCAAGTAACTTAATTAATTGAACTCAAATTGCACTTGAGTAAATGTACATAGTTACTTTCCATTTCTTTGGGGTTCCTCAGGGAGTCTTACTCGGCCCACTGCTCTTCTTCTTGACCCTATATGTCGATACTCCACCTGTGTTCTTTATGCCGACTAAGAAGAATGAATCTTCTAGTGTTAAATCATGTATCAACACATCTAATCACGTTACTTCTGCAGATTACAGGAATAAGAAAAGGGGGCAAAATTAGTTTCCTCATTTAATGATTTTCATCTTATAACCAGAATAATGAAGTACAAATATATTTATTGTGAATGACTTCAACCGTGTGAAAACAGTGTCAGTTCGTTCTCAGAAATGCTGACGTGCTGTTTCAGGTGGAAACAGAAGAGGAAGTGAAAATCACGTGTCGTCCACATGTCAACTCACAGCTTTATGCGAATAATGTGACTAATACTACTACTTACACTGCTAGTAGCACTACTGATGCCACTGCTACAACTACTGCGACCAAAATACTATTATGTACACTGTACTATTGTGATGCCATGGCTAGTACTACTCAGTGGCGGAGGAAGTATTCTGATCGACTTACATAAGAAAAAGTAGCAATACTGCAATCAAATGTTTAGTTAAGTATAAGTACAGAAGTTTTAGCAACAAATCACACTGAAAGTATTAAAAGTGAAAGTACTCATTATACAGAACGGCTCCTGGATCATTAGTAGTGAACATGTACTGAACATGTACTTTAATTTTATAATTAATCTTGATTTAAAAATAACTATATCTCTTTCATGAATATCGTGAAAAAGTACATGGAAATAGAATAAAAAATACATGGAAGTACTAGTAAATGGAAATACTCAAGTAATGTACAAGTATCTCAAAATTGTACTTAAATACAATACTTCAGGAAATGTACTTAGTTACTTTCCACAACTGGGATTACTACTTCAGATACTACTACACTTCCACGATTACTACTATACCTGCTAGTTATTTAATACTGCTATTGTTAGTCTATAAACCTATACTACCTCTTCATACTACATAATAATTGTACTATAACTTCTACTTCAGTCAACTAAATCACTGAAACAGAAAACTCTGAATCTGAGTCACAGTTTTGTGCAGCACACTAACTCTGAGCAGCTTTTGATTATGTGGCACGTTCACGCTTGTAAAGTCACACAATTAAGTATAATCAAAACAAGTACACTAAGTACACATACTGGAAAATACTTGATTAATAATAATAATAATGTATTTTATTTATAACGCACTTTTCATTTAAAAAAAAATCTCAGAGTGCCACAGAGCCAGTACATAGTAAAAACATAGTAAAAAGCATAGTTAAAACATACCGTAGTTTAAAAAAAAGAAATAAATAAATAAACTATAATAAAATAAAATAAAAACCAGTGAATGAACAGAGACACAAAAGAAATAACTGACAGTGATTTAGGTCAGAAAGGCTTTCCTGAATAAAAAGGTTTTTAGGCCGGTCTTAAAAGAGACCAGTGTCTGTGTTGCCCTTAGGTGGTCAGGGAGACTGTTCCATAGGCGTGGAGCTGCCGAGCCAAAGGCCCGGTCGCCCATGGTGCGGAGCTTGGTGTTGGGGACCCGGAGGAGCGAGCTGTTTGATGATCTGAGGGTGCGAGTGGAGATTTGGGGAGTGATGAGGTCTTGTAGGTATGTCCATTTATGCATTTATGTGTGAGTAGTAGGACTTTGTAGTCAATCCGGAATGAGACAGGGAGCCAGTGTAGGGAGTGCAGAATGGGTGTTATGTGCTCATGCTTCTGGACTCTCATCAGGATCCTGGCAGCGCTGTTTTGGATGTATTGCAGCTTCTGGATGTTCTTGGCAGTGATCCCAGTGAAGAGTGAGTTGCAGTAGTCCAGTCTTGAGGATATAAAGGCGTGGACGAGCTTCTCTGCATCTGACAGGGTTTAAGTGGGGCGGAGTTTGGAGATGTTTTTGAGATGATAAAACAAGGTTTTGCACAGGTGTTTTATATGGTCATTAAAGGACAGGTGTGGGTCAAACCTAACTCCCAGATTAGTGACTGTGGAGGCGAGGGGGATGACCTGACCGTCGAAGGTGAGATGAGCTATGGAGGATGACTGAACCTGGTGTGGAGTGCCAACAAGGAGGGCTTCGGTTTTGCTACTGTTTAACTGGAGAAAGTTGTTGCTCATCCACGCCTTTATCTCCCCAAGACAGGAGGTGAGACATGACATGGCTGCAGAGGGGCTTGGGGCAGTTTTGATGTAGAGCTGTGTATCGTCAGCATAACAGTGGAAAGACATCCTATGTCTGCTGATGACATGACCGAGGGGGAGCATGTAAATAATGAAGAGGATGGGGCCGAGGACCGACCCCTGCGGAACACCACAGGAGACGGGGAGCAGTCTGGACTTGCATCTTCCCAGTGAGACATATTCAGTTCTGCCTGAAAGGTAGGACTGAAACCACTTGAGTGCAGAGTCTGATAGTCCAATGGTGGTATGGAGGCGCTGTAGGAGGATAGTGTGATCCACTGTGTCAAATGCAGCAGTCAGGTCCAGGAGGATGAGGAGTGACGGTGATCCTGCATCGGCTGTCATCAGCAGGTCATTCGTCACCCTGAGCAAAGCTGTTTCAGTGCTGTGGGCTGAACGAAATCCTGACTGAAATTTCTCAAACAAGTTGTTGTGCTTGAGGTGGTCCTGAAGTTGAGAAGCAACTACCTTCTCTAACACTTTGGACAGGAAGGCGAGGTTGGAGATAGGCCTGTAGTTGGCTAGAACCTCCGGGTCCAGGGTGGGCTTCTTGAGAAGGGGACGGATGACAGCAACCTTGAGTGCAGGTGGGACACAGCCAGACTGAAGGGAAAGGTTAACAACTTTGGTGATCAAAGGACTGAGAGTGGGGATATGTGATTTGAGCAGAGCAGTAGGAATGGGGTCCAGGGTACAGGTACAGGGTTTAATTTTTCTGAGGATTTCCTCAACATGGCTCTCCTGAACCTCAGCAAGATGTAGAGGAGACAGCACACTCGTAGATAAGGTGTTGGTATCAGAGGGAAGCATAGATGGAGAGCTGGACATCAGAGAGCGAATGTTGTTTACCTTGGATCTGAAAGAGTCAATGAAGCTGTTGCATTGCGCCTCTGTAGCCTCAGTTGAATAGGATGGTTGTGGTTTCAGGAGATGGTTTATGGTTGAAAAAAGCTGTTTCGGGTTGCCAGGGTTTTTGTTGATTAAGCTGGAATAGTACTGTGAGCGAGGATTTTTAAGGGATTTGGAGTAGGCCCTTTGATGCTCACGGAAAGCCTGTTTGTGGACAGTGAGACCAGAGTGTCTGCAGCATCGTTCCAGAACACGCCCAGCTGTTTTTATTTTCCGTAGCTCATGTGTGAACCATGGAGCGGAGCGTGAGAAAATTACCTCACGTGACTTGACAGGGGCATGGAGATCAAAAGCACTGCTCAGGGATGTATTATAGTGTTCCACTAATTCATCCATTGATGCAGAGGCTGGGCAGGTGATGAGCTGGAGATCCGTGGTCATTGTGGCTGAATCAATGTTTTTCCAGTTCCGGAAAGACATTTGACGTTTAGGTCTAATAGTAGGCAGCACAAAAGTCAAGGCCATTGAGACCACCTTGTGGTCGGACACACCGAGATCATAAACCTGTAGGTTACTGATGGAAGCAGAGTCAGTGATAACCAGATCCAGAGTGTGCCCCTTGGTGTGAGTGGGAACCTCAACATGCTGCTGCAGGCCAAGACACTCAAGCATACTCAGAAAATCTGCTGCAATTTGACAGGAGGGGTTGTCGACATGGATATTTAAATCACCAACAATGACAATGTTAGTTGACATAGTGCAGAGTGAGGTAAGCAGATCACTTATCTCGGGTAGAAAAGATGGGTTTGGTTTCGGAGGACGGTATATGAGAAGCACTGTTATGGGGTATGGAGGTTTGCATTTGAAGGCCAGGCATTCCATAGAGGAAAGATCAGGCATTGGCAGAGGAGACAGTTTCAGTTCAGCCCGGTGCATGATGGCTAGTCCACCACCACGACCAGAGCTGGGGGCTTTCTCCATGTAGTTATAGCCAGGGGGGCATGCTTCATTAAGCACGGAGTAGTCCCCTGGTTTATGCCAGGTTTCAGTTAGGCACATGAAGTCAAGCCCTTTGTCCAGAATATGGTCGTATATGAGGAGGGATTTATTAGTAAGGGATTGTGTGTTTAGCAGCTCCATGGTGGTAGGAGACAGAGCTGGGGGTGGAAGTCTCTGCAAGCTCCGTAATACACTGCGATCCACTCCATGTTTCCCATTTCGCCTAGTATTGGGTAGTCTCGCGATGTTTCCGATGATGACTCCTGGGTTTGTTTTGTTTCCTGATTCCACGTTGAAACCGCGGCGCGAACCTCTATGGATGTAGTGAGGTCTGTTTTTCAAAATCCCACTCTCTTGGCTGCGGGCTATAAACCCCTTGTAGGATGGAACCATGACGCTCCGCAAACGCCGTAGCTGCAGGGCGGTGTATGAAATCATTTCCAGCACCGATGTCAAAAATAGAACAGAAAACAAGCCGCGCCGTCTGGCAACGACCACAGGCTGAATTAATCCCGACCGTATTCCAACTCAGGGAGCAAGCAAAAATACGTCAAAACAAAACAAAAACGGGGTTGAATAGAATAGCTGTAAAAAATCACATAAATCACACAAGCGGTAACAAAAGTGTCAAGAGGAGCGGCTGCCAGCGTGCGCCAGCGTACCCTCGTGCAACGGCCTCTGACGGATCGGTTAGTTACTTTCCATTTCTTTGGGGTTCCTCAGGGAGTCTTACTCGGCCCACTGCTCTTCTTCTTGACCCTATATGTCGATACTCCACCTGTGTTCTTTATGCTGACTAAGAAGAATGAATCTTCTAGTGTTAAATCATGTATCAACACATCTAATCACGTTACTTCTGCAGATTCCAGGAATAAGAAAAGGGGGCAAAATTAGTTTCCTCATTTAATGATTTTCATCTTATAACCAGAATAATGAAGTACAAATATATTTATTGTGAATGACTTCAACCGTGTGAAAACAGTGTCAGTTCGTTCTCAGAAATGCTGACGTGCTGTTTCAGGTGGAAACAGAAGAGGAAGTGAAAATCACGTGTCGTCCACATGTCAACTCACAGCTTTACGCTAATAATGTGACTAATACTACTACTTACACTGCTAGTATCACTACTGATGTCACTGCTACAACTACTGCTACCAAAATACTATTATGTACACTGTACTATTGTGATGCCATGGCTAGTACTACTCAGTGGCGGAGGAAGTATTCTGATCGACTTACATAAGAAAAAAGTAGCAATACTGCAATCAAATGTTTAGTTAAGTATAAGTACAGAAGTTTTAGCAACAAATCACACTGAAAGTATTAAAAGTGAAAGTACTCATTATACAGAACGGCTCCTGGATCATTAGTAGTGAACATGTACTGAACATGTACTTTAATTTTATAATTAATCTTGATTTAAAAATAACTATATCTCTTTCATGAATGTAGTGAAAAAGTACATGGAAATAGAATAAAAAATACATGGAAGTACAAGTAAATGGAAATACTCAAGTAATGTACAAGTATCTCAAAATTGTACTTAAATACAATACTTCAGGAAATGTACTTAGTTACTTTCCACAACTGGGATTACTACTTCAGATACTACTACACTTCCACGATTACTACTATACCTGCTAGTTATTTAATACTGCTATTGTTAGTCTATAAACCTATACTACCTCTTTATACTACATAATAATTGTACTATAACTTCTACTTCAGTCAACTAAATCACTGAAACAGAAAACTCTGAATCTGAGTCACAGTTTTGTGCAGCACACTAACTCTGAGCAGCTTTTGATTATGTGGCACGTTCACGCTTGTAAAGTCACACAATTAAGTATAATCAAAACAAGTACACTAAGTACACATACTGGAAAATACTTGATTGAGTGTACACAATGCAAAGCGCAAAATAATTTAGAATGATCTGCGATAATAAAATCTAAGAATACATATTAAAAAACAGACACTTAAGGACAAACATTTTCCCATTAAAAACAATATACATCCATGTGTTCTGTTGTAACAGGCTTTCAATCTGGAGCCCTCTGGCTTCAAAATGTAGTTTTAAATATTTTCCACCAGATTGAGTCATGTCATGTTCTTTGCCCTGTGGGGTAAATACTGTGCAGGATTATTTCTTATATGAATGGAGCTCTGCAGTGTTTATTGCAATACATCAACATCGATGTGCTTCCTGATAATTGACGTAACTCAGACTGTGAAGAATCAATCCCCCGTAGCATTTAGTAGACAGAAAATAATTCAATTTTTGTGTTATTATTTATTTACATAAAAAACAACATTAAAGGCTGAAAATACTGACAATGAATGAACACGTGGTAGTTATGTTCAGGACAGATGTTACTTAAAAGATTAAGTGTAAAATAATGTTTCTACATCATTTTATGAGCATTTTTGACACAGACATGTTCGTCCTCTAAGACATCAGAGCTACTTTTTAAAAGAGATGCACAAGGGTTAAATTAAGTATGAGCACATGTTTAATTATCACTACACAGTTCTGTTATTCGTGATTTCATTCTAAGTAAAGCCATTACGTTTGTAATGTTGGCTACAAACACATATTGACTGATAGACTTATATTATAGTGTTTGTTTTGCAGCTAAAAGTCGTTTCTTAATCTCAGCAGTTATATCCTGCGTCATCTAAAAAAAAAGCGACAGTAGAAACATTGAATTCTGTGTATGGCTTTTTGCAGAATTGTTCTACATGTTAGTATGAGAGGAAAGAGAATAAGAGGAAACAGAGGAGGGAAAGCGCCAGCTGTTTTCTAAGAAGGTGACTGGAAGACATGAGCTGTGCATATAAAGGGGTCACAGAGCAGGTTTCCAACACAGAAGATTAAAGGCTTTTCATCCGAACAGAAGCTCCTCTGACTCTGAACCATGAAGACTCTGGTGCCGCTCGTTCTTCTGATCTGCTTCCTGGGTCACATTTCTGCCGGTCAGTAACTCATGCTTGGTTTCTCTTAGAGCCGTCAGTCTCAACCGCGTTAGGTATTAAATGTGTGCGTCTGTGTTCACAGCACCGGTCGCACTGTCGGTGCAGATGGACGGATGCTGTCGAGGCCACGATCGAAAACCCATTCCCAAAGGAAAGGTGGCACACGTGGGGGTGACCCCGAGTGACTGCAGATCCAAATCCATCATGTAAGTGTACAAACCTGTTCATGCTCAGCACATCTGACCGTATGTTATGTTGCACTGCTGGAGTGTTTTGCATTGGAGATCTGGCAAATGAGAAAAGCTTCAAAATGTAATTGAACTAGATTAAAGGACGTTTCCTCTCAATGAGTTTGTTCTCAGACTCTGATCCAGAAATCTCCACTTCAGCAGCTCTTACATTCACCAAGCTTTACACTTTCATTCCTCCCTGTGCTCTGAAGGTTAACACAGAGGGGTTTGTTCATCATTGAGAGACTCATTTATACTACATTTATTAATAAAACCATGGAGAACATTGATTATTTTAAATAACTCTTGACAGTATTTTATGATTTAAGGAATAATACAAAATTCCTTAAAGAATTTGCATATTTAAACAGAACATTTCATAAAACTTGTAATACAAAAAATAATCCTCTTAATGTCAGTAATGAACTGGTGAAGTTTCATGGTGATATCTATTAGTTCATATTTTATCCTGTTCACATGTAGTGTCTCCCCTTATGTACTTAAACTCAATTATTTCTAATTCTGCTACTTTATATTTCCACAACTACAATTCAAAGGATAATATTGTACTTTTTGCTTCATTACATTTACAGCTACTCTGGTGGCTTCGGAGATTCCTATTTTACATGTGACTTAAACAAAATATGAAGCTCTATTACAGATTAAACTACGTATACAAAGTAGTTAAAGAGAGCTCTACCTCGACAAGCTACAGCTGTTTAACAATAGTTGCTATTGTGATAATAAGCTGATAATTTATTATGCACTCAGTTATAATTGTATCAGGTACAGCAAGATAAATCTAACGCAGTCTAATAATACAGTCCTGCAACAAATCCTCATTCACGAAGGTTATAATGTCCAGTTTGTTTTGATTACAATTATTATAAGGATGTTGACCTGTATTGTGTTTCTATTATTTTGTCCACCCCATTTAAATCAATGAGGGTAGGCAGAATAACAGAACAACCTCACCATGCTGTAAAAGTATCGATTACACCACTTATGTACAAGTACATGACCTGAATACTTGTTTTACCGCTGTGTTTCTAACAATGTACAACATGTGTGTGTTTCTGACAGAATCACAACGGTATGCAAGAATAAGTTTTGTATCGATCCTGACTGGGACTGGGCGAAGAAACTGTTGAAAGAATTTAAGAAGCCGGCGTCTACCACTGCAGAGCCCAAGTGTTCAAAGAAGATGTAAGGACTGCGAGAACGCTGTTCCTTTGTGTATCATAATGACATGTAATAATATTAAGTGCTGCACATGCCTGAATCAAATATGCATCCCTGTACGAATGACAGCTGTGTTTCAGAGATAACAGGAAGATGTATTATTGCTACGTCAGGTGAAGGCCATTTCTGAATAAAAGCTTTATTTTTTTATTGATTGTTCGGCTCTCTTTATTTTAGAGGCCTAGAGTCCAAACACGGAGTGACTTCCGTCTGCTCACTAAAGCTGTTTAAAGTTTACACAAAATCATATATATATAATTTTAAAGGTAAATGGCCACTGCAACTGGTGGAAAGTTACTATGTATGTTTACCTATTGTACTCAAGTACAATATTGAGGTACTTTCCTTGAGTATTTCTATTTTGTTGCTACTTTATACTTTTTACTCTATTACATATAAAATATATCTTACTTTTTACTCCATTACATTAATTCACTATCTTTGCTGATTCCGATTATTGATATAAAATATAATCAACAAATAAATTATATGTATTATTATTATCTCCGCCAGGAGATCATGCTGCATTTGCCTGTGAGTCAGTGTGCACCTCTGCGTCCGTCACATTGCACCTTTAAATCTGCACTCATCAGCCCTGTGAGACTGAGCGGAATGAGCTAAAGGCTAACGTCAGCGTGCTGCTAACGTCAGCGTGCTGCTAACGCCAGCGTGCTGCTAACGCCAGCGTGCTGCTAACGCCAGCGTGCTGCTAACGTCAGCGTGCTAACGTCAGCGTGCTAACGTCAGCGTGCTGCTAACGTCAGCGTGCTGCTAACGTCAGCGTGCTGCTAACGCCAGCGTGGTGCTAACGCCAGCGTGGTGCTAACGCCAGCGTGGTGCTAACGCCAGCGTGCTAACGTCAGCGTGGTGCTAACGTCAGCGTGCTGCTAACGCCAGCATGCTGCTAACGTGCTCACAGTGACAATGCTTACATGCTGATGTGCAGCATGTCTATGGTCCCCATCTTAGTTAGCGTGTTAGCGTGCTACCCATACAAATAGAATAGAAGTTGAAGACACATTCCTATTCACATTCAAGTTACGAAGAATATGGAGAATATTCAAAATAATACAGCATAATGTATTTGTTGATTATATTTTGTATTTTCAATCTCAATCTGCAAAAGTAAGTACTCACATAAATGGAGCAGAGACAAAATTCAATATATTTCCCTTCGAGAAGGGAAGCGCAAGTCTTTAGTAAGTGTACTTAGTTACTTTCTACCACTGATGTTGAGTATCATTTGACATCTGATGACGAGTAGACGGGGTTTTCAACAAGAGATGTCAACTTAATTCTCTTCATGATGTTAAAAATGTGTGATTTGATGCTGATTTACTCACAGTTCTCCTTCCTCCTGGCTGTATTTATTGACGAGGTTATGAAGGACACATTGCAAATCAATCCCGTAATTCACTTCCTTCGTTTCAGGTTTTTGTCCTCCTCCGTGAGGACAGCGGGGGTGCAGGTTGGAGGGAAGAAGAAGAGGTGGTGGCGGACAAGAACAAGTGACTGTTGGTGAATTACAATGTCTCCATTGTTTGTGGTTTGAGTGAAAGTAACCATGCCAGCAACAGTGTTTGAAGAAGTTCTGCGGCGACAGAAAGAGGCCCTTCAAAAACACTCCATCTGTCTCCACAAACACCAACAGCAGATGTCAGCGTGAGGAGAGTTTGCTTGGTTTCAAATGCATCAGAGGACAAACCGTGCACAAACTGGTAAATGTTCACTTCAGCATTCATTTAAATAATAATTCTGTCCGACATTTTTATCATTCCATTTTTATCATTACAGGGAAAAATGATAAATGCTGTCGTCAATTGTCAAATGTCAGAATGATAGCTGAAATACTATGATATCAAATAAGTCACATCATGACAGGTGGAATGTAACTAAGTACATTTACTCAAGTAATGTATTTAATTTCAACTTCAAGGTACTTTGCAGTTCCTATTTCCTTTTTATGTTACTTTGTACTTCTACCCCACTACATTTTAGAGCTAGATATTGTACTATTTACTTACATATCAGAGGTATATATTGTACTTTCTACTTCACTACATTTTAACATTTTATTGAATCGGTATTTTACTTCAGCTGCATTTTGCTGATAATACTTACTTTACTTTTGTAGTATTTTCACAATGTTGTATTTTTTTATCATTATAGCCATTATAATGTTCCTCTTTGATTGTTAAAGCTGAAGTTATATATTAAAATACATCTAATCCTCACATGTACAGTAGGCATTAAATGCTTTTAGTATTTAGTATTTTTAAACGTGGGTACATGAATGACATAATACACACTCCTGCAAATGGTTTCACTCTATTCCGCTGATCTATAGGTGGTGCCACCACCGATACCACCTTATTACCACCACCGTGGTGATAATGTGACAAGAAACGCAGCAATGTGCCGGCAAAGACAGTGAAGAAGAAGAGCTTATAAACATGGTTGCAAACAATTCAGTGTTGAAGCTTTTAATAAAAAAATCAGCTTTGCAAATGTTTAATGCAAAGGAAAGACATTTGCTGGACCTCAAGGATACACACAATGGTGAGTAACACTGAATGTAAAGATGATTTATGTTTGTTTGCATTAAATTAGATTTATTTTATTCGATAGGAATGATGCAGTTTATCATGGCTCCAATACAGGGCATGAAACAGATGTGCTGCACAGAGTTTATAGCTATTAATGTTCAACTCAATCAACTCATCTCAGTAAACAGGTAGTATTGTGCTTTCATTTATTAAAGATAAGAAATGACATTACACTATCTCACCCACAGTCTCTTTCAATCTTGAAGTCAGCGGGGGTTCTGTAGGGTTCTTTAAAGCCTGAGGCTCTGCAGTCGGAGCTCCGTAGGGAGGAGGAGAGCTCAGCTCCCGGCAGCAGCAGCGTCTCCTCCTCCTCCTCCTCCTCCTCCTCCTCAGACCCTGCTGCAGTAGAATGAGAGGTTTCTTAAAGGGAGTCTGGTGATCGGAAACACTCCCGCTTTCGTCCACGGGGACCGACAAAACCGACATGAAATGAAAATTGCTTGTTGTAACTTTAAATAGTTAAACGAGTGCTTTAAGGTCAGGAGCTACAGTATGAGGTTCCTTTGTCGAGAACTACTTTCATGACTTTCAAGCAGAGTGAACAAACCATTCATACGCTAACGCAGTTAAAAATAACAGCAATAGAATTTATTGTCAATTTTAAAAGTGCCTGGTTGGACAAACAGCGAGACAAGAAGAGCAACAAGATTATGACATTAATCTACACATTAATACACGCCTTAAACACGGCTGCTCGTCATTTTCCACAGCAAACCGAAGGTGTTGAAATGACTTTCATACCTTCCAGACAGCAAACTGGTATCCACTTGAAACTTAACAGACGGAGACGGGACACATATTCGGTGAAATCTTTCACAGGGAAGATTTTGTCACCATCGCTTGCGCAGAAATCATTGTCATTGATAATGCAGCATGATGGTGCATTTAAGGACACTCCCAACATCAAACATTTGAGAGTTGGTGGCGTGAAAGCAACACGTTCATTAGACGTGTGATTGAAATACAAACATGAAAGTAATGGATAAAGTGACTTGTTTTGTTTGTGCTTGTATTTGTTTCTCTGTATTGTTACTTACGTTTGTATTCATCTACCTTCATGGTTTTCTAAGTTACTCATTTAATCTGCAAACAACATCAACATTTGAAAATAAAAGTTCTAATTAATTGTTTTTAACTTTTGAGTCGAAATGAAGTTAAGATAATTTTTTCTGAGATGTCAACAGAATGCAAATCTCCTCTTTGTGTGGTTGGACATTTTGGGCCAAAATTGTAAATACAAATAAGAAGAATTTTGAATTGTATTAATTCATCTGTCGTGAGATTGCAGGGCTCAACAATAGGGATTGTCAGAAGCAAGTAAAATGCCACGTCGGGCTGCTGAATCTAGCCATTGACTTGCCCGATAGGGCAAAATAAGTAAACACTTTTTTTTCTCCGGAGCTGATGATGGAAGTATCTGAGGAGTGAGCCATCTCGCTTCCTTCTCATCTCTGTAGAGAGTTAAACGTGTGCAGTACCGATCAGGCACTGGCCAGAAAATGTCGGCGGGTAGAGAATGTTTATAAGCTGAAGTAGACAATGCGCATTTCAACTATCATGGAAACAGGAGTGTAGTTGGTTGGCATTAAAGGATGTGGGCAAAACTCCTTTACTTAAATAAAGATTGAATATGACAATTAACTTTAGTTTTTCTTATTTGATAACCGTTAATAAATAAACTATTTACAAAAGGGTTAAATAAACACTGAGTGTGTTCAAGTCGATCTCTACCCGACATGGCCCCATGTTCGAAAAAACACTCCCTTTTTCCCTTTTAAAATAACGTAACATGAACGAAAACTAAAGTCTACTGGGAAATCAGTGCTAACGTTAGCAAGCTAGGCTAACAAGCTATTTTTTTCTGACTGGAACAAAATTGCTAATGGCTGCCAGCTAATGCTATGTGTGTGTGTGTGTGTGTGTGTGTGTGTGTGTGTGTGTGTGTGTGTGTGTATATATAATTATTATCACAACTGGACCCATGATGTGAGAGAGATGGCTAATGCTAGCTAGAGCCCCATAACGTCTAATGGGAATCAGTGCTAACGTTAGCAAGCTAGGCTAACAAGCGTCTTCTTTCTGACCGGAACAAAAACATAAAAGCATCAAACTTAGAAAAATGTCGGCTAACGCCAAATGAAGAAAGCCTTAATGTATCAACGTCCAATGTTTATACAGCACGAGTGTCTCTACCAACGCTGGTAAATATTAAATCGTATTTAACATATATGTGAATGTATACTTCTTTGTAAAAATGTGCACATAGTTTCAGTAAGATTATAGATTATATATTTTCCTGCACAAATAAAATAATTCAGATTTCTGTCCTACTTTCAGTAAAGGTTTGTGTGTAATTTATTTGCTGATATGAATTTAAAAAAAAGCTTAATATAACCTGATAAGTATTATATATTTTGGACACGAACAGACAAGAACTGTGTTACACACTGTCCATAATATAACAGTCCTTAACGGTCTAAATGTGCTTATATAGGATAGAGTATGTTGTCACCATTGCTAACACATAATAACTGAATGAAGGTGT
Organism: Lycodopsis pacificus; assembly: GCA_028022725.1. Taxonomy (NCBI): domain Eukaryota; kingdom Metazoa; phylum Chordata; class Actinopteri; order Perciformes; family Zoarcidae; genus Lycodopsis; species Lycodopsis pacificus. Next base: position 29,701,027 of record CM051690.1, on the reverse strand, counting down.
CTCACTGCGCTCTTCACGATCCATTAGAACGCTGTCGATGGAACTGTGGATTGATGTCTCTTGCTTGAAATCAGCCCGTCATTATTTTCGTTGGACACAGACGTGAACTTGTTTGGTGACAAATTGATTTTGGACCAGCTCTCCTCCGACTCGGCGGCTATTTCCTCGCCTCTCTCCTCCTTCCACAGCTGCTCGTACTCCTGCTTCAGCTCCTGGTAAGAGCGGGAGAAGGTGTGGAAGATGGACGTGGCGGGGAACGCCATGATGAGGATGCCACTCAGGATGCTGGTCAGCGCCACTATCTGTCCGGGGATGCTGCGCGGCACCATGTCGCCGTATCCCACCGTGGTCATGGAGATGATGGCCCACCAGTAGGAGGCCGGGATGCTGCTGAAGCTGTGTTGGGGGTGCGTGGCGGCAAACGGCGCCAGCTCGCTCTCCGCCAGGTGGACCAGAGGCGAGAAGAGGGTCACGGCCACGCAGACGAACAGCAGCAGCAGGCCGAACTCCCTCATGCTGCGCTGCATGGTCATCCCCAACGTCTGCAGGCCCAGAGAGTGGCGGGCGAGCCGCATCACGTACAGGATCCGCAGGGCCCGCAGCAGGCGCAGGATCAGACTCAGTTTGTCCAGATAGCCTCTGCCGGCGCCCACGATGAAGACGTCCTCCTGCGACTCATCTCTGACATCCACGACCAGGGACACGTAGTACGGCAGGATGGCGATGGCGTCGATGATGTTGAGGGGGCCGCGAGCGAAGGCCAGCTTGCTCTGAGCGTTGACGAATCGCAGCAGAAACTCCAAAGTGAACCACGCCACACAGATGGACTCCACCACAAACATGCTCTGACACTTCTGGGAGCACTCGCCCTGCAGACACAGAGACGCACTGTGACGAGAAGACACTTTAAAGGGTCACTTCGCCATTTTCACACTTACACGATCAGGTTACTTGTTACTCAGCCTGTGAAAGCAATTATTTAACATCTTCTGTGGATCTGGAGGACTATCTGGAGAAAATAACTTGACCCTGGTCTTGAGCCCTCGAATTTATGATAAAAACTCTGCATAATTATCTCTTGTTACGGTCCTCGGGCATACTGCATTGTGGGAAATTTAGGACCCAGAGGGATAACAGTAAAAGACAGAATATCTCAGCTTCTGGTACGACAGTTCTTCTCCATGTTCTTTTTAGTCAAATTTCCATTAAGCACTGAATAGTAGATTTATAGATAGTAAAGTTTTCATGATAAAATGTTTATGAAACCTAATAGGATATACACAAATACAGTACAGAGGTAAACACATACAGTATATATACATATATATACATATGCATACACATAACTCCCCTCAAAGAAAATAAATTGTGAAATGAATACAAGAGGAAAATTAATAAAAGGGTAATATCAATATAATTGTTTTTAAAGTGAATAAATTGAAGATTGTGGAGTTAAAGGGACAGTTCCCTCAAATAACCAATAGCAGATATCTGCAAAACTAGACAACTCATACCAAAACAATCTAGGTTGATAAATATGTATTTTTGATTTTGGGGTGAACTGTCCCTTTAAGTCTTACTATCACATTTTTGTAGTCAAACTAATTTGAAAACTTTTCTACAATCAATTTAAGTTTAAAGAAGATACTTTTGTTTTGCTCCATCGTTTTTAACCATTTAAATGTGTCCCTTTACTAAATCATTTGAATTTAAAGATGAAATGTTGCTCTTTCTTGTTCTTGATTTTCATTTCAATGCATTATGCCGTATAACTATGCCCTTGAGAACAACAGATGTTGGTTTGCAGCAGATATTTTCACAGCAAAATCAATGAACCTTGGACAAGAAATACCCTGCAGCTTTAAATGCATTTAAATGGCAGAAAAACAACACATAAACAACCTTGTCTCTGAAAAAACAATGTGCCCTCCACATAGTATTGTATGGCTAATTGTGCCACTTTCATTTCAACTTGATGTGCCTCCATAAAGTAAAAAGCTTCTTTCTAACTACACGGCACTTTTATTGATTTTAGTTTTTTACCCAAGCTAGTACGACATTTCTCTGGCACAGGATGTCAAAACAAAGTAAGTGCATGTTGAATGGTCAGTCAATAAAGTAGGAAAGAAAAATCAATTTCCATTTGACTTTGGAAGCCGACTGAATGACGGCAGAAAACAAGAGACGAGAAATGTTCGTAACAATTACTAAAGCTGAAATTATGACCTTCTGCAACACTTTTCCAGCACATCATCATCTATTTACTGACAAGAGAAGCCTATGGGGCAGGTTTCATTGAGTGTATAAATCAATACTTTTAATCTAGAGATATGTATGCTGTCTAACCAAAGGGAACATAACACCTAGAAATAAGTGAATTATTTGTTTATAGGAAGTAATATTAAGGAAATGAGGGTGAACTTTATCTGAACTTTCCACATCTTTGTCTGGCTGTTAGCTTATAAAGCTAACGTCTCAACATCCACGCAGCTCAAGAAAAGCTGGTGGAACATTATAAGTATTAATCAACCGTACTGTAATGTTGCACTTGGCTTTTCTATCACTTTTATTTCCGTTTTATAGGATATTAAACTTTCACTTTCACTTTCACTTTAACACTTGGTGTGTTAACCTCGCCCACCTAACAGAGATGAACCATAGCCTAGCATTACCTGTCTGTACCTGTCGCTAGGTCCAGCTATAGACTGTATGTAAGAAGTGCACGTAGTCACAGTGACGTCACCCCACAACATGTCCAGAAGCTAAACCCTTCGTGAAGAAAACAACCAAAACACACGGCCCTTGTTATCCTGCCATCCCTCCTCCCCATTCTGCATTAGCAGAGAGCGAACAGGGACAGAGGGGTTGTTAAGTTCAATATCTTAATCTAGTCTACCTGCATCATTGATCCTTTATCTGACTGAGGTCTTTACAAGTTAGACTCTGTGGCCCCGACCACGGCTATGAAATATCGGTAGCCTAACTGTGCAGTGTGTTGATGAATCCATGGCGCTGTCCGTGGTGCTGAAGTAGTTTCAATAGAGTGCTGCAGGGTAAAGTCCAGGCAGCAACCTCCGACTCTGCTAAATGAAGCCGATGCGCGAGTCTTAAAACATGCATTCTCTCTACTGACCACCAGGGGGCGACTCCTCTGGTTGTATAGAAGTCTATAGAAAATGACTCTACTTCTCTCTTGATTTATTCCCTCAGTAAACATTGTAAACATGAGTTTATGTCTCAATCTCTAGTTTCAAGTCTTCTTCAATACAGCATGATGTTCATTTAGTACATGATGGTCCATTTAGAGTCAAACAGACCATAAAGCAGGACATGCTTTAGGGCGGGGCTTACTGTGATTGACAGGTCGCTGCTGCTACCAGAATCATATACGGCGTCTCTACTTCACTCCTCCTCAGTCCAAATATGGTCACTTCTGTTTATCGGTTGCAAGAAAAACAACATGGCGACGGTCGTAATCCAAGATGGAGACGAAATCAAGGCTTCAAAACATCACTCCACAAACCAATGAGTGATGTCACAATGACTACGTCCACTTCTGAGATACAGTATCGTCATGTGTCCACATTTTTGCATTTCCAGTTCCTCGTCTTGAAGTCTTGAATGTTATTTTGGTTAGACGCCTGAAATAATGTCTGTGGTTAATAATATATTTCAACACTTTCTTCTACGACATGAATATGAATTTTTGAGTGTCTCTAAAAAGGCAGTTGCTAACAAGTGGCTAAATGAGACGACTAAAAGTCATCACTGGTCCGCCTTCACAGCTCGTTGTTTATGCTTGCGCTCATGTGACCGCGGTGTAACGTTAGAGATATACGTTTCTATAACGTTTGTGCTTAAAAACCTATGGAGCTAACATTAGCAGAGTAACAAAATGAAATACATAATGTTGTCAAATGCATATTTCAGACTGTTTTGTAGGTTTTCCATTTTCATATGAGCGAGCAGCCACATGCTCGTTAACGACAGCTGAAAAAGTGGATCAATTATATCTACTTCAGTCTGAAGTCAAGGAGCCATTGATTCCTAAATTACCACAATTTCGTGCTCATTTTCTTACTTTGACAAGCCAACGTTCACCTCCCATCAAATTTTTTATCAGCATTATTCTTCTGTCAAAGTCAAACCAGCTGGCCAACATTCAACTGTCGATGTCTGCCAGACTCCAAACTAAAAACAACACTGGCTTCCAGAAATTAAAATGGAAATTGTTTTTTCTTTAGAAACACAACTCCAGTTCAACTACTCATCAATCTCGACACAGTTTGAACAACAGTGTTGTGCTTTTCAGCTTCTGAACTGAACACGTTCATGCTTTGATTTTCTCGTGTCTTGATTTGTGCGATTGACTGCACACACATCAGGGAGAAATCAATCAACCGTCTCCGGCTTAGAAACACAATCACCAGCCTCTTTACACTGACAGTTATTTAAACAATCATTTCTACAGCCTGTCTGCTTCTATTGGCTCAGACAGCAGCAGCAATCTGTGATTTGACATGTACATTGGCAAAAGTCACTTCATATCCTCTCTCCACCCCTAAAGGCATGCTATGCAATTGTCACTTACTTTTTGTAAACTCATTAAACACTGGCCCGTCTTCCCCCGGCTCAATGACACTAGAAGTGCACCTGACCACGGTTGCTAGAGCACGGCTCAGTGTACCACTCAGCATCACATACTGCAGGCAAAGTGAAAGCCAGCCGCAGTTTCACTCTCGTGTTGGAATTAAATTAGTCCACTTGGCCTTTCGCCTTCTTCTATCTGCGTTTTTTTTAGTAGTCCACCATTTTTGTAGCTTCCTCTTGGATGCCTGCCTGCGTTGATTGAGAGGAATTATTAATATACTTACACTTTATTAAAAACCTTTAAGCTTTACAAATAACCCAGACTTTGGCTTTTTTCGAGACGTTACCTGTCTTCTTACTGCAGTGACATATTTATCTATTTTTATTGAATTGACCGTTAAAATGTTTTGTTATGGGTTCATTTATCAATTGCATTTCACACAGGACATATTTCATTTCATTCTTGCCTGTGATTATTAACTGTTGACTTGAAAAAGCTGTAAAAACTAAAAATATATATTGTTGTTCAGGTAAGGTAAATTGCATTGTTGAAGAATTACAATGATTAAATGTGTCACAGAGCATTCATTAGTTGCATTTTCATTCATTCTCCTTTTAGCTTTGAATTTCCAGCAACACCTGAGAATAATATCTGACTCTTTAGCTGCTCCACTGTCATCACCAGGTTGTTGCTAACGGTGTCTGTCGTTTGGTGCTCATCAGTGGTTTTTGGCTTAAAATGACGCTGATGAGTGTGTGGAGTGAAAAACAAAACAGTAAAGTTGCATGACGGACAATGAAGACAAGGAGCTGAAAGAGAACCTGCAGAATTCATCACTATACTATATATATAGATGTTGATTAGTGCAGCTTCAGAAAATATAATTAGCACATAATACAATGATGTTTTGGTTAATTTACTTATTTAGAGTCACTATATACCTGTTTTCACTGTAATATGTTTTTCCTGTTAACAGAGAAAATGATTAATGTGTGTAAAACAGGTTTAACAGGATGTTATGTCAGACTTTCGTCAGCTTCATACGCACCCTGGTCTCTTCATCTCTGAGGTCTGGCATGGTGCTGATGCACAAGCTGATGACGGTGACCAGTACCATGACCACCGAGAGGCAGGCGAACATCTTCGCAGCCAGCCCCGACTGAGGGTTTTCCACCACCTCTCGAAGCATCCAGGTCAGTTTGTGATAGCCCTTTTTGGTCTCTGTGGTGCTTTTCTTCAGCATCACCCTCTTCTGCCTCCACTCATGTTCCTTACGCTCTCGCTCGGCCACCTCCTCCACACGGGTGTTCATGCGACGGCGGCAACAGCGCTCCATGTGGCTCGGGTCCACACCCCAGTAGTCAAGCTCATCGTGTAGTGACACGGCGCACAGTTCCCGAAGCAGACGCAGTTTCCCCGCGGCCAAGAAGTTGAGGATGACCCTGAAGGCCGTCGGGTTTCGGTCAAAAAAGTACTCCTGGCACGTCTCGTCGTAGTCGTCGCAGAGTCGTGCGATCTCCTCTGGGGTGGTGCAGAAACGTAGACGTCCCAGGCGACTCTGGGGGAACTGCTCCAAGGTGCTCCAGGGGAAGGTGTAGCGGTTGCCCCCGACATTGATGAGAACCTGCAGGGTGTGGTCGACAACGTATGAAGCTTTGGGGTCTCGAAGGAGCTGGGCACGCTGGAAGTAAACGCCCTTGATGGTCTCAGTCTCCGGGATCTCGGTGAAGAATTGGTCGAGGCTGCTGTCGTCACTGCTGATTGAGTAGGTGCTGAAGTCGTGGTTGGCATTGCTGATGATGGGCATGCTGGCTTCAGTGTGTGTGACGGGATGGAATAGGTTCTTATATATCCAGTTGACGGGAAGTTAGAAGGAGGATCCTTAGAGAAGCTGTAATGACAAATTACAATAAAAGGTCAACCTTTTGTACGTCAAGTCCTGATGAAAATATTTTTCTATTAATACTACCTTTGAATTTGTCTCAGTTTAATACCTCATTGCAAACCGGCATTTCATATAGTACCACAAGGCTCTGTCCTGGGTCCCCTACTTTTTGGTGTAGTACCAGTATGGATCAACATTCATTGACTTGCATTACTATGCAGATGACACCCATTTCTATCCAACTGTTGATCCTGATTCTTCAATTTATCTTTGATCCAAAATGTGCACAAGCTAATTCAGGACAGAGCATAATTGCATTTAAAATTCACAATATAAAGAGTAATAATTGACACTTTTTGCAGTTTGATGTGAAGTTTTACAGAAGTTTCTTTTATAATAGGTGTCTATGGGGTGAATGCTTTTTGGCCTGCTCAAGTTTCTTTCTTTTTTTTGGAGCTGGCCATTGAGGCAGATTGGCAGCAGCTCCAAAAGTGCGTCAATCGTAGACCTCCATGTTAAAATGCCAAACTTTAGAGCAGAAATAAACAAAAAAGTCCGGTTTTGGTCTCTGTGGCTAATTTCCCTGTTCATAACAACTGTAGGGGGAGTACATTTTTATATAACTCACTTGTTTAAATTATATTAAGGCTAAAAGTGAGGCATAATTGATGGAGTGGTCGCTTTGAGTTACAGGTGCCGTCTCACCTCCAACGACAATCCACCTCTTTACCCATTTGTTAAGGTTCGGCTGGAGCCTTAAGAAACCGATGGGTGACTTCACGGAGAATACGTCCACATGTTGTACAATCTATGTTCGCCACATTGTTTCCAGGTCTTAACGCTCATTGAATTATTGACTAATTAAGAACTAAGAATCATCACACGACATGAAATGGGCTTTTGTAAATGTTCAATAATGTAAAAATAACAAATCACAATTCACTGAAAAAAAAGAAGAAAATATCTTAGCCCCCCACTTTTAGCCCTGACACCCTTCTGAGCGGACTTCACACCAATTCATGTCTGGATTCTTGTGACATTGTCGACGTCGCTGAGTGACCTTAAAAAGTCTCACAGACTCCGGTGTGACATCGGGGTGCGAACGAGCCGGAGAGGTTACGATGTCTGAGGACGACAAGCCGGCATAACTGAAAAAGCTCCTGAAACTACAACTTCTGTTTCAAGCTGACATCCTTAAAAAGGTGTTTAATGGAAAGAGATATCTACCTGAGCTTCAAGGGCAGATGCGTTTATATAAAAACACATTTCCTCACTGAGCTCTACTGATAGACCTTAGTGTCAACAGTTCTCATTGGGACTCCAAAGACATATTCCCATGAAAACTGTTGAAAGTGTAACATTAATTCTATGAATGTTTTTTTACTGATTCCCAGTGTTTGTATATCTATTTTCCTTTAAAGATAGAAAATATAGATTTTGTAAAAATGTCAGCTGTAATTTGGGGATAAATTGACATCAAACCAGCTTTACAAACAGTCAAACTGATAATAAACACTCTTCACTCTTCACGGAGGCCAGAAATTGGGCCCAGAAATAAATGTTGCTGTTCAATTATTTTGAATGCAATGTTTAAATGCTGCGAGCACCAAAGAGTAAATGATTTTCATACCTATTAATACTGTCAATTCTTCTATGTTTTAACTTGATCTGCAGGTGCATTGAGGACATATCGTTGTCCTCTATTGTGCGGCTTGCAGGCTGTTTATTTTAAAGGAACCTTTGGAATTAGATACTGATAATATTGAACATTCTATTTTTCATTTCACCGCAATGCCACCATGTGGTGTTTACCATCATCAACTGTGTTTCGGTTACTACATTAGTCCTGCTTTATTACTACTATAATGACGTAATGATTATCACATGTTTCTTTAATTCAAATGGAATAATATGTCATTTTCACATTCTCAAGAACATTGTTCTTCCATATTTTCTCCAGCAGGTGGATCCTTGAAAGCTTCCTGGTAAGATGCTGAAGGTCAGTGGTGGAAATGAACCAAGTGCATTTACTCAAGTCAATACTTCAGATTCATTGTGAAGTATTTACTACTCCACTAGATTTCAGAGGTAAATATTGTAATTTCTACTCCCCTAAATGTATTTGACATGCCATAGTTACAAATGACGTCGCAGATTTAAGTGAATAAAATAGAAGAACCCAACAGTATATGTAGTTAAAATGAGCCTCACCTGAGCTGCACTATTAAACTGCTGCTTACACATCAATGTACCGGTGTTAATAATAACAATAATAATATAAGACACTCTGAAAGAGGCCTAATACTTCTGCTTTTGATGCTTTGAAGTACATTTTGCATTACTTCTGTACTTATATTTGAATAAAACTATGCAGGACTTCCAACATTAAGTAAAAATAATAAAAAGCAAAATGATTCTTTCCAAATGTATAGACTTTCAAAATGATTCCACATATACTCCAGATTTAAACAGATGAAATTATCTGTCCCAATACCAACTTTTGAATAATTATATTGTCAAGACGGTGGAGGAAGTATTCAGATTCTTTAAGTAAAAATACCAGACTGTGAAAATACTCTATTACAAGTCCTGCTAGTAAAAGTATGTTATCAGTCAAATATACTTCTGTGTCTGTTGTACTATTAATTACTATATCATGAAATTATTATTACTCATGCTTTAATCTAGGATTGTACTGCTGTAGCTGGTTGAGGTGGAGCTCATTCTGATCGTTTTCATGATGGATTCATCTGCTGATACTTTCTACATGAATCGATTCATTCATTCATTGGCCAGAGCCCAAAGGGACACCTGTTGGCTTTGTCCAAACCTAAACCATTATTACAAATAAACAACATCATTAATAGAGAAATAATCTTCATGAAACTGAACTGTTTCATAGAGTCAATGTAAAACCGGCAATCAGCAGTAGAGCGTGAAGTCTTTACACTCTGAGGCTTGACTTAATTGGAATCAGAAATCAGATAAAGACAAATCTGTTATTTAAATAATGGCCGCTGTGTGATTTAAATGCAAGTCGTTTATTCACTCACCTTAAAGGGCGCAGGTGTGCTGCCTCAGCTCTTTAATGTCTCTGTTATTTGTCCCGTGCATTTTCTCATCTGTTGCTACAATGAAGACGCTCCCCACTAATTAAGCCATAGTAGTCAATATTATTGTTATTCATCAACTGAAGCTCAGACGCCAGCAGGAGTATTGTCACAGTTCATAAATCCACTCTGAAGTTTGCGGGCTCGCCGTGTGTCCGTTCAGCATCGCCGGTCTGCACACGTCGTCTGTCCGGCAGCTCTGGAGTTGCATTAAATTACAATACAATTATTCTTTTTTCTTTCGTCCTCAACTCGTCGCTCCGCTTCCATTGGTCCCCGCCGCTCCCCAAGGAGAGAATAAATGTGATTATCTAATCTGCGGTGCCCTGCTGAAACCTGCCGCTGTATTCTCATCTGTGTCTGACAGCAGGACCATCCTCCTCCTCCTCCTCCTCCTCCTCTTTTCACCCTCCTCCCCTCCCTCCACCTCCCTCTCATCGCCAGCTCGCTTCTTCTACACTGTAAAAAACGACGCTAAGGCAATTTGACTCACAGTACACGGATAAAGTATACTTATACGATATTGTACTAGCAGTAACATTGTGTGTAAATTAGTACACGTCACGCAGAATGAGATACTTTACTTAGATAAGTTATGGCACTATAGTACCACTGTGTAATAATACTCCAGTAGAAGTGTAAATCCCTTAGAATTTGGTAGAGGAAGTACTTCTAGATCTTTGTAATGGTACCAGTACCACTGTGTATTAATACTAGTAGTAAAAGTCACTCAGAATACGGATGAAGAAGTACTCAGATCTTTTATTTAGTCCAAGCACAGGTAGCAGTACCAACGTGTAAAAATACTGCAAAGTAAAGCTCACGCAGAATATGACAGAAAAAGTACTCAGATCTTTTACTCAGCATAATACCATGTAATGACAGACCGAAAACATATTCTGTGTTTCAATTTGAAGGACTTCAAATACTTCACAAACAAATCAACATGTTCTTGAAATAAATAATCTTTCAATTGAGTTGGAAAGTAACTAAGTACATTCACTCAAGTACTGCAATTTATGTTTATTTTGATGCTAAAACTTTTGTATTCTTACTTTTATATACTTTTTTTTCTTAACCACAGGACTTTTAATTGTAACAGAGTGTTTCTTCTTTGTGGTATTACTACCTTCGCTTACCGCGACATCTGAGTATTTCTAGTATCAGAGGTGGGACCAAGTCCTTGTTTTGCAAGTCACAAGTAAGTCTCAAGTCTTGCACTCAAGACTGACAAGTCCCAAGTAAAGTCACATGTCAAGTCCAAGTCATTCCGGAGTCAAGGCTGACATGTCGCAAGTCAAATCCCAAGTCCTAAACTTTGAGTTTCAAGTCATAAACAAGTTATATTTCATTCTTAACCAATTGTAATACCAAATGCAATATTTGTGTATCAGTCTGTGTTTTTCAACCCGTACGTTTTGCATGAATCATCTTTTGTTACAATATGATCTTTGGTATAATATTCTCCGTTAGTTCTTCATGGTTCTTCTCCTGAAACTTGACTGGACGCTGTCAGATTGGTTCAAACATAGTGGACCTGGAGAATTACTGTTGACTGAATGAAGAATGAAGAACGTCAACGTTAGTGGATTCAGGAAATGAATTGATTGGTTGCACACTTTTTTTAAATAACATACTTTTTATTATGTGGGCTTCGGTGACGGTATCAAGTATTTTCAAGTGAAAAGGCTGAAGTCCAAGTGAAGTCACAAGTCAATGTTGTCAAAGTCAAGTTGCAAGTTTTTTTTTTTTATTTTGTCAAGTCGACTCTATGGTCATCAAATTTGTGACGCAAGTCTGACTCGAGTCCAATACATTTCGGACTTGAGTCCACGTTTAGTAAATGTTACGCCATGAGTTACTTTGACATTTTAATTTATTTAAGAAAATGTACGAAAAGAAAAGACGCCCTGTCACATATAGTGACCATGGACACAAACAAACAAAGAATTGATGGTGTTGTTGTTGTTTTTTGTGTTTTTTTACAGTGCAGAGCTGCTGGTCTGTGCTTGATCATGACTCTTCAGTATAAACTGGACTCTGCTGTAAAGCCTTTGTTTAAATGCAGCTAAAGCCTGATTGACAAAGTTTGTGCAGGCAGACGTCCAAACGCAGAGAGGATTAATGAAAAAGGACAGAAGATAAAACACAGAGCCTCTCACACACACACGCACACACACACACACACACACAGTATTATGTCATGCATGATTTGCATTGCTGCTTTATAAGAAGCAGGTGGTTTCTCCGGTGCAGGTCTAACAACCGCTCCGCTGCGGCCGCTGTGACGGTGACATCCTCGCTCTGCTGACTTTGACCTCTGTTAGATAAATGTTTGGTCGCTTTCTTCTTCTGTGGACGTTTTTTTTTAACTACACATTTGTTTTTTGGTGTTTGGCTGTTGTGTGTGTATTGTTTGACTAATCGTGGTGGCGTTGCCGTGGTAACTGATTGGGCCTCGACGAGAGTGCCTCAAGACTAGAGCTTCAGATTCAGATGATTACGAGTACTGTAGGTAACCTTCAGAGAATGTATTACTGGTGTTTCAAGACAAGAAAACCTCATGTCTCTGCCTCACAAAGGCTCGTTTAAGCTTTAAAAATATAGATTCTCTTTATCCTGCATTCAAAATCCTGCTATAAAGTAAAAGTATAAAAGCATTGTCAGTATTATAAACTAAAGTGCATTTGAACTGTGATGCATTCAGTAACTGACAAACATACTGCAGTGCATTTGTGCGGTGATGCGTTCACTTACGAAAGTTAATTTGAGCTGTGATGCGTTCACTTACTGAAGTTAATTTGAGCTGTGGTGATGCGTTCACTTACTGAAGTTAATTTGAGCTGTGGTGATGCGTTCACTTACTGAAGTTAATTTGAGCTGTGGTGATGCGTTCACTTACTGAAGTTAATTTGAGCTGTGGTGATGCGTTCACTTACTGAAGTTAATTTGAGTGGTGATGCGTTCACTTACTGAAGTTAATTTGAGCGGTGATGCGTTCACTTACTGAAGTTAATTTGTGCGGTGATGCGTTCACTTACTGAAGTTAATTTGAGTGGTGATGCGTTCACTTACTGAAGTTAATTTGAGCGGTGATGCGTTCACTTACTGAAGTTAATTTGAGCGGTGATGCGTTCACTTACTGAAGTTAATTTGAGTGGTGATGCGTTCACTTACTGAAGTTAATTTGAGTGGTGATGCGTTCACTTACTGAAGTTAATTTGAGTGGTGATGCGTTCACTTACTGAAGTTAATTTGAGCTGTGATGCGTTCACTTACTAAAGTTAATTTGAGCTGTGATGCGTTCACTTACTGAAGTTAATTTGAGCGGTGATGCGTTCACTTACTGAAGTTAATTTGAGCGGTGATGCGTTCACTTACTGAAGTTAATTTGAGTGGTGATGCGTTCACTTACTGAAGTTAATTTGAGCTGTGATGCGTTCAGTTACTGAAGTTAATTTGAGCTGTGATGCGTTCAGTTACTGAAGTTAATTTGAGCTGTGATGCGTTCACTTACTAAAGTTAATTTGAGCTGTGATGCGTTCACTTACTGAAGTTAATTTGAGCTGTGATGCGTTCACTTACTAAAGTTAATTTGAGCTGTGATGCGTTCACTTACTGAAGTTAATTTGAGCTGTGATGCGTTCACTTACTGAAGTTAATTTGAGCTGTGATGCGTTCACTTACTAAAGTTAATTTGAGCTGTGATGCGTTCACCTACTGAAGTTAATTTGAGCTGTGATGCGTTCACTTACTGAAGTTAATTTGAGCTGTGGTGCGTTCACTTACTGAAGTTAATTTGAGCGGTGATGCGTTCACTTACTGAAGTTAATTTGAGCGGTGATGCGTTCACTTACTGAAGTTAATTTGAGCGGTGATGCGTTCACTTACTGAAGTTAATTTGAGTGCTGATGCGTTTGTTTGATGTTCGAGGAGGAAGATTGTCCGAGTCCTTCATGTTGAATTGTATCTGTGGTCCTCTTTAACCCCACAAACAATCCATTTAATCTACACCAAAACGAGAGCAATGTTGTAATAACACGACCTCTGACCCCTCGAGTTGATGAATATGAGGGATTACATGATAATCCATGAGCTGGAGGGAGACGGATGGAAACCAGAGAGCATGCTGGGACGCCAGGAGGCTGCAGGAGCATGCTGGGGAGTCTTTTCTTTGAACACAAAGTTTGCATTTCAAACTGAATGTGAAGCTTCAAAGTTCATTATTGACCTCAAGAGAGAAAAAACTCCCTTCAAGGGCCCTTTAGTGGCTGTTCTGGAGCTTTCAATGAGATCACATGATCTTCATCAGTATATGGAGTTTTGCATAGTTCTCTTGGAGTTGTAGATGTTTAAATTTCCATTTTTTCTGAGCAATTTAAACCTCATGTATCTGATTTATTTTGCAGTGGAAACAAGTTGTGATCTCACTTTGAATACGTAAATACACCCTCAAATTCTGCTAGATTCCTCCCTCTCTGCATATAAAAAAATAAATCAAAACAGAGGATTTGGTTATTCCCACATCCAGCAGTTACAGAGCAACACGATCATTCATTTAGAGTCGTGTTTGTGTCCACCAGATGAATGCAAGTCCAATATTCTCCCTCTTTTGGCTCTGTTTTTGGTCTCCACCAACTCCTGAAGCAAATATCCATCTCTTAAGCTGGTAAATGTTCCACTATGTTCACCAGATGTTCTGGGCAGGTCGTGTGAAGTGGATTTTTACAGCCTTCACTCTGAAAACGACACTGTGATTGTTGTGATGACTCTGGAGATTCTGCCTGTTCAACGGGAGTTTCTTTCTTTCCACTGTCGCTCAAGTACTTGCCCGTGGTGGGAAGTGTTGGATCTCTGTCAATTATATTATAAAGAGTACGGTCCAGACCAGGCGGCAACTTCCGGTTCTGCCGAGTGAAGCCAATGCTGAAGACTCTTAGAGCCTGCATTCTCTCTAGTGGCCACCAGGGGGCGACTCCTCTGGTTGTATAGAAGTCTATAGAAAATGACTCTACTTCTCTCTTGATTTATTCCCTCAGTAAACATTGTAAACATGAGTTTATGTCTCAATCTCTAGTTTCAAGTCTTCTTCAATACAGCATGATGTTCATTTAGTACATTATGGTTAAAGTAAATAGACCATAGGCTTACTGTGATTGACAGGTCGCTACCAGAGCTGTATACTCTACGTTGCTCCTCAGCCTTCCGAATATGGTCACTTCTGTTCACTGGTTGCAAAAAGCCAAGATGGCGACGGCCAAATTGCCAAATTCGACGTGACGTCACCATGAGTATGTCCACTTCCTACATACAGTCTATGACTCAGACGATGAAGCTCCGTAGAGCTCAGGGGGAGTTGCGGAGCCAGGTGGCTCTTGAGGTTTCTGCTGAGGCTAGCTAGTTAGCCTGCTCAAGTCAGGAGACACTGACACAATCAGTGTGCAAAATACATTGACCCGTGAGACCCCCTTAAAAACTGATTCTGATAAATACAATTGAAAAAAAATACTGACTAAATATTTAATGATATTTATAGCGTGAAACCACAATGTCAGAAAATACAGTTAGACACTATATATATATATATATACAGTGTATATATATATATATATAAAAACACATTATTCTTGTTTTTGTGCTTCACATTTAAAATATCGTTCTTTTCGTGACAGAGTTTCTGAGCGGCCGGCCGATGAAGACTACAGCTGCAGTCCTTCATTTCGTTTTGTTTGGAAACCTTAAGCCTCTTCTTGCAACTTAACTTCCTGATGGTGCTGTGGGGTTAACGTGGTTCAGTGCCCCCACAGAAGAAATTAAACCAAACTCCTGGGGAATTGCTCTGCTCTCTCAATTTGTGCCGAATCACCAGGGGACCCGTGCAGCGGGGCAACTGATAACTCAGCAAAAACACTCGGTAATTACCCCCAAACTCAAATCAGGTCTCGAGCAAACTTTCACATGAACTGTATTTCATTAGGCGTGGCACGTTGGTGTGAGCTTCATTCAGAATCCAGGCATTGTTTGAGCCGTTCCCCTCTGTCTCCAGTTTCTCATCACGAAAGGAAGACAGTCAGGAAGTCTGTGGAGCGTATAGATGAGGAGGAAACCCTCAGGAACGAATCCGATTATAAAGGCCAAGTGTCCTTTTACATTTATCGACAAGCTGCCCGACTCAACTTACAAGCTGCCTGACAGATCCTGGATGGACAGCGTCTAAACCGAGAAAACAGCGCCACAGCGGCTGCTCGTTAAATGTTGTTCACACTTAAAAAGCAAAGATATTTTCTCAGTTATGTCTTGTGCTTTCTCTTCCTGCAGGTACTTTTGGTTTTATTTGTCAAACTAAGTACAGTTACTTGAGTATTTCCATTTTAAAAGAACATTGAACTGTCTTCCCGTAGTTATTTCATCGTGCAAAAGAAAATGGCAATCGTTGTTCGTCAGTGGGGGCCGTGAAGTTAAAGTGCGGTCGCAGCTCACCGGTAAGAGAGCCGGCGCAGCTTCGGTTTCACGCGAGACACAAACAGCGGTGTCCTGGGTGAAAGTTGTGTTTGCTTGACCCATCTACCTCTTCTGTCCGGGACCTTCTTTCTTCTTGTCTTCATACGACATCTAATCTCACATCAATATTAGACAGCGTCTAATATTGATGTGGCTTCAAATGAACACAAACAAACTGCTGGTTGATGGCATGCGGAACAACTTAAGGAATTGGCATGTTATAATTACGCCATTTGGTGTTACGAGGCTGTAAAGATAAACTTAAATAAGCACCTTTTTGTAAAAATTAAACTCGCCATTTTTACCTCTTACGATGAAAACGAACAATGATATTTGTACAAGAACTTAGTTTCTTCTTCTTCTCTCTCATTAATCATCTCAAATTCCATCCGATGTATCTGGTGACCCTTTGGAGAGGCCTGACTCCTGCGTTTGGGAACCACCAGACTAAACTAACGAATGGATTCTTCAATAGCATATTGAGATATTATATTCATAAGATTATGACTGGAAGACTTTTACTTTTTACATTGTGCACGGGTACTTTAAGTAAACCATATGAGTGCTTCTTCTTCCGAGTACATTATGCTGATAATACATCTGCACGTTCATATCGTTTGACTTACAGATGCATGAGTTTGAAGGCTCATCAAAAGACGGTTTATAATATTATATCATATTTTGAGGATTTTACAGCTTTACTTTGTGTTTTATCACCATAATCAAACATTCACGGTACAAAGTCATCCACCAGGTATATGTTATGTTATACATTCATTCCATGAAGATGTTCAAAGCATTCGATGGGATTTACTGTTAAGAACCACTGCACTGGACCACGCTGTTATCTTTGGGGAGGAGATGCATGATGGGATAAAGGTCATCTTCTGGGAGAGCAGGGATTTGAAATTTCCCCGAGCTGTCAGAGATAAATCGAGCCGAGTCATTGGAGCAAGGACACCATGTTTTAAAGGATAATACAGCTCCCATCGAAAGCTAAAGCATCAGAAAGGTACTGTTTACCTTTCCACCATCCCAGTTTTTATATATACAATCTTTGTGTGTGCATATATATAATATATATATATGATTGTATATATATGCCCCCCATATTTAAGGGAGCTTGGAGGAGAAGGATCTCACTCTTCCAGACTGACAGCCTTCTGAGTCTGTCAACGGCTAATCTCTCATTCTTGTGCAGCAAACTGCATAATGAATTGGTTGGCTATGGCTTCATGGTGACTCAGATTGTCTCGAAACACCTTTTATTCTGCCATTGACTGCTTGCTGTGTCCTCTCTCACTACCCTTAACTGGCCCCCCGGCCGGTATAGGGGCCGCTAATGAAAGCACAGCTGGCGTGGCCTTTTATATTCCAAGGGTTTTATCTAAAACTCTGAATGGCCGGCGCTGATGTGGTGCAGTGCAACCCACTACCACCCAACCACCACGGCTCAAAGTCACAGTTTGCGGGGGGGCTGTGGGCTGGATTGTGTGCGTTCCCTTTTAACATCAATGCTTTCAACAATCCTGGAAGAAGTCTTTCAACCAAAAAGGGTCCTTTGGATGAAAAGGGGTTTTTAATCGAACCCTCAGTAGCACAAAGAACTCCTGAGAACTCCAACAAAGGGTTCTTCAGAAGCAAATGGTTCTTGGTAGAACTTAAGCCCTAAAGGACGGACATGCTTTTCTGGTCTTGCAGATGGAAGACACTTTGCACTCTCTTTACTCCACTACATTTATTTGGTTGTTGTTATTGTACAACATGCAGATTGTACTCTCATTTTGCCACATAACAAAACTCCAAAAAACTGAAGTCTGGTGGTTCGGCAGCTGATTCTTCTCTCCCTCTTTCCAGACGGCAGCAGGCTGAGCGGGCTGTGGCTGAGCTATATTTTGTTGCTGATGCTTTTGTGCCGTATTGTTAAAGATCAGATTACTTCTTCCACCACCGCTGGATTGTGCACTAAATGAAGAGAAGATTAAAGTTGCCTCATCGACGTACTTCTTTAAAATCCAATCATGAGTCTGAACTAGCTGCTGTCGATGAACTTTCAACGTACTTATTCATCAATACTTGCAAAACACGAGGGACAGGAATCCAAAACTCAATCCCCCCCCCCCCCTTATTTTGAATCCATTTAAGAGAGATAAGCTGCGTGTTTAGTATTTAGCCTTCACTCCCCTGACATTAAAAAAAATCAATGGAGGAAATTGTTCGGCGGAGAAGAAGGAGAAGAAGAAGAAGAAGAAGAAGAAGAAGAAGAAGAAGAAGAAGAAGGAGAAGAAGAAGAAGAAGAAGAAGAAGAAGAAGGAGGAGAAGAATGAGAGGAGCTGCTGATTGGAAAACACAAGGAAAAGGTCAAGTAGCAGGAAGAGATGGAGAGAGAGCTATTCTGCTGAAATCAAATCATTCCCTCGAGTTTAACAAATGAGCTGTCGGACTCTGTGTGCGTGTGAGTGTGTGCGTGTGAGTGTGTGCGTGCATGTGAGCGTGCATGTGAATGTGTGTGTGCGATTGGCTTCCATGGTTCTTGCTTCAGGGCTCACAGTTTGTTTATGCAAAAATAACAGCTGGCACCCAACCCTCCACATTGTGTTATGCCTGCACAAACACACACACACACACACTCACATGCACACAAATACACCTGCACACACATACACATGCACACACATACACATGCACACAAATACAGGACAATAGAAATGTAAGAGCATTATAGCTGCAAGAATGAAACTGGACTCCGTCTTGTCTCGTGTTGGTGTAATGTTGCATTAACTGAACTGAACTGAACTAAAACATGTTTGAAACCAGGCCGTTCACACATTCAAATACACTAAATAATTAGCATTTGAGTGATTATTCGTGATTGGAATGTCCATGATCCATTACTGCTGCCACTGGTGTAATGTATGATCACTGTTAGAAATAGAAATAGTCAGCTACCACACAATAAATCATTGTTATTCATTGCGTTCTTTTGGCTGACAAAGACAAAACTTATTATCTTCCACTTTCCTCATTCTCTCCATCGTTGTCATTATTCATATTGAACCCAGAAACAAAAACATAAAGCCGGCGAGATGAAGGGAGGTTTTCTGAAGGAAGTAAACATAGATTAAGATGAAATATGAGTCAAAAGAAAATAGAAAACAGGTCATGTCTATTTCCAACATAAAAAGGGTCGTTTAAATAAAACAAGAGCTTTAAAAGCGAGTAACATTTCCTGCAAAAGATGATTCAGATGTGACATTTCCACTAAATGTTGAGGATGTTCTGAAGATACAGATAAATGTTTCCTTTCATAATGTGAGCTGTGAATTTCTGACTATCTTCTGACAGATTTTCATGATGCATATTAAACAGCACAACAGTGATGATCTCTGCTTCTCACCCACTTACTCCCTCTTGTGTTCTGTTGCTATTCCTGTCGAGCAGCTCTGAGTCAAAAAAAAAAGAAAAGACGAAAGTCCTGCAGGAATCAAGCAGGAAAACACTGGTTTTACATGCAACCGCACAACAGGCGAGATGATTCAGCTGAAAGCGGCCTTGAAACATGGCAAACACCTGCAGTGATATCAGTGGTGGAGGAAGTATTCACTGTAGCAGCAGCAAATCTTTACATTTCAGAAGCTGGACCCATGAAATGTTTTTCCAAGAAAAACGATCAAAATAGTTTTTCAATTCATTTTTAGCTGATCGACTCGTTGATTAATCTAATCATGAATTCAGCTGTACTTGTATAAACTGTCGGGTAGTTTAATTTACGAAAAGAACATAATATTTTATCAACTCTTCATGTGTTTTGTATGCAAAAATAGAAGTATAAGCAGAAAATAGAAATACTCAAGTCAAAGAAGTACCTCAGATGTGTACTAAAGTCCAGTACTTGAGGAAATGTACTTCGTTACATTGCACCAGCTTCAGTCCTATTATCCTGTTCATCCACTCAGCTCCCACATGCAGCACTTTGGTTTCTTCTGTTCATCAACCAGTTCAGAAAATAACTGACAAAACTCTCAAAACACAAGCAAAATCCCTCGTAATAGTATGCATTATGTCACTTATATCGCTGTATAATATACAATACTATATAATGTGTACTATATACTATATTACCACTGTA
The DNA here is from genome assembly GCA_028022725.1 of Lycodopsis pacificus. Classification (NCBI taxonomy): domain Eukaryota; kingdom Metazoa; phylum Chordata; class Actinopteri; order Perciformes; family Zoarcidae; genus Lycodopsis; species Lycodopsis pacificus. The sequence continues at coordinate 29,680,811 of CM051690.1, read as the reverse complement.
TTGTTATTAATATATTTTATTTGTTCTAAATACATATTTTTTTGACTCATTCTTTAAATGTATGAAAAATGTAAAGCGTAGCTGGAACCATGAAACGTTGAAATAACTAAAAAATCGAAGTAGTTTCCAATAATTTATTTTCTGTCAATCTAAATGATTAATCGACTAATTGATTCAGATGAACTTTAATTTATAACAAAACACTAATATTCTATAAACTTGTCATTTGTTGTGTGTGAAAAAGATCTTGATTTGTAAAATAACTAAAACTCTCAGATAAACATAGTTGAGTAATATTTCCCTCTAAGAGTTAGTGGAGTAGAAGTATAAAGTCGCATGAAAAGAAAATACTCAAGTAAAGTACATGTACCTCACATTTTGTACTACATTAAACCACCCATGTATTGGACTAGCGTCATGTGACCGGCATCCCAACATCTCGCGATACTTGGTGGAGCTATAAATTCCTCCGCGACCGCCTCTCTGTCTTTCTTTTCTCCCGTTAGCGGTGAAGGTGCAACAGTAAATCGGTCGTCCCGAACCCGGGTTCATCCGACACCCTCACCAACCAAGCTGAACTCAGCTCAACCTCCACAGCGGCAACATGCCTCCCAAATTCGACCCCAACGAGATTAAGATCGGTATGTTTTCAGTGTCTACTGGGTTATAAAAGCAGACGCTTGTTCAGATCCAAGATGGAGTCGTTCCGTGTCTGCGGGCCTGTGAACGGCGTAGAGAAAACGGTAAAGAAACGGGGCACGAGACGCGACGAAGGAAAATGGGGAAAATAATGTCTGAATTAATTTCTGCATGTTTAAATGTTTTCATCAAGAGACATTTTGGTTGATTTTGACTGGTTTGATGGGGAATGTGGTGACTCGGATTCCACGTGGGCTGAGTAGCTAGCTAGCTTAGCTAACGTTAGCTAGCTCGGCTAATGTTGCTAAGTTAGCTAACGATAGCCTCGTAGATGTGGCAATTTAGGTTCTGTTTGATTTCACATTTTTAACCTCATTGAACTTATGAATATCTAAATGTAGTAATGGAGTCTTTAAATCATTTTGTTAAATTAATCATTTATTAATTTAGGTTAAATGTGTAAACATCTTGGTTATGTAGATTAATATGTTGAGTGTATCAATACTCAGTGTCTGTTAAAACATTTCTGATTAAATATTAAAATGCCTGATATATTTTCAGGGTCTCTCTTTAAATGTGGTCAGTTGCAAGTAACTTAAATCACATTCAGCACTGGGGAATGTGTTTTTTTTTGACACTATATATTCCTCTCAATAATATGATAAATGGCACTGTTAATATATAAATAGTAAGTTGGTGGATGCTGTGAAGCAGCATGAAAGTTATTGAAATAAATTATGAATACTTTATAATAAATCAAATTTATAAATGAGCCAACAAAGCAGATGAATGTCCGTAAGATGTTTGTTTTTTGGTGGGATGTCACTCTAACCGCCATCTGCTCAGCTACTGATTTTTATTGTTCGGTGTAAATGTTAAGCATCGTTCTATAACTTTTCATAGACTCATTGGTTATCAACCCTGCACCTGAGGCCCTCAAATATTTAATATCTCGGAGAGTATTAGTTAAAGGGTGTAGCATAAGTCTGGTAGGATATTCTTTTGAGACGTTCTTGTATCGCTCTAACGGTTTCTGTTCAGCCTCCCGCCACTATGCCGGTCTGTCAGTGACTGAGTATAATCCAGTGGAGGCTCAGAGTGACCCGGCTTTAGGAAACAGGTCTGCCCCAAACTCATGGACAACTTTGTGCCAAAAGACTGGAACAAATCACCGTTAACTAAGTTTATAGATGTATTTATCTTGCATCAGTTTAAACTATTCACCTGGATTTTGTTTGTAGTGGTCGGCCTTTCACACAAGACTTGTTGTCTGTAGTGTTGAGAGTTAAATTGCTTGTGTTTATGGCTGAGCCCTTAAGGTTTAAAATAAAAGTTATAATCTTGGAATAATTCCTAATCGTGGTGAGTCTCTGCAGACTACAGGAGTAGAAGGTATGAAAATGTCTGCAGTGCTCCATGTGAAGCTGCCGTGAATGAAACCTGTTGCTGCATCAACTGAAGCCCTTTAACCAGTTGGTGCTCACGTGTCTCTCCTTTGTCTTACAGTGTACATGCGATGCACAGGAGGAGAAGTTGGAGCCACCTCAGCCCTGGCCCCGAAAATCGGACCTCTGGGTTTGGTGAGTGAAATGAAAATGTTGTCCGAACTTGCAAACAAACCACCAGCCTCCCGCCACTATGCCCGTCTGTCAGTGACTGAGTATAATCCAGTGGAGGCTCAGAGTGACCCGGCTTTAGGAAACAGGTCTGCCCCAAACTCATGGACAACTTTGTGCCAAAAGACTGGAACAAGAAGCGAGACTCCCGTTGTTATCCCGGATTGTCTGAAACGAAAACTCTATTTTCATCATGTAGTTTTGTTGTAGTGGCGAAACGGACCGCATTTAGTATCGGTTGTGAGTGAAGCCATTTAAATCGGTTTTATTCCATCTGCTGATTCGCTCTGTTTTCTCCTCAGTCTCCCAAGAAAGTTGGTGACGACATCGCCAAGGCCACCGGTGACTGGAAGGGCCTGAGGATCACAGTGAGGCTGACCATCCAGAACAGACAGGCAGTGGTACGACACGGACCTCATTAACCCCTCAGCTTTGTGGAGGCAGCAGCACGCCTTGCTGTGATAATGACTTTCCTGTTTTGCACCTCTTCTTCTAAGGTGGACGTCGTTCCCTCCGCGTCTGCTCTGATCATCAAGGCTCTCAAGGAGCCTCCTCGTGACAGGAAGAAGGTCAAGAACAGTAAGTTCACTGTGGCCTTCTGCAGAAACACTTTTATCAAAATAAGTGGATTGACTGCATTTCTAACCCCTCCATTCTTTTTAATTTATTTTTCCAGTCAAGCACAGTGGAAGTGTGACCTTTGACGAGATTGTGACCGTTGCTCGCACCATGAGGGCTCGCTCCATCGCCAGAGAGCTCTCTGGTAAGAACGACCCCGGAAGGTTCTGGATGTGACTTAGTCTTTTGGCCGCTATCGCAGTAGACCAAGCGTTCCTCTATAATCAGCCCATATTCTCCTGAGTCGTTCTTGTATCGCTCTGTAGAGTTTTCTGTTCAGCCTCCCGCCACTATGCCGGTCTGTCAGTGACTGAGTATAATCCAGTGGAGGCTCAGAGTGACCCGGCTTTAGGAAACAGGTCTGCCCCAAACTCATGGACAACTTTGTGCCAAAAGACTGGAACAAATCACCGTTAACTAAGTTTATTAATATATTTATCTCACATCAGTTTAAACTTCACCTGGATTTTGTCCTCGTTTTGCTTTTACGCGTTCGGCCTTTCACACGGCAATTTGTGTTTATGTATTTATTTAGTGTACACATATAAATGAGATGGTAATCTGCATCTCGTAATCCATTTAAACAAGACTGACGTGATCACTGACTGTTGTTTCCGTCTCCGCTCTCAGGAACCATCAAAGAGATTCTGGGTACCGCTCAGTCTGTCGGCTGCACCGTCGATGGGCGTCCTCCCCATGATGTCATCGATGACATCAACAGCGGCAAAGTCGAGTGTCCATCAGAGTAAAGGAACACAAATAAAATGTTCACAAACTGAACTCCTCGTGTTACACTTTCTTCTTTTTATCCTTGTTTGCTCGCAATATAAACTAGTTTTGGATCATGAGATTAGGAAAATTCTAATCAATAAAACGATGTTAAAGTGTTACAACAAAGTACAATTTTAATATATTTGTCGTGATCTGGAAGTCTGTTTTTTAAGGGCTAGTTTTCTGTCGAAAAAAGTCAACAGACTTCCAGATCACAACAAATATATTCAACTCTGAGTACAAAGTATAAAATACCCACGATTGTACAAGTGTTGCAAAGTGCTGTCCCATTCGACTTCACATGTCAAGCCCTAAAGTCTCTCACTCAACCTCTGACCAGGTGACATCAGTGAGTCCTTGAGGGTTCAGGGTCTAGAGGTTGAGGCTTTAGGGGGGGCGTTGGGGTCACCACCGTTACCTGTCGGCTGCCATGATGAGACCTGTGGAGGCAATCCCTCAATTACTGCTCTGAATTTGGGGAATGGGCACTTTTTCAAAATTGTTAGACGGGCAAAAGCGTTAAACTTTGCTCCATGTCTAATTTACAAGTTAAAGTACTGCTTGCAGTAAGCCGTAGTAATGAAACTTCAGCATACTGACTGGTTTCTGCAGAGTAAAGTCATACCTTTGAGGAACATTTTGCATTTTCAATGCAGGATGTTAAATTGTACATTTATGATTTCGCTACTTTTACAACTGATCTTTGCCATGTACGGTTATGCTCAGTTTAGGGTCTCATGAAAAATGTGTATCAAGTAAAATAGTCACATTTTACACATGTGGCCCTGATCTTCTGAATGAAATGTCCCTAAAGGTAAACCCTTAAACCACAATGGAGCCCATTATCATTACATTATGGCCTTAACTATAATGTTCTCATAGAATATGAACAAGTTTTACTCAAGTTTGTATTTTAATATTAAAGTTATTTAGTTGTTGGGACACTGATCAAATGATAAATTGGTAATTTGTCCTTCAAACTCTAAAATGCTGTTTAAATTGTCTTTTCAGCCTGAGTAACTACACTGTTGTGAGTGAGCAGTTTATAGTGAATCAGTTTTACATTTTATACAAAATATTTATTGAAAATCTCAGCCAGTCATTTACAATTCTACAAAAGTATAAATGCTTCAAAAACTCAGATCAGGAACAAAAAGGACTTTTTATACTGAACACTTCAGCCATCACATTTAGCTGCTGTACTTGTACTCTTGGTATTTGTGTCGAGTATTTTGTCAAACAGTACGTGTAAGTACACAGGAGAAAACACTGTACTGCAGTACAATACAAAAAAACAAACAACTGTGCTTAGTGTTTAAATTTTGCACCAAAAGCTAGAAACGAATTTCAAGTCGCGTTTTAATTTATTATTCTTCGACAAAGAAGTTTCCCCCAACTTCACATCTAGATTAGACGGTGTAGCCCTGTTTACGTCTGGTATCTATTGAAGTCCTGGATCAGAAGTGGACAGCGAGACTCGGTGAGATCTGATCCTTCAAACCTCTTCCTGACGTCTGGGACACGTTTCACCTGAACGCTGATGAGTCCACGCTGAGGACGTAACAGAAGATGCATCCTCAGAGCCTCCGCTCCTCCTTTTGTCTCATGGAGATATTTTACCTCTGTCTGTGTTGCTTTGATTCGCGGCATCGCTCCAGATTAAAACGACACATCTGGTCTTTGCAAAAGGGAAACGATGTTCATGTTGCTATGTGAACAGAGCGGAGACGTGCGATCATTGGAGACGCATCTCAATGAAGCTGTGAGCCGACGTTCCTCAAGCTGTCCGCTCGTGATCGGATCACACAACACGCACGTTAATGCGCGGCGTTAACGGGGCCGGTTTTAGGAACTTTTGCATTTATATTTCTTACTTTTTAAAAGGTGGAACAATGCGACTATCAAAACATTTCAACTGACTGGACACCGGTCCAACTACTCTCTACGTTCTCACTCCTTCCTTTAAATTGATTGACAAGCGTATTTACCAAAGTGTGATCAGTTGTTTAACTCTCTGCCGACTACTGTACGTCGTTTACTGTCAGCAACAGTGTTTGTATCAAAAGGTGACGCAGATATGTACAAAAGGAGAAGATAAAATGGACCAGAGATCAGGAAGTGCATGATGTAGTTTGATTGTGCTGAAGACAGCAGCTGCACAAAGAAGTTATTAATGTAACCCCGTCTCTCCTCTGAGCTCATCCTGCTGCTCTGTGAACCAGGATGTTTTGATTCACGGTGGCTCTGTGATGACCGTGCGGCACTTAAACGCACCGCGTCCCATTTCATCGTCCGCTCTTCGTCAGTTCTCCACCTCCTCTTCCTCCTCCTCCTCAGCGTCATTCTCAGCTTCAGGCTCCTCCTCCATGCGCTCCTCCTCCTCCTCTTCCTCCTCCTCCCTGCTCTTATCGTTCTCGGAGTCGGCCTTCTTCTCTTTGTCTTTACGTTTCTGCTCGGACACTTCCTTCTTTCCCTTCTGGTACACTGGAAGAACACAAACGAACATTAACATCTGTATAACCATCAGTATTGTGTTTAGTAATACAGATGTGTTTTACAGCAGCAGCACAGACACACTTTTCTTCAGTTCAAACTGTAAGTGGGCAGCGTTCTGGGGTCTAAACTGAACTACCAATTACTTTTACATTAAAGTAACGACAGAAACAAGGTACATTTATGAATGCAGTCACAGACTTATTTATTTTTTTTTTTTTATTGTAGTGGAAGTCTGTGACGGTTGAACACTTATTGTTTATCATACGTCTTCATAACTGAAGCACTGACCTTCCAGAGCTTCTCTGAGCGGCTCCAGGAATCTCTCGAACTCCATCTCCTCCATCGCAGCCAACACGTCTCCTGCGTTCAGAGTTTTACGTTTGGCTTTCATGGCAAAGTTGTTGGCACTGCAATAAGACCAACAGAGAAGAAGAAATACATTATTGAACATTTATTGAATGAGCGGTGTAATGAAAACATTTCACTAATAATATTCAGGTCTCAAACTTGATGACTGAAGCACGCCGGAGATTTTTAACGCCCGTGTTTGAAATGTGTTAACGCCTGAAGGGATTTTGTGAATCAAAAGTTTTTGTTCTCACCAGGACGTCGCATACAACACGAACACACTGGCAGCTTGAGATATGGCTCTCCTGGCTTCTTTAGACACGTTCACCCCATCTGGGAGCTGTTAGGAAAACACAGACGGAGAAATAGTTATTCACTCGTTATGCAAAAAGAGAACATTAACAAAATAATGGGTCGGGTCTCTTTAAAACCAACATGAAGCCACTGGCTACGGTAAACACAAACAAATACATATATATTCATAATTTATTCACTAAAATATATTTAGGAATTTCTCAGTTCATTGTGAGTAACATTTAGATCATAGAAGATATGACACAGTGTCGTCTTTTATATTTACTTCAGAGGAAATCTGTGTTCTAGAGATTAAATCAAATATAATATATGCATAATACACAAGACTGTACAGCTCTCTAATTTTAAAACATATAGATTCAACATATTGTTATTGGGTTTGTTTTAAATTTTATTTAAAAAAATTTCATCCCATTTCTCCGTTTCTTGACAAGCTGGAGGACCGAATACTCTCATCTATTTTTGAGGAACTTGTTCTCTAAAGTATTTCCATTTTATGTTACTTTATACTTCTACTCTACTCTAGCGAAGATTGTACTTTTTACTTTGCAGACTCTAAATTATTAATAAAAATATATAAATCAAATAATAAACTATGATGTGTTATTATATATTAAGCGACCCAGCAGTACATAACCTAATTTAAATGAGCTCAAACGTCACCAGCTGCAACATTTAAATGATGATTACATTGATGCATCAATCATTTTTATATACTTTTACTTTGTAATAGTAGTATTTTTTTACACTGTAGTATTGATACTTTTACTTCAGTTAAAGATTGTGAGTTCTTCTTCGTGGCGTTACACTCACCGCCTCCTTGATGATGCGCGTGATCACCGCGTAAGGCAGGTTCAGGTCTTCGGGTCTTTCCGCCATTTCTCTCCGATGGTTACCGAGTCCTTAACCGTCACCTCTCGTGCACAGCCGTGCTAACAGATTAGCACTGTTGTGTTAGCTGGGAGCTACCTAAAGTAGCTATTTGGTTGCTATAGTACTGCGTTTTGAAGACGACGCTCCTATTAGTCGGATCGATTAGTTTGACGCATCGATTAGTTCAAAACGGTGTCCGAAGTTGGTCGCGTGTCCACCAGAAACCGATTTGTTTTGGGACGTTTTCCCGCGAACCGTCCAAGCACGAGCCCTCCTCCGTCAAGCTTTCAACTCCGACCCCCTTGACGTCAGCGTAGCGTGGCCCGGCTGTTACGTCATTACGTAAACATTGAACGCTACTAAACAAACAAAAAGACACTCATACATAGATTTCTTTAGTGGTGGAGGAAGTATTCAGATCCTTTAATAAAATAAAAGTACTACAACTGTAAAAATACTCTTACAACATGGAAAAGGTATATAGGCCTAAGTATAATTAGCAAATACTTAAAGCAGAGAGATGGCCCCTGTGACTGTTATACTATTATATATTATATCATTAGATTCTTATTACTTTTGCATTAATGTAAACGTTGGATTCTACTGCTGTTTTCTCCATTAATCAATTATTTCCAGTAGGAACCAATGAAGGGGGAGGTTTTGAGCGATGGACCAACACGTTGTTGGTTTTGGTGTTTTAATGGGACTTTAGAATATCGCCAGTCTTATCCTTTAATTAGAAGCTAACACAATGCAAATGACTCAGGACTATAGGGGTGTGAAGAATGATTATTTATCTCAACTCGAATGATTAATCATTATGTCTATAAAATGTCACAAACTATGCTCACAAAATAATAAAAACTCCATCAAAATTTGACTTAAGCAACATCTTCAAACTATTGTTTTGTCGGACCAACATGCAAAAACCCCGAAGATATTCCACATATTACAATGTATATTTTGTTGTTGATTATTTATAAATATATAAAGTCCATAAACGCTCATTAAAGTGACCAGCTGACCTGCTAGAAGTGAGACTGAGAGTTAAATGAAATAATAAAATATTTGTTATTGAAGATGATGTTACAGCTGGAGTGATAATACTCCCACTGGCCTCGTCACACATTATTTGCCGTGTATTGATGAATATATTAAAAACCCCGACTGGGCAGACTCACACCTTCATCGCTGACGGAGAGGAGAAGGTCTGAGGTATTTAGGTGGTTTCCATGGTGCCTGTCTTCCTCACACATGCAGCCGCCCACACATTGTAAAGCGCTCTGCAGAGTATATATGCAAAGAAAGGAGAGTTTCATCTACGCCCACCAGGTTCACGCTTCTGGGCAGCGCTCCAGGACACTAAAGTCTCCTCAGCTCAGTTATCTGTGTTGTTGGAAACAATCGCTTTCATTGTGTTCACCTCGACGGGGCGACGGGGCGCTGCAGATGTGAAACTAATAATTCCCCAAAAATCTCCAACTGTACAAGATATGATTGTTTAAAGTCAGTGTTTAAAGTCAAAGAGAAGTAAATATTGCATTTTATCAACTCAACAGCCCTCCACAAATGCACTAGTCTCTTAATAGTTTGAAATATAATCACACATCAAGTGACAGAAAAAAATGGGAAAACTACAACATCAACAACAATAACTCATTACACAGTGTATTGAATTACTATAACATTTGACTTAAAAAGCCTTTCTGTAACCTAGTTTGTTTTTGTTGCTTTTAAGTTTAGTTTTTTCTCTTTTCCATAAAAACAGAAAATGGAAGTGCTGGACTTTTACATTTTGTATACCATACAAATATATATACATAATATACATTTCTGCAAAGAAAAAAGAAGAAAAAAAGAAAACTTTCCACACACTCAAATACACAAATCAGCATGTTAAATAACAACAATATTATAGAGTTGTTGATCAGCGTACAACGTTCAATATTTGCCTCTGAACTTAGGACTGAAAAAAGGAAAGATAAAAGCTTCAATTTTAAACTGTGATCTATGTATATATATATATATATATATATATATATATATATATATATATATATATATATATATATATATATATATATATGCCACACAATAATATGATGGAATGTCATTCACATTTAGTTAAGTATTGTGTTAATTAAATGTGTGACATACTTTACTAGAGTCTTTCTATTTTATGTTACTAAATACTTCTACTCCACTGCATTCTGGAGGCAAATATTGCTCTTTTCACTCCATTACATTTATTTTAAAGTTTTAGTCTCTTTGCATATTTGTATTGTTAAAAACAATTAAAATCAACTAATATATTATGATGTAACATAATTAAGTTATGTCACTCAGCAGTATATAAAGTAATTTAAATTAGCTGCACTTTTACAAGCTGCAATATCAAAGTGCTGAACATATAAAAGCTCCAATGATTATTATCCAATAATATAAGATATATAATTCTGAAACGGGCCATTCTGCATAATGACTAAGTTTGGTATTTTAAGTATAATTTGATACTAATACTTATGTACTTTTATTAAAGTAACAGTAATAATAATAGCAATAATCACAACAATCATAATAATTACAATAATAGTTTAACAGCAAGAACGACGTTCATAAACTAAAACTTGAATATTGTTATTATTTTTAATTAACATTGTGCGGGTATTTATCTTAAAAGAAAAAGTAAGTAAACAATTGAACTCATTAAGTGAATGTCAAAGAATAAATCAGTGATGTGGAACAATTAACAATGTCCATCCGGCTGGAACCTCGTCTGGTTCTGTAGAGAAATAACTGGTGAACAGCCTATTTACACACTAACAAGGGAAGAGTGAAGAGGTGCATCTCAGTACTAATGTAGCAAAAACGCAGAAGTCATAAGGTCTATATGTGGTTCTAAGTTCACTTGTTCTGGTGAGGTTCTGCGGGGAACGGAGCAGGCAGAACCTCACTGTTGTCTTCGAACTACCGTAAGATTCTTTAGGAAGCGCAAAGAGGTTTGTTTATGCAGCACTACTTTTGTGTACATCCGACAAGTACTGGCTCAAACTAAGATAACCATTTTTCGACATCAGAAAGCCACGAGAAGTCGACAACAACGTTCACTTTCATAGTTTCAGACTAAAATCTTCCGATTATTGTTTCTCATTTCCGTCCCGACTGTCGACAAAAACAGCTGGGTTATTTCTTTTGCTGGATCTATCTTCTCTCGGGGATGTGGCTGTGATGCGGCCTTTCTCTCTCGCTCTCTCCGCCATCTTGAATTTTAATGTTAGTTTCTTTAAAAAAAAAAAAAAAAAATGTGTTTCCTGTGATATTTTTTCGTTTAGGTTTGTCGTGCCAAATTTGGATTAGTTTGAAGGAGTTTTTATTTCGTGATTGTTTTTCAACAAAATCACCGTTGTGAGTATTTGTGTGTTTGTTCTGCTTCCGTGTTGCTCGAGACATTTAAACGCTCCCAACGCGTGTAAAAGCTTTCAGCTATTTAACTATCTATCGTGATAAATAACGCCTGTATCGAGCATTGGGTCATAACTGCTTGATGTTATGACTACCGAGGATCGCGTACACTATCTACAAGTCTACCAGCACATTAAACTAACTTTTAATTCGCTCACAAACGACATAGTTAGCCTATTAGCTGTTAGCTTAACAAGCTAACTAGCCAATGGCTTCCACATCAAACAAGCCAAGCTGTCGCTGTTAGCCTGCTGTTGGCTGCAGGTAACGTACTGGGACACGTGTGCAGCTAACCATCGGGTATTACTGTCGAATATTTAATGCATAGTATATTAATTAGAGTAAAGATAACGGCGTTGTGTTATCACCGACTCCCTTGTTGTTGACTGCTAGCTGACGGGAGCTAAGTTAGCCTACTGAAGTTAAGTTTGACGCTAGCTAACGCAAACTAAGAAGTAAATATACGGAATATTAGTATAATTAACCAAATGTTTGTACTCTTAATACAGGTGGGACAAGTTTAAGTTGGCTTTTTATGGTTTTATTACTGTAATGTTAGCATGCTTCGTGGAACCATTTCGATATCGATGTTTGAGGAGTGGAGTTGAATGTATTATGATGTAAATATCGTTAAATATCACCACCGTTGTGCTATATTCTGTTCCGGTCTCTTTGTGTTGAAGTACAGGTGAACTGGTGGTGTGTTTAATGTTGGTGGGAGACGTTAACTATTGCCGGTGTTTGCTGCTGCAAGCTAACTCACAACCACGGCCGTTTTGGTGATTAGCTCCATGCTAACGGAGTGTGTATGGGCGGAGATACGACAGTTGGCAAACAATGCAAAGCTTGATTGATAACTCTGATACAGCTGTCGTG